>CM045036.1:28103530-28148530 GCA_024542945.1 allo-octoploid hybrid of Carassius auratus x Cyprinus carpio | reverse complement strand
CGTGTTTGGATTATTTGACACATCTGTGTGGATTACGAAGCGTATGCCGCAGGTCTGCGTCGGGATCCTGGCTCTGCTTTCTTTATGGATCCTGCAGGACTTTGTGTAAATGATTTGGCTCTCAAATCCTTTTCAAACAACCTGTAAATGCAAATTCACAAATTATAATGAGAAATGTTCAGAGAATGCTTTTAAATAAGAATCCATGGCGCTGTTGAACATAAATATTTAACTATGGATGGATCAATGTATAAAATGTAATGTATAAAAATAAATAAATAAATAAATAAAAATAAGGATTATTTATTAGTAGTAGTAGTATGAGTAATTATAATAATTATTATTTCATATAATAATAATAATAATAATAATAATAACAATAATAATAACAATAATTTTATTATTATTATTATTTTGATCAAAATTCTGGAATCTTTCTGTCTGTCTGACTGTACGCATGATGGGGAGACCGTGGCTAGTTGTCTCACTTTTTTTACTCCACTAAATATTTTCTGAATAAAGTGTATTTTCAAGTGGAGAAATCAGTATTTACTGAAACTTTACATTCTGAAAGCTAATGAACATAAAGTGGGGCATGTTGTCACACTCTATGGGGTAAGTTGTCACAACAGAAACCTGAGAAGAAAGCCTTGCACGTCACATATTTAACATGTTTAAAAAGCACACTTTCCATGCATTTAAAATGTTTTATTGCAAATGTCACTGGCTGTGAACTCTCTACATAACAGACAATTCATGCACAGAGATTTAAAAGATAACATATGAAATAGCAAACCATCATTTTGGCCAAAAGATATTGAAATTACAGTTTCAGTTTTTATACTGTAATGCAGCTTCTCATTCAATAATGCATTTGATGACGCTCATCTTGTTTTTCTGAGTTCCTCATACTTTTTTACTTCAAATGAAAGATTCATCACGGAGCCGTTGATTCGGTTCAAGGCTTACAGCCATTTATTAATGAACATCTCTGTGGAGAAGATGATTTGAGCTCTGAAGAAGCGTGAGGTCAGTGCTGAACGCATGACGCTGATGAAGATGATCGTGGGGTTTCTGCAGTTTTGTGCCTAAAGCACACTAGAGGCGCTTAAAGTTTCCAATTTGAATTCAGAGCAAGAAAAAACACGAAATGCGTGAACTTGAGCCACTTTCACTAAATCATTGATGTCTCTTTGATCCGTCTGACGTCACACACTCTGATGAGTAATGCATGATGTTACACACACACACACACACACACACACACACACACACACAGAGAGAGAGAAACACACTAATGCTTACACATCCTCCCCAAAAAAATCACATCTTATTCTACACCATTCACAGTGTATTGTGGTTTAAGTGTCATTTAAGTAAATCTGGCTCTTTTTTTTGTTAAATTTAGGAAATAACCGTGATAATGCATTAATTTTTTAACGAATTTAGGCAAAGTTTGCATTAGAGAAAATTGCAATCGTGAGCCTTTAGGCTTACACAATGTTTTAAATTCCTAACACAATTTAGCACACAAATGCATTTAAAATGTATTTCATTTAGTTAGGATACTGGCACAAAAGTTTGGAAATTGCACTATTTATGTACTATTTGACTACTGTACGCATTTCATAGACATTATACATAAATACACATGCACATTTCACTATTTTATATACTGTAATCAGTGCTGATTACATGTAATCTGGATTGCGTAATCTGATTCCATTGTAATTAGATTGTATTACTTTTTAAACTACTCGTAATCAGATTAAAGTTACTTTTTTATTGATTACATGATTACATTTTATTCACATGGTCACATGACATGCTGGTAAACAGGTATACTATTTAATATTTTTGTATAAAGTGTTTTATTTTGATTGTAATTTTACAAATATTTATTAAAATTGTACATTTATATAATTTAATTAGTCAGCTTTTCGTTATTCTCACAAACCCCCTGCAGTTCCTTCACGAACCCCAGTTTTAAAGTCTTCGTGAACTAGAAGCTGTAATTAACTTTACTCTAGTATTGTGATTCAGATATTGACTTCAAGAACGCAAATAGCAAATATTTTGGGGTTTCAGCTTGAGTGGCATGTCAGCGGGCTAACAACTGGACATCAGTCTGTGTAGGATTAGGTACAAATATCCCACACATCACTGATTCATAGACATAATCAATGCAGAAAAATAAACACGACCGATTGGTCTTGAGTTGCAGACATACCTGTTATGCACACGTCACTCAAACACCGGAAACAGGAAACACGTGTGTTCAGGGAAAGAGAAACTGAAGTGTAGTCAAGCTGTTGTGTGTTTGTGTCTCTGTATTCATGCAGTAAAATGGCAGAAGCCAGAGTTTCTCAGAATGAGTTCTTGTGTCCCTTGTGTCTGGATCTCCTGAAGGATCCAGTGACCATCCAGTGTGGACACAGTTACTGTATGAGCTGCATTACAGACTGCTGGGATCAGGAGGAACAGAAGAGAGTCTGTAGCTGCCCTCAGTGCAGAAAGACCTTCAGGCCAAGACCTGTTTTATTTAAGAACGTGGTGTTTGCTGGAGTGGTGGAGAAACTGAAGAAGAGGAAACTTCCTCCTGACTGTGACGCTGGAGCTGGAGATGTTCAGTGTGACGTCTGTACTGGAAGAAAACACAGAGCCGCCAAGTCCTGTCTGATGTGTCTGAACTCTTACTGTCAGAATCACCTCGAACAACATGAGAGTTTGTTTAAAGGAAAGAGACACAATCTGACTGAAGCCACTGGAGGACTGCAGGAGATGATCTGCCAGAAACATGAGAAGCTCCTTGAGGTTTTCTGTCGCACTGATCAGAAGTGTATATGTGTGCTGTGTATGGATGAACATAAAAACCACGACACTGTATCAGCCGCAGCACAGAGGACAGAGAAACAGGTATTTAACACTAGACACTGATGAAATATTGCTGACAGTTAGATCCGTTTCATATGTGTTTATATCGGCACCCATAATAACAGCTTACAGCATTCACACGTCACACGACAGCAGAAAGTAGGAAGCAGTTCAGTAGATCTTACTGAAAGTAGAGGATTTCAGTCATTTATAGCTTCACTTTGTTCATTTATTTACTGTATTGAGCCACAGTTTAATTACACAGAATGTGGAAACACTGTTAGTGTGAAGCTCTATGTCTGTGTCACTTTCACTTTTATAATACTTGCATTTGCAGTGTGAAACAAGCCTTAATCTTCATGTGAGTTCATGTACAGGTGTGATGGTGGTACTGTAAATGATCAATGATCAAATTAAAACCTATAAACATTGGTTATCAGCTCCACTTTTACTGGATTCATCTGTTCATGATGATTTAGTGGCAGTAGTTTTCTGTGAGATTCACTCTCATCTGTTTGTCCTGCAGAAGCAGCTGAAGGAGACACAGAAGACGCTCCAGCAGAGAATCCAGCAGAGAGAGAAAGATCTTCAGCAGCTGAGAGAGACTGTGGAGTCTCATAAGGTGAGTCTGAGAAGAAGAGAAGTTTGTCTCCTTCTAAGTTCAGACTCACTGAAGCTGAATCACTGTGTGTCCTAACAGCGCTCTGCACAGACAGCAGTGGAGGACAGTGAGAGGATCTTTACTGAGCTCATCCGCTCCATTGAGAGAAGCCGCTCTGAGCTGATACGACTGATCAGAGATCAGGAAAAGACTGCAGTGAGTCGAGCTGAAGAACGACTGGAGCGACTGGAGCAGGAGATCAATGATCTGAGGAGGAGAGACGCTGAGCTGGAGCAGCTTTCACACACACAGGATCACATCCAGTTCCTGCAGGTAACACAGATCTACAAGAACAGGGTCAGAGTGGACTTGAGCGAAAGTTATCAATAATGTTCAATCTAATCATACCTTTGAGCTGCTTTTCCTGAAAAAATCTACTCAACTCTACAATGTGACTCCATTGATGTGCTTGACCTGTTAGATGGACATTTATGTTCTTAGCAGATGTGTTATCATCCAAACTGTTTCCTAGAAAGTTCACATATGTAGCTCTAATGTGATATAATGAATATGAGAAAAATCAAGCTGATGCTGTGAAAGTGCTGGATTGAGTTACTAAAGATCAGTGAAGTCAAATCTGAAGTGAAGTGTGGAGCTGATGAGTTTGATTTCTGTTTTCTGTAGAGTTTCCAGTCTCTCTCAGCACCTCCTGAATCTACAGACGTAAATGATGATCTCTTCAGTTCTCTCGTCTCTTCTGATGCTCTGAGAGAATCTGTCCATCAGCTGAGAGACAAACTGGAGGATTTCTGCAAAGAGGAGCTCAAGAAGATCTCAGACAGAGGTAAAGTCCTGGAGATTCATCTGCTCTCAGAAACCAGTCCATCATCATCTCTTATCAAGGAGAACATCATATTAGAAATGTCTTAGGAATGGATGCAGGATCATGAGAATCACACTGTTCATGTCTGTTGATTTCCACAGTCACATTCACCAACATTGTTCCCAGAACCAGAAACGACTTCCTACAATGTAAGTCAGTAAGAAAACAAGCAGAAAATTCACTGAGTGTGTTCTTATTCTTTCTGTAGAAGGTTGAAGAAGAGTTCCCTTTCAAGGGAACTTCGAACTGCGTCCTCTAGGGGTCACTATGGGAAACACCTCGTCATGACCCGTGTCTGCGTTTTTTGTTTGGGCGAAGAGCTGCTCGCGATGTCCTTGAGGGAGCAATCTGCGTGCATTGTGAGCATTTTTCAATGAAAAAACTCTGCTCTCGTTTGTCTCTCTTTTCGAGGAAAGAGGGGCAGCCAACTGCTTCCTGCGATTCAGGACCCACCGCTGCTGAGGCACGGAGGAAAATGAGCTCGTGGGGATCACAGGTGGATCTGGCCGATGAGTTTAGCTTGTCGGCTGGGGACAAGAAAGAGCCGCCGGAGGATGATGTTATTTCTTTAACATTTTCCAATCCGGAGGCTAGTGCTCAGCTGGATTTAGCCCAGGAAGAGCAGGAGATGTCTGAGGATGGCGAAGAAGCTGAGGCTGAGCCTTCTCTATCCTCCTGCCCTGCGTATGACGAGCTGTTGGAGGTTATGGATTGCACCTTGCCATGGAAGCGTGCTAAGAAAGTGACGCCGCGAGGTCATCTCGATGAGCGTTATCTTTCTGACCATAGCCCCCCAGCTCAAGTGAGCCGTCCATTTCTGCCTGATCTCCATACAGAGGTCGAACATGGATGGATGAAGCCGTTTTCCTCACGCATCCATCGGTTCCAGCATACAAGTTAAGCCAACATGGAGGCGATGCGCGATAACGGCTATGAGAGGATGCCCCCTGTAGAAGAGACGCTGGCTAGCTATCTCTCTATGGGTGAGACGTCCTCTTTTAATACTCCCTCCTTGCCATCTAAGCCCCTTCAGGATACAACTCGCTTACATGGCAGGGCATACGCAGCAGCAGGTCAGGCTATGTCTTTATTGCACAAGATGGCAGTGCTCCAGTCGTATCAGGCTGATCTGTTGGAAGATATTCCCTCTTGCTGACACTTCGAGCGGGAAGTATAGGTGGCATTTGTGAGAATCTTCTTGTGTAATGCTGTCTCAGGCAGTGCTCCCCTCGCCTTAGAGGGTTGTATTTGAGCTTGCCTCTCCCGTTCAGTTCAACACCTTTGGCGATGCTTGGGAAGCTTTAAGTACACATGCTAAGCTCTGTGTACTTTCTGAAATCCACATGGTGGTTAGTTTGCACATTGAACGCTTTGCACACTTTCTAATATCCACATAGGTGGTAAGTGTCCACACAAGACTCTGCACACTTTCTGAAATCCTGTACGGTAAGGGTTACGCGTTTAGCTTTCTCTGAGTTGGTTAGACCCCGGTACCTTGGGCTCCACTCAACCAGTGTGTCTCTATTAACACACTTTGAACCATCCCTCCCCTCAGCAATGAGGGTTATTGTGAGCATGGCGCTTCCTGTCAAGCGCTTGAGTTCTCTACCCTTCTGTGGAGTTGAATTCCTCACTCCGTGGGCTGTTCTTGGTAGTGGCAGTTTAGCAGCGCTCCCCTTTACCAAAAAGGGTTGCCTATGAGCGCGCTACTCCTTTCTGAATTCGGAGTTCTCCTCTCATGTGAAAGTTGAGTTCTCTGTTTTCCCAGAGCACCTGGTGACCAGCAGCATCAGGTGAACTAGGCCCTTCCTTCGCCTCTCTGATGCGCTGTGTTTTTTGGATAGCTTGCAGTACGCTTACCCTTCTGATTCTAACGATCAGGCTGTAGGTCGAGCCCCCTCTCTCGTTGAGAGCTGGGTTTGTGCTCCCTCAGCTAGGTAACCTACTACTAGCCGTTCCAGCATTGGAACATGTGGTAGGCCCGAGATCCCATCTCATTTGAAAGCTGGGAGTTTGCTCCTCCCCTCAGCTAGATATTTGCTGCTAGCCACTCCAGCATTATACCATAGATCGAGTTAATGATTCTCAAACATATTGGTTTTGGGATGCACCATTCCATCTATGAGCTGCTCTTTCAGAGTGCAACAAGACGGCGTCATCCGGTTCCTGTCTGCGTGCTGCAGAGTGATTTGTGATTGTAGCTCCGCTTTTCTGTTGAATCTCTGTCTTACTATCACTCTCTGTTGTCTAAAGTGAAATACAAACTTAATTCCCACCATATATACAATATTATCTATAAATCTTATTTGACTAATCCAACCGTTCGATTTAAATTTAAAATCGTGAGTGCAGCACGCCCACAACGTGTTAGCATTCATTAGCCGGTTAGCTTGACATTCACGTTTCCATCCGTGTTTCTATTAGCGTCTATTATATTGCCTCGTTTCTTTTCTCTTTTGCACCGTTTTTCACGAGTTCATCAAACAACAGTGGTAAATCAGAATCACTCTTCAATCACGGTGAGGATAGTCTACTTCTCCTGCTATTGTTGTTTGCACTGCTTGCCACATGTACAGTTTAGTATAGCATAGTCGCGGGTCAAAACACCACTCTTCTGTTCCGATCAAAACATTAAACAGGTTCTCCCCACTCAGTGACACACCCACTGAGAAACCTGATGAAAGTGCTCTAGTTATTGGCAATTCTATTGTACAGAACGTGAAAATAAAAACACCAGCCACTATAGTCCAATGTTTGCTGGGAGCCAGAGCGCCTGACATCTTGGTAAATTTAAAAGTGCTGGCTAATGCTAAACGTAAATACAGTACGGTTGTTATTCACACCGGCGCTAATAATGTTCGACTTCCCCAGTCGGAGATCATTAAAAATAACATTAAAGAGGTGTGTGAACTTGCAAGCATGATGTCAGACACTGTAATATGCTCTGGTCCCCTCCTTGCTTACCGTGGTGATGAGATACATAGCAGACTGTCATCACTCAATGGCTGGATGTCTAAGTGGTGCTCGCAGAATAACATAGGCTTCACAGACAATTGGATGAGTTTTTGGGGCAGACCTGACCTGTTGAAAAGAGATAGTCTTTATCCCTCCTGGGGTGGGATTTCTCTAGAAATATGGCACATAGTCTTAGAGTTTGTACTTGACTAACTGGGGCCCAGGTCAGAAAGCAGACAGACTGGCTAAACCGACCGTCTGCTAGCCGCCTCACGTCACAGAGATCAATTAATTTTCAGCACATGTATCCTCAGGATACCTATTTAAACAGGGTGTTGCTACTAGGGATCTGCTGAGACAGTTCCTTCAGCAAGCTTATGCAAGAGCAAGCGGTAGCCCCTGTGTGACAGGCAGGACTTAGTATAATGCTAGGCTCTTGGTCGAATCTATTCTTGATTCCACGCCTTGAGCTCTACCCTGGGCCCAGGAGTCAGGCCCTAACAGGTAAGTTAGGTATGTAGCCTAGGCCTTTGGCCATAAGGGATAATGTCACGGACAGCCGTCTAACATCCCAGGGGCAACTCCCATGGAAATGGTAGAGTTGGTACTTAGTGCTCACCATGTGTCTGGCCTGCACTCCCCTCAACATGGTGGCGTGGGTATACTGTTCCCCATACCGACCCCTAGAGGATGCAGTTCGAAGCTTACTTGAAAGGGAACTTCTCAGGTTACGAATGTAATCATGGTACCCTGAGTAGGGAACGAGACACCGTGTCCTCTAGCTTCCTGCCATGCTTCGGACGCAAGCTTAAGATGAAAAAGTGAATAACGTGTTCTCCCAGCGCCTATTTATACTATAGTCGCACCGGTAGTGACGTCAGAGGCTGTCGCCAACCAACTTGTTTTTGGTGTTTTTCAATGTATGCTTCAGACACGGGTCACGACGAGGAATTCCCTATAGCAACCCCTGGAGGACGCAGTGTCTCATTCACTACTTAGGGAACCATGGTTACATTATAACTGATGATGTAAATGATGATTTGCACAGATATCTGGTCATCTGTACTGATGATACACTGAACATAAAGAGTTCAGCTACATGAAAAGATCAAACAGATTCATAATTCCTGATTCTGATATGTTTTATCTCCATCAGATTCCCTTCGGCTCACTCTGGATCTGAACACAGTGAATAAACTCCTCCGTCTGTCTGAGAGCAACAGAGTGATCACTGGTACAGATATTCTCCAGCCGTATCCTGATCATCCAGACAGATTTCATGTGTATGAGCAGGTGTTGTGTAGAGAGAGTGTGTGTGGACGCTGTTACTGGGAGCTGGAGTGGAGTGGATGTGTTTATATATCAGTGTCGTATAAGAGCATCAGCAGGAAGGGACGGGGTAATGAGTGTTTGTTTGGATCTAATGAACAGTCCTGGAGTTTGATCTGCTTTCCCTCCAGTTACTCATTCAGACACAATAACATACAGACTGATCTCTCTGTAAAGTCCACCAGCAGTAGAATAGGAGTGTTTGTGGATCACAGTGCAGGGACTCTGTCCTTCTACAGCGTCTCTGACACAATGAGCCTCATCCACACAGTCCAGACCACATTCACTCAGCCGCTCTATCCTGGGTTTTTGGTTAATTATAAATCATCATTGAAACTGTGTCAGGGTTCATACACATGACTTTTCCATGACTTTTGAGACAATATCCATGATCTAATGTTCCGTTATTTTACAATGACAATAAAAATCTGTTAAAATTTATCATTGCATATGTTCACTTAAATAAACGACTATTAATGCTATTTGTTTGTTTTCTGTTTGTTTTAATAATAAGTACAAGCTACAGTTGCGTCAGTCGTTATGTCACACAGAGAAATTATCATCACATTACTGAATATTGTAATTTGTTTTACCAATATTATCTGTTAAACTCAGGACCTGAATTATGTTATGGAAACTGTTTTGGTCTCAGTTTTCTCAGTAGTATTTAGGTTCAAAAAATACAAAAATGTAATGAACTCTAAATTAGGGCTGCACAATTAATCGAATTTGATTGTCATGTGCATTTTGTCAGTAATCGGTTCTGTAATCAGTAGTAAATCTCCAGAATGTGCTTTCAGATAGAGCAGCATTTACTACACAGACCCATAGTTCACTGACAAGCTACGGAAAAAAAATAAATAAAAAATTTGCAGATATAATTGCACAATTATGAAATCTAGGAAATCGTTCACGATAATGACTGCTGTTTGTGTAGTTTGTCAGTGAACTACGGCTCTGTGTGGTAACTTAAATGCTGCTCCATCTGAAAGCATGTAAATATAACACATTTAATAACGTTTTTACTCCAAACTCACTTCATAACACCAGTCGAGTGATTGAAATAAATCCGTCTGTGAGAAGATGTGGCTTCTCACATAGAATAAGGCACGCAACATATGTTGATTAGCACTGCATTATTATATACTTTATTATAATAAAAATTATAATAAGACTGTCAGACCTGTGTTCATGTTTTGTCGTCTTTTAGCGCTCCATGCCCTAGTTTCTCCCTTGTGTTTCATTGTGCCCATATTTAGTTCTTCCTGTTCCTGCTCCTAATGCATTTCATTTGTCTCAGGTGTTTCTCGTTATCCCCTCATTTAGTTGTGTTTATGTAGTGTTCTGTTCCTGGTTTCCTCATTTCGGTGTTTTATGTAATGCTCTGTTACAGTTTGTATTCCCTTTGGTTGTTAATTAATGCACTCCATGTTTTTAATAACAATGAATAGAGTAAATTTTCATTAATTTGTATTTTTGTATTGATATGGTACAATATTTTCCAAATATCCAAAGTAATCCAAAAGTAGTCTGATTATATTTCCTGAAACATGTAATGTAATGTAATGGATTATATTGGTGACTACAATTTTTGTCATGTAATGTGGAATCAGTAACGGACTACAACCTGTAAGTACTGTAATCTACCCTACTCTCACTGTAATAAATATTTATTTTAATAAATTTTAAGATATAGTAATTTTTGAAAAAGTCAAAATATAAATTTATCCTATCTATTTTATAAATGCATGTTTTGGATCTTATTGCATGTTTTGAATTAGTAATTAAAATTAAAATTTATAAAAAAATTTACCTTGTAATGTCTAGTCAAAATGTCATAACTTAATCTTCCATAGAAATGTTGGTCTTCTCTCTGGTGACATATGCAGGATTCCCCAATCATGAATTAATTTTTTTTATTATTATTTTTTTTTTAAATTCAAATTACGTTGTTTAGAGCACAAGAAAAAAAAATTAAGAAAAAAATTAGAAAAAGGATATTTTATTTATATGCTATGTCCTCTAGAGGACACCAGGACTCTTTTTTTATCGATTTTGCTTGACAATCCTCATAAGGCTGCGGTTCTCTCGGTTTCTTCCACACTTTTTCCTTCCACTCAACTTTCTGTTAACATGCTTGGATACAGCACTCTGTGAACAGCCAGCTTCTTTGGCAATGAATGTTTGTGGCTTACCCTCCTTGTGAAGGGTGTCAATGATTGTCTTCTGGACAACTGTCAGATCAGCAGTCTTCCCCATGATTGTGTAGCCTAGTGAACCAAACTGAGAGACCATTTTGAAGGCTCAGGAAATCTTTGCAGGTGTTTTGAGTTGATTAGCTGATTGGCATGTCACCATATTCTAATTTGTTGAGATAGTGAATTGGTGGGTTTTTGTTAAATGTGAGCCAAAATCATCACAATTTAAAGAACCAAAGACTTAAACTACTTCAGTCTGTGTGCATTGAATTTATTTAATACACAAGTTTTACAATTTGAGTTGAATTACTGAAATAAATGAACTTTTCCATGACATTCTAATTTATTGAGATGATCCTGTACATTGTATCTATACACTGTTTCTAATTTACATATTAATGTGTTCTTGGGGCATCATGTAGTGTAATAATGGGAGTAATAATTGTCAAGATATTCATAATATCTTATATTTCATAGGCATATTGAAATGTATATATTCTTTCCTATTCATTTGTTGTGTCTCTCAAAATGCGTAATAAACACATGTTTAGTCCTGCTGTCCTCTACAAATAAAATGAATGTCTTTTGTAACAAAGTCTTATTTTGATTCGAAACCCAATAACATTTTCCTGAGATGCTGATTCATGACAAACAGTTTAAAAATCAGTCAGATTTAAATGATAACATCAAAAAATTATCATATTTCCATAAGTGTGTTCAGTTTGATCACTAAATAAATGGAGTAGTCATAGAGAAACTTCTAAACATTCGATATCTCTGAATGTGCTCTGTACAAATCATCCAGACTAAAAACTGTGACATGCAAGTTCTGAGATATTCACTGAAATAAAACACGAGGACAAAAGGAGGGTATAGTGCACAAGTCAAATGTTAGGATATTTTTACGATGCTTTCTTGTCCTTTTCAGAGCTTGGAAGCCTCAGACATATTTCAAAACATCTTTTATACAGTAAAATACAGTAAAAATTGTGAAATATATTTACAATTTAAAATATCCAATTTCTAAGTGATTATCTGTTTAAATTTAATTTATTTCTGTGATGTGCAGCTGTATTTTCAGCATCATTACTCCAGTCTTCAGTGTCACATGATCTTCAGAAATCATTCTAATATGATGATTTGCTGCTCAAGAAACATTTCTGATTATTATCAATGTTGAACACAGTTGTGCTGCACAATATTTTTGTGGAAACTGTGATACATTTTTCAAAAGAACAGCATCTATTTGGAATAGAAATCTGCTGTAACATTATAAATGTCTTTACTGACACTTTTCATCAATTTATTCCAGCCATAATGAATAAAAGTATTTTAAAAATCCCAAACATTTGAACAATGTTTAGATGCTTTCTGTGTAGGCAGCTCGCTAGGTTTTGGAACAAACCCATCCACATACAGTATTACCCCACTCTCTTTTATCCAAAGCTTTTGTCTGTTCTTCAGAAAAAACGAAAGTGCTCAGGGAAGAAGCACTCTGACAGAAAGCACATCTCCTGATAAATATCTCCCAGCATGCAGTGTTTGTATATGGCTGCGTGACCCCGATGAAGAACGACAGTGCACTAAAAGCCCATGCACCAATCTAAATATAAACACGTTTAGGGTTCGTGAAAGCATCAGCGAAGGCACCTCGTGCAATAAATGTGCATGTGCAACAAAACATTTTCATGCATTACTGTATATACAGTTCAGTGCAGATTTTGTGAGTCTGAAATGATGCAGATATAGAAACTAAAGCTATTTTTAGAGTTTCTAACTAGTGCATGGCATCCAGCCAAGCCTTGACCCTCAGCTTTTATTCTGACATTGAGCTGAGTTCAGGACGTTAATGGTTGAGCTTTGTGTTATCACAGTCAGAAACTGGTCTAGAAACCAAAACTGTTTATGACATCAGAGGAGAGAAGTCTATTCTCATTCAGTCTGATGGGTTCTTGTTCTTTTTAGTTATTTGAAACTGTTTTGCAAAAATGTAAAACATTTGCAACATATTCTGACTCTTTTGTTTTTCAGTAAAATATCTAAACGTTCTTAAATCAAGATGCATTTGCTTGAGAAGTAAAATGGCATGAGCTATTAAGTCTTGTTTTCTAAAAAATAAATAAATAAAATATTAAAATTAAGTGATTATAAAACAAGAATAAATGTATCTGCCGATGGGGTCAGAAAAAAAAAAATCATCTTGTTTTCCATTTAAATAAAATGTATTTTTTCTGAGCATATCTGCAGATTTTTGTTTTAAATATAAATACACTCAATTTTGTTTCATTTGTCAGAAAACGTACTCCAATATTTCATACTGTGTTTATACTTAATGTGATTAACTACATTGTTAAAGTCTTTAGTTAAAAAAGCACACAAAAAAGTATGAAAATTTTATTTTTACATTTTTTTTTATTTTATTAAATGTTTAATTTTGTTTTAAGTCATGCAACATTTACCTGCTTCAGTTAAATTGAATATTAATTTAATCTAAATTAATTACATCAAATTAAATTAAAACTAGTTCAAATGTAAAAATTTAAAATAAATATAAAAAGCAAAAATATAATATTAATAAATATAAAATATGTATTAAATTATAAAAAAAATATATTTAATAAATTATATTTTATTCATATTTTGTTTGTTTTTCTGCAAGTCATGTGACCATTAATTGACATTAGAGAACCATGAACATGCAGATGTGTTATTTAATTATTTAAATATTGACTTAATATCTCAAAGAAAATATTTTAGCTCAAATGTTTTAAGTTTCTGCTTATGGTGTAAGAAAAAAATAATAATCTTGTTTTCCCTTTAAATTGTTAATTTATTTTTCTGAGGCTATTTGCAGATTTTAAGTATAAACTCACTTAATTTTGATTCATTTTTCAGAAAAGATTTTGTGTTTCTTAAGGACGTTTAGGTATTTGTACTGGAAAACGAGTCAAAAATGCTGAGGATTTCTTGCAGTGTGTAACAAGCTGCTTTTCCCAACAAAGAACATTTGAGACAACATTTATGCATTTGGTGTTTTTCATTCAGAGTGACTTGCACTGAAACTATTTCAGACACATTATAATCAACAAACTCTTTGCCCACTTTTTTTCTGTCTCATAACAAAAGCTGAATCAGTTTGTTCAGACGGTTCATTTAAATAAATCAATTCCTTAAAGCATTCACCTTCTCCAGTTCCTACTGTGCAGTTTTTACATTTATTCATTTAGTAGATACTTTTATCGACTTAATGAGAAATACAGCAAGCGTGTACAGTATGTCTGTAAAGACCCACCCTAACTCAGTTTAATCAAGTGAGATAACTGGACTGAGATGCTGGTCTATATTACAGTTTAACCAGTTCAATCCCATCATTCCACCGCAGCTTTTTAAGAACCTCATCAATCAGATTAAAGTGTTTGCCATCATCAGTGTTGGGGAAAGTTGCAGCATACTTTTACAAGTAATGCATTACAATATTGCTTTACTCCCTAAAAAAGTTACCCATTGCTTTACTTTTTCTCATCTTGGCTGGGCTTGCTTGTTTGTTTTTAATATAAAAAGTTGTATTTTTGTCAAATGCATAAGTGAAATGAATGAGCCTCAGGCTGAAGGAAATGTGAATTCACGTCTGTACAGTAGAGGGCGCAGCTCAAACAAACATCTCTGCAATTCTGAATTACATGAAGAATGAGACGCAGGAGAAGAAAGTTCAACACTCTTCAGCAATAAATAAAAAAATAAATAATCTAAAGTCATTTTTTGCTGATAAGTATGATTGAATTGGAGCAGCAAAGACATTGGTGAATAAATTTGGATTAAATACATAATTGTTAATATATTTAATTCTTGCATGTTCGCATTTGACTGTTTTTATTCATTCTGAGGAATACTGAATCTGTTTTTGTGCAGGTGAGAAGTGTACATGCATGTTAGATACGTTTAGTCTACAGTAACATCATGTTCACGCGACACTCTTGCACTCATTCCTGATTTCTGTCGAAAATGGATTTCTCTCTAATGCATTAAAAAAATAATGCATAACTTTACGGATTACTTGAAGAAAGTAATCTGATTACATAACTTGTGTTACTTGTAATGCATTACAACACTGGCTACCCTGATGCTGAGATGTTTGTGGATGGTTGCTAGGGTATTCGGCATGGTTGCTAGGACAGTGCTAGATGGTTGCTAGGTGGTTTCTTTCTGGTCCAAGTGACAAAAAGCCTCTGCATCCTCTTTCAGTGTGGATTTCATTAGTTTTAGGTCTGTCACAGTGTGATTTTTCTGTCAGGCACTAGAGATATTTTATGCATATTTTTTCTTAAAGTCACTTAAATCAGACTGGATGGATATAAATTCACATGACAGACTCAGAATTGAATCACTTAATCAAAAATCAAACTTGCAGCACTGCTATATTTGATTATTTTTCGTCTTCATTCAGGCATTCTTCAGGATAATTGCTGTGAGTTAACACATCTGCCAAATGAATAAAGATGAATCAGTGTATCAGAATGATTCACACAGACTTCATCTAAATGAACTGGCAGCAGGCTCCGGTTTAACACCATCATGCCTCTGTGTCCTCTGTGTAATTAAGAGATAGCTGGACTCAGAATGGACAGGCAAGCTTAAGATGACTGCATTGCATTCTGGGATACTGTAAGCAATGCAGCGAGCTCTGTTTTTGGCAGGTGAAGACTGTTATTTTGGTATTCAGACAGATTGTGCTCAGTTTACACAGATGATCTGAGGGTTTATCCACTGTATTCAGCAATGCAGAAATAAGCTGTTTTCTTTAAATGTGCAAATAACAAGTTCATTTTATCTAATTTACATGTTCATTTAAGCTTTTATCCAAAGTGACTTACAAATAAGAATAATACAAACAGAAACAATTAGTAGAAGACTAGGATCTGCTGAAATATAATAATAAAAAAGTATTGAGGATTAGACTATATATATATATATATATATATACTAAGTTTTATTTGATTTAACATTAATCTGAAAATGAATTTAATTAATTCATATATATATATATATATATATATATATATATATATATATATATATATATATATATATATATATATATATATAGTTATTTATTAATTAACATATTTTTAATAAATTTTAAATAAAATAAAACAATATATATGTTTTATTTTATTTAAAATTTATTTAAAAATTAATAAAATTAATTCATAAATAACACTATATATATATATATATATATATATATATATATATATATATATATATATATATATAATTAGTATTATTATTAATATTAATTAAAAAAATTTTTTTACAGTAAAGTCCTTCTGAAAAAGGAGCATTTAGTCTTATTTGAAAATATTTTTCTATCACTCTTACAGTCTGTAAAGCCTGTATTATGTTGCAGTTCCTAATGAAGTTACCGGGCAGATGACAGGTCATTTTGTTTTACTGACTCACCAGAGCCAGTTTGTGTAAGTATTAGTTTTGGCCCGTCCTGCAGGTATACTGAGGCAGGTGTGTTGCGCTGGTGGTCCAGCAGGTGCATTTCATTCCTCTTTCCTCTGGCGCTGTTGCTCCGTCTGTTAGCTTTGCACATTTCTTCCACACCCTCACTTGTTTTGATTTAGTCTCTCATGCACCGTTTATTACAGTCTCCTCTAGAGCCGCCGGGCCTCCAGCTCCTGTGTGTGTGTGTGTGTGTGTGTGAGTGTGTGTGTGTGTGTGTGTGTGTGTGTGTGTGTGTGTGTGTGTGTGTGTGTGTGTGTGTGTGTGTGAGTGAGTGAGTGCGTGTGAGACTGTGGGATTGTGTGGCCGGCTGTGTTCAGGTCTTTACTGTAGTGCTGGAAGATTCAGAAGGACTCTTCCTGATCCAGTGACAGACTCCAGCTGTGTGTGGGAAAGCAGCATTGGGAGCTCGTGACACACCAGAGAAAACACACACCATCAACCCACAGAGCTACAAAACAGCATTTGTACAGTTTGGAAACTAAAACTAAAGCTACAAACAGAAAAAACATTAACTGAAATCTGAAATAACATATATTTAACAAATTAAGTGTATTTCATTTCAGCTAGTTGCCAAGGCTCTCTTATTTTCTTTTAATGTAAGTTGAAGTACTAAAAGAACTCAAACCAATAAAAAATAATAAATAATAATAATAATAATAACTATATAGAAATATTAAAAAACAGACAAAAACAGACAACAAAATTATTAAAAGTTAATAGCTAAAAAAAAAGTAAAATATAAAAATAAAATCTAATTAAAAATGTAAAAAAAAAACTGTAATAGTGTCTCTTTTATACTAAAATGATATTGTCATGGATTTCAAGAAAATATTTGAGCTCAAAGGGTGTTAGCTCAAACCTGTTTTAAACAGTCACAACATTGCAAATTTGAGATTGGCATAAACTGCAATGAAACATTTTTAGAATTTTAAATTTTAGAAATTTTAGAATTTTTTTTTCCCATTTCAATTGTATTTTAATATATTATATAAAACATTATTATTATTATTATGAGATATAAGATATAATATTATATTATAAAATCATTTAATAATATAATATAAAAATATGCATGGATGAATTGTGCACAATAAGCTCTATAACATGCATTTAGAAAATACAGTAGGTGAATTTTCATTGCATCCCGACTTTAAAGTGCATGCATGAAGACTGAGGTCTGGTTCTCGTGAGTTCTGCTCTGTTAGTTACAGAGTTCTGCTGGAGCCAAACCACGTTTCGTCCTGAGCTCCAGAAGCTGGAACCAGAACCACACTGAACCTGCTGCTCCACCCACATCTTCACCGTGACATTTACAGCCTTCAGCGACTGAAAACACTCCGGCTCTCTTTACTTTTCCTGCTTTCATCTGGTTTTGTTTTCCATTGTGAGCTCATTTGTTGATTAGGAAATTATCTTGACTCGGCTGTTTACCTGTCCATTTGCTGTAAATGCTTCCTAATCACATCATAATGAGGGTTTGTAATTAGCACAGATAATTTTTTCCTTCATTCAGTATTATGCATATGATAGGTGTTCAACAAAGAACAAAGACAATCTTAGCTTTTCTTCTCATTTTTCTTCAGAACTCACAGACTACAAATCCACACTTTTTTTTTTAAACAAGAAACATATGTGTTTTGGTATGTATGTATGTATGTATGTGTGTATTAATAATAATAATAATAATAATAATAATAATAATAATAATAATAATAATAATAATAATAATAATAATAATAATGTAGTTTCTAATATACATTAATATATATTTAATTATTTAATAATATACAATTTATTAAATAGATCATTATGCATTGTTGAATAATGTATTATTATATTGTATAGATGTATAATATATAATTTGTATATTATCGCTCTCTCTCTCACACACACACACACACATACTGTATATGTTTATATATATTTCATTACTTATTTAATTTACTGGTTTATGCATTTGAAACAACAATTGCGTACTGTTATTAAATAATATATTTTATTCATTTAATATAATTTGTGTGTTTAGAGGTCAGCCGCTGCCGATAACCGATTAACCAACCGATAGTTTTTAAAATTGATAATGAGCAAAAAATAAAATAGTGCTGAAAAAAAATACAAAAATAAATCTGAATCATGAAAATTAACCACACTTTTTGAATGGAATAAAAATATGAATATTATTATTAATTATGTTGGACCATGGTCCTCATTACCACTGTTATATGGTTTTTAAAATAAATAAGTAATAATAAACTATGGAATTTGTAATGAGAAAAAAAAAAACTTAACATGTAGAAACTACAAAAATTTGTGCCAAAGCACCACAGGATATTTGTACAGTGTTAATAACTGAAATATTGGTGCCGATTAATCGTCAAAACCGATTAAATCAATTGATCTCTATTATAATATGTATTATGATTTAATAGAATATTTTAAATAAGTAATTTAATATGTAAATATGTGTATTATGTAGAGGAATAATGTGTGTGTATGCATATATGCTTATATCATTTAACACATGTACTGTTTGACTTGTTACAGATCAAGTTGAAGATATGCCTATTTTTAGTCAAATTTGCTTCTTGAGGAGTGTTAAATTTGACCCTGGATGCAGGTAAGAGTTCATGATCTTATTGAATCACCTTCAAGAGTTCACAGTTTCTGCTTCAGCTTCTCAGATGAGAATCTCCACATGTGTTTGATCTGAGACACCGACTCTCCGTCCGTTTATTTATCGCTCTGGTGTTTAGGGAGGCTTGAACGCTCTTTCTTTACCACTGAGAAAATATTTACTCAGTATCAAGAGGCTGCTGAAGTTTTCTGCTCCTCATTACAGGAGAGACGGACTGCATCTGCACGCCTGCTTTTTATTTCTTCGTTTAGAGATTCATCATTTCAGATGATGATGTCAGACGGCTCGGTCTCACGAGGGAAGATTCTCCCGGCTCACGTTCCAGCGCCGAGGTGAAGCTACATCTGTCTAAACAACATCTCCAGACAGCAACCTGAAAGGAACGCAAAACCTAACAGTGTTTTTTATTTCTCGCCTTTCCCCAGAGATCCAGAGAAAGAAAAAGGGAGAGATAATGAGAAATTGTCAGCGGTTGAGGGGAAAAGAGCCGCCTCATGTTTGGCTGTCATGAAGTGAAATATGGGAAACTGGGGGCTGGTCAGCCGGTCAGGAAGCGGCCGCTCGCTCTCGCTGTCTCCTTCAGAGTAAATAATGAGAGCCAATTCTGTGTGGCTCGCTTGAGGGGAAGTTTGTCTCACTCTCAGCTCTATAAGAGCAGAAGCAGCTGCACCATGCTTCCGTCATTATATATATATATATATATATATATATATATATATATATATATATATATATATATATATATATATATATATATATATATATATATACACACACACACATTCAACACCCTTAAAGAAATAATTCACCCAGAAATGAAAATGTGCTTTCCCTCAGACCATCAGAGATCAGGATGAGTTTGTTTCTTCATCAGGTTTGTAGAAATGTAGCACTGCATCAGTGTCTCATCAATGGATGCTCTGCAGTGAATGGGTGCCGTCAGAATGAGAGTCCAAACAGCTGATAAAAACATCACAATAATCCACAAGTAATCCACAGCACTCCAGTCCATCAGTGAACATCTGGAGAAGACAAAAGATGAAACACATCCAGCATTAAGACGTTTTTAACTCAGATACATAGAGTTCATAATCCATAATAACACTTCCTCCAGTGAAAAAGTGTTCTGGTGTGAATCAGGAGAGAAATCTGCACAGATCAAGCACTGTTTAAACAGCTCTAAACAAATATGTGTCTGGATTCTGATGTGAGAGACAACAGGAGATGCACTTTTTCACTGGAGGAAGCAAAGAACTTTTTATTTGCTTTTCTTTCTTTACAGGAAAACAGTGCATTTGAGGTCTATCATCTGAGAAAAGATCATTTTAAAGATTGAATAACATTGTCTCACGAGGGACAAAGCCCAGCAAGAATATGCTGAGGTGCTTATGTTATGTAAATGATTCCATAACATAATAATTGGTCATGATTGTAAATCATAAAAAGACAAATAATAGGTTTTGTAAATCTATAGATGTAGACTTTTTTTTTTTAAATCCAACTTTTTTATGCATGATTGAATACAGTGTGAGGCTCCACATCGCCACGCCTCTTTAAGATAAATAATCATATCATGTGGAATTTTGAGCCAATGAAAAGTTTATTCGCAGGGAGGGACAGTTTTAAATCCTACTATGGCGAAGGAATGGCTTATGAACGTTAGAAACCTTTCTTGAGCGTCCTGCTTATTTATTATGCATGAATCAGCCATTCACCAGAGAGTGTTCAGTATTGGCCAGCCGACCAGCTCCCGTCCACTGTCGGGAAACGTCACGGTGCGTCATTAATATTCATAAGCCAGGCCTTCAGCGTAGTAGAGGAGGGGGAGCGCGTGTGACAGGACGGCATCGATAGAAGTTACTTCATCCAGCAGCAGCAACCTGTTGACAGCGGTGCGCACTTACAGAACTCACGCAAACTTCTGTTTTCAGGCTCAAGTGCGCGCCGGAACGCGGAGACGCGCACCGAGGCAGAAGTTTTCTTCACTTTTGGGAATTAAGGTTAAAGAGGAGCGCTTGCAGTGAGGATGTAAACCTACATCTAAACCGGCGTGTAATGCAGAACCGGCTTTGAATCGGGAATGTTGCGCTTTTGTCTTTACGCACGACGCATGGAGATCTTCCAGGTGCATCACTGATCATTAGCGACCGCCAGTCGTCTGTGCTCGATCTACACTGAGATGATCCATAATTTGATCCCAGACTGGCTGGAAGTGACGTGACAGTATACAGATCGCGATGAAAGTGCTGCTCGTGCTGTGCGCGGCGCTCGCGGGCGCGCGGAGCAGCAGAGACTGTCCCGAGCTGATGATTGACAGCTGTCACTGCGCCTCGGAGAGATCAAAGGAGTTTAATAGGCAGAGCGTGCGCGTGAAGGTTGTGTGTGATGATGCGGACCTGACGGAAACCATGCCGCCCGGCTCTTTACCCAACACGACGGTGTCACTGTGAGTAACTCTTCACATGTTCATGTTACTGTATTCATTGCTAAATCAGTGCGTGCTTATTGTTAACATTTAAGGCCCAGAGAAGTCATTCAAATTGTTAAAATCATTCAAATCTTCGTAGAAAAGTCATTGAAATTATTAAACTCATTAAAAGTTAATTTAAGTATATTAAATCGACTATAAATTGCTTGTTGTGACTAATGCTGTAATCATGGCTGCATGGACATTTTTTTTTATTATTTTATTATCATTTCTCATTGCCTTTATAATACATTTTTTTTTTAGAAGTGTATACTGTATGTCTTTATGTAATTTAGACACATAAAATAAAGTGTGAGCACTGGCCTCTCTTGCTGTCAGCAACTGATTTAATCAAATCTGGTTGGTGATATTTTACTGTCAGAAGCTATTTGTGTTGCGCAATCATGCATTGTTTTTTGCACCATCATGTTATTTTGCTCATCAGTATTCAGTATGTCTCAGAGCACAAATCAGAGATGAATCACTGAGATACTGCAGATTTATTTTTACATTTACATTTATGCATTAAGCAAAAGCTTTTATCCGTGTTCAAGTGATTAATCCAAGGAATAAAGTCATGCAAGAAAATTTACAGTATTGGAATAGTGCAGTCTTAATAAATAAGATCATAAATAAAGTCAGATGTTAGAGAAGCAGTTATATCAGCTTGTTTCCACTGAAGGATAAATATAGTGTGCAAAAGATTGGGATCAGCAAGATTTTAATGTTTTTGGAATAGTCTCTTCTGCTTATCAAGCATGCATTTATTTGATCAAAAATACAGTAAAAATTTTGAAATATTATTATATTTTAAAACAGCTGTTTTTTATGTGAATATCTGTTAAAGTGTAATTTATTTCTGTGATGCACAGCTGTATTTTCAGCATCATTACTCCAGTCTTCAGTGTCACATGATCTTCAGAAATCATTCTAATATGATGATTTGCTGCTCAACAAATATTTCTGATTATTATCAATGTTGAAAACAGTTGTGCGGCACAATATTTTTATTTATTTATTTTTTATTTTTTGGAACCTGTGATACTTTTTTTCTGGATTTTTTTGATCAATAAAAAGTTAAAAAGAGCGACCTCTTTCTAACAATATAAGTCTGTACTATCACTTTTTATCAATTTATCACATCCTTGCTAAAAAAAAAAAAAAAAACCATATAATGCAGTATTTTACAATATTACTGTTTTTCTGTATTTTTGATAAAATAAATGCAGCTTTGATGAGCGTAAGAAAGTTCTTTTTAAAAAATCACACTGATCCTAAACTTTCTGAACAGCAGTGCATATAAAATTATATAAAGGTGATTGCAACTTTTTATCTCTCTATGTTTATTCTCACAGTTCTGAGTTTATTTCTCATAACTGAGACATTTTTTTTTCTTTCTTAGAATTGCAATATAAACTCAAGAAAGTACAGATTGTGAAAAAAAGAAGATGCAATTGCCTTTTTTATTCCTTTCTTTTTGCTGAATATGAGATAAAAAGAGCAGATCTGGGGAACCTCTAAAGAAGCAAAGTTTTCGTGGATGTTAAAGGTTCTTCATGAAACCATCGAAGGCAATAAAGTACTTTTATTCGCATGATCTTGATAAGAAGAAGGTTCTTGGCAGAACCAATGCAGCATCTATTTCTGAGCTCATCACTGAGAGTGATTGTGATTTATGGGAATCTAGTTCTCCGTCTGTGAAAACTCCTAATGCATTTTTAATTGTGCAAACTGTTTTTCTCTGGTGTACCTGTGTTTGCAGCGAGGGCTTGTATTACGCATTACTTTAACACATGTGAGTCTTGTTTTAATTAACTCTAATGGTTTTACTGATTGGGAAGCTGCCTGCTGGAATGAAGTGCTTTGTTTCTGTAAATAATGAAACATGTTGCTGGAGGGAAGTTCTCAGTGCTCTTGTAGAGCTTCAGAAGCTTGTCTTTTAGTTCTCAAATGCACTTCACTGCATTTCTTTCTCTTGATCGTTTTGATTTTCTCCTACAAGTTTGTTCTTAAATGCTTGAAGTGAGCGTCTGCTAAATGCATAAATGCAAATGTAAAGAAAAGCACATCAAGTGCTTCTCATACTTTTCACTAGTGTTTAAAAGCATCCCATGATGCACCTCATGAGTCTTCAGAGCAGGAAGAGCTGGAATCTAGACAAAGAAGGAGCTCAAATATTAGAGAATTCAGTTTTGATCACTGCTTTATTCCCAGACCTCCATTATTGTTAATTCAGAGTTTCATCACTGTATGTAATTCTACTCAGAATACAGTGCAGCAGGGATGATGTATTTTTTGTAGGCCAAAACCTGGAAACGAGTTGTATTTTAGCATTTCTGATCGTATTGTCCTGAAGTCAAAGTTTTTTTTTTTTTTTAAGGTTTTCTTGTTGTTTTTGTTTTTGTTAAATAGGGCCCTATGAAATATGTTTTTTTTTTCTCTCAAATTCTGATTTTTTCCCCCAAAATTCTTTCCATTTTAATATTCCGTACTCTATTTTAATTGTTAAATTAAATTTTAGCAACCAAAAAGCATGTCTAATTAATTGAAATCATGGAACATATGCGATTTAATTAAAATTCAGCAATTTAATTACATTTTTATTTATTAATTTATTAATAATTGAAAGAAAAAATATTTAATAAAAAAAAATTAGGGCCCTATGAAAAACATTTGATTTTTTTTTTTCTCAAATTCTTTTAATTATTTTTTTTTTTTTCAAAATTCTGTTGTATGGTTTAGTAAATATTTAATAATCAAAAAGCATGTCTAATTAATTGTATATATATAGATAGTGTATATATATAACAATAGTGTGATTAGTCCTTAAAGGAAAGTTTTTATAATAATTTTATTATCAGTAGTAGTGGTAGTACATTAAGACTTACATTCTGCTGTACTATAGTACTATGTTTCTGTCTGGTGCTGAGAAGACCTCTAAGTTTCTATGTGCATATACATGTATTCAATGACAAGAAAATACTAAAATTTACCGAAAAATATTACAAATACCTCAGAAAATATCTGCAAATAATCTCCTGGAACTTACAGGTCGGTCTACAAAAATACGGCGTCACACGTGTCCAGACTCTTGAGGGATTCAGCTGCCGTTCATCTTCTGAACTCGGATTCTGGTTTGTCAGGAAGTCTTTTTCCTGCTTTAGGAAGCGTGGCATTCGTGATTCTGCGCTGACTTCCCTCGCCTGACTTTTGTTTCTGAGTTGAGGATAAATAAATGGGCAGCAGCACTCACATACGCCTTTATTTATAAATCCATTTAGTTCATTAGAAAATTAAACCTCTTTTATATGAATCGATTTGGAATGTTTTCCAGGGAACGTCTCTTTTATTTCGTCTTTAGGGTTTTAGGTTTTCTGTATTTCTAAATTGATTTCAAACGTATGCATCTTATCTTTATAGGGTTGTTCACGCCAAACATGGTGACTATATTAGCGTCCACACTAATGCACAATACAATCGCTCTGCAACAAACCTGGAAGAAGAAGGTTTTCAGTGAAAAAAATAAATAAATTAAAAATGTAGAATCATTTCATGAAAACAACAAAAAAAACTCTGCATGCATTTTTGCAAACATTATAAACATTAGCTTTACTTTACTGCAGTTTGCAGGTAAAATATCCACCAAAATTTTGCTTTATTTTCCAAATAATGTTTTATGCACTTATTACTTGATTTTTTTTCTTGTAATTAAGACAAATCCCAAACCCTAATTTTAACTCAAATTACACTACCAGTCAAAAGTTAAACATTAGTAAAAAAAAATAAAAATAAAGAAATCATTACTATTTTTTAATCTTTTGCTATTTTTAATCTTTTTTGACAAAAGTTTGTATGATTCAATGATTCTGAATCAGTTTGTATGATTCAGTGATTCATATTCAGTTCCTGTGTTTCAGAGTCAGTTCGTATGATTCAGTGATTCAGAGTCAGTTTGTATGAGTCAGTGATTCAGAGTCAGTTTGTATGAGTCAGTGATTCAGAGTCAATTCCTGTGTTTCAGAGTCAGTTCGTGTGAGTCAGTGATTCAGAGTCAGTCCTTATAGTCAGGAGTCTCTGAGACAGAATGGCGTGTAGTTTTCTGAGTTCACCGCTCATATTACTCTGAGAGACATGAATTGAGGAATGATTTAAAAAAAAACTAAATATATTAGAAAATACTTTTGATCACTTTTGTCTTTTTAATGTATTTGAAAAGTCTCTTCTGCTCATCAAGGCTGCAATTATTTGATTAAATATACAGTAAAAATTGTGAAATATTATTATAATTTAAAATAGCTGTTTTCTATGTGAATATATATATTAAATTGTAATATATCTGATCTAGGGCTGCACAATTAATCAAATTTCTAATCGCGATTACAATTATGGATGCCACAATTACGTAATCGTTCAAAGTGGCAATTAATCGTTCAAAGTTCACTTATGTTATTCTGCACACTTAAGATATGTTTTTTTCTTTCTACATGTTATCTTACGGGTCTTTCCATTGTTTTAGTTTTAGTATAACATTATAATACCATTCATATTTTTACAACTTTTTTTATATTTTAAAGAAACCAATCCGATGTATATTTGACATTTGAGGCTTATTACTATAGAAATGCACTAAAGGTTTTTCAGTTAGTGTTTTCAGCTTGTTTGTTTTCATATAAAAATATGGCATGCAGTTGCATCAAACAATGGTATAAACATCATTCAATGTAAAATGTGATAATCGTAATTAATAATCGCAATTACAATTTCAAGGGAATAATCGACAATTATGATTTTTGTCATAATCGTGCAGCCCTACATTGAAATCAGTTGTCCTGCCTTATATTTTTGTGGAAAACGTGATACATTACCATTAATAATTAAGCAGCAAATCATCATATTAGAATGATTTCTGAAGATCATGTGACACTGAAGACTGGAGTAATGATGCTGAAAATACAGCTGCACATCACAGAAATAAATTACAGTTTAACAGAGATTCACACAGAAAACATTTATTTTAAATTGTAATAATATATCACAATTTTTACTGTATTTTTGATCCAATAAATGCAGCCCTGATGAGCAGAAGAGGCTTCTCTCAGAAACATTTAAAAAATCTTCATTCTTTAAAAAAAAAAGTTCCTGACATTACATAAAACACGATTTCATAAGACTTCAGAAGTAATTTATGATAATTTTAATGCTTTCGTTGGTAATTTGTTTGGTGCTTAACAGCATCTGTCCTCTTTTACTGTCCTGCTATAGAAAAGAACAGCATGAACATTTTACTAAACTTTTTTATGTGTGTTTCGCAGAAGAAATAAAGGGATAAACTGCAGTGATGTGTCCAGCAAGGCGTCCGGCTCGGTTCTGGTGTTTTTGTGAAATATTCCATCAGTGCATCACTGCGGTTTTCGCTGAACTCAGCGCTGCTTCTTCATGAATATTTCACATCTGCTCTCTCGATGCTCTGTGTGTAGTTTGGGTGAGAGTCATTGAAGGACATCCGTCAAACACGCTGAGATGTGAAATGACAGTCTGAAAACCTGCAGGGCAGCGGAGTAACTGATGGAAATAACCGCATGATGAGGTGAAAACACCTAAAACACACTAGCGCTGGGTTGGAGTTTAGCGTAAGCTCTGATATGAAGAAGCAAGAGGTCAGTTATGTTTCCTCTGGATCTGCTCTTCTTCCCAGAAATCAGTGCAGATTTCATCCTATTAGATGATGATGATGACACAGTTCTGATGAAATCTGAGTGTAATACAGTGTAACAAAGTTACAAAAAGCTGTTACAAAGTGTATGAACCATATTTTTAGGAAATATAAAAATCTAGTGCACATATATTAACGTTCAAAAGTTTAGGGTTGGTAATATTTAAAAAAAAATTTTTTTTTTTTTTAAATAAGTCTCTTCTGCTCATCTGAATTTATATGATTAAAAATACAGTAAAAATTGTTAAATATTATTACAATTTAAAACAGCTGTTTTCTATGTGAATCGCTGTTAAAGTGTAATGTATTTCTGTGATGTGCAGCTGTATTTTCAGCATCATTACTCCAGTCTTCAGTGTCACATGTTCTTCAGAAATCATTCTAATATGATGATCTGCTGCTCAAGAAACATTTCTGATTATTATCAATGTTGAAAACAGTTGTGCTGCACAATATTTTTGTGGAAACTGAGATGCATTTTATTTTTCAGGATTCACAGATGATCGGAAAGTTCAAAAGAACAGCATTTATTTGAAACAGAACTCATATGTAATGCTATACGCTGCAAAAATATATATTCTTATTCAATATTTTTGTCTTGTTTTCCATTACATATTTTTAAACATTATAAAATCAAGATACATTTACTGGATAAGCAAAATGACGTAAGATATTAAGCCTTGTTGATTGTTTATATATATATATATATATATATATATATATATATATATATATATATATATATATATATATATATATATATTTAAGAAAACAATATATAATATTTTACATTATAAATGCATGTTGATTTAGGAATGTTTAGATATTTTTACTGGAAAACAAGACAAAAATACTTAATAAGAACATCAGTTTTGAAGTATAAATGTCTTTACTGTCACTTTTTATCAGTTTAATGTATCTTTGCTGAATATTTTTTTTTTATTTCTTTGTCAAAATAATAATAATAATACTAATTTTTAATAAATAAATAAATAAATAAATAAAGTCTTACTGACCCCATTTCTAATTACTATTTCAATCAGCAGCAGTTCCCTCTGTTTATTGTGCAAAATAAAATAATTCAAATTTCAAGACCTTTGAATTTTTTTCTTTTTTTTCTAGTTAAAAATTAATATTTGTAACGAAATTTGAATGGTTTGGAATGACATGAGTGAACTGCTCCTTTAAAGCTTTTCAGAATGCATCACGTTGTTATTTTATTATCTTGAAGAGGCTGTTGTTGATTGTTTTATCGCAGCGTTTGTGGTCCGTCATGTAAAAGTTTTGCTGGTCATGCCTCAGATGGAGCAACAAATGAATTGTACTCTGATTCTCTGCGTCTCATACGCTAATGAATCCGTCTGTGCTCTGCAGAAGAATGTGTCTGAGCGCGTTTGGAGTCTCGACTGCCTAAAAATGTGAAGAAAGGAAAACAGTGAGTCTGCCAAGAAAACATTAGCGGTGCGTCGTCTCTGCCTCCCTCTCACCGGCCGCTAAACGCTGGGTTATTTAAAGTGTCCCTCAGCTTTCCAAAATATCATAAAACAGCTTCTGTCTGCGCGTCTGATCTCTTGAGCATGCTGAACGTGTGTTAACTCCACATGACCCGCGTGAAGGCCCCTGAAGGGCCGTGGAGCTGAGAGCGTGTGGAGATGATTCTGTAGCAGCGACCCGCTTCATCTGAGAAGTGAACAGTGAGGGATTTGCTCAGAATGAACACATTGCTGCATCGGTGTTGTTTTAGCACCCGATTCACTAATAGAATTATGCAATTAAACTCTAAAGTGAGCGACACAATTGAATTGACAGAATGAGCAGTGTAATAAACAGCAATAGGTAAGGATTTCAGAGCATATAATGCATTCTGGGAAATGAAGTGAAAATAAAATAAGTTATATAAATGTTTTATTTAGTTGTTTATAAATATTGCATCCCTGTGGTTGCATTTTATAAAGCTGTTTGAAGTAATTATATATATATATATATATATATATATATATATATATATATATATATATATATATATATATATATATATATATATATAATAAAACATTGTAACGATACACTGTAAAAGGTTTGGGTTCAGTAATTTTTTTATTATTTAAAAAAAAATATTAATACTTTTATTAAACAAGGATGTGTAAAATTGATAAAAAGTGACAATAAAGACTTGCATTGTTACAAAAGGTTTTTATTTTGAATAAATGCTGTTATTTTTTTGAGTTTTTATTCATCAAAGATTCCTGATAAAAGTATCACAGGCTCCAAATATATATATATATATAAAGCTGCAAAACTGTAATAAATCATCATATTAGAATGATTTCTGAAGACTGGAGTAATGATGCTGAAAAATACAGCTGCACATCACAGAAATAAATTACAGATATTCACATAGAAAACAGATATTTTACATTGCAATAATAATTCACAATTTTTACTGTATTTCTTATCAAATAAATGCAGCCTGGTGAGCAGAAGAGACTGATCCCAAACTTTTGTATTTTATAATACATTTAGTAAGTGTGGTAAATATACATTTTATTAAAAATACTGTTTAAATAAACAGTTTTTGTTAAAAATTTTAATTTTAATTCAATGCACCATCCCACTTCCTTACATTTAAATGAATTGCAGCTCAATTCAACTCGAATCAAACTGAGGAACTGAATTGGAACTTAAGACATTTCAATGTCTTTTAATTTAAAGAACATTCAATTCTCAATGACACACACCACGACATTCTGTAATGAGCTCCATTAGCATAGAAATCAGCATGTTTGCATAGAAATACTGACTGAATCTTTGTGGAGCTGCACTGAGCATGGTTTAGCTGGACTGTGGGTGGTTTGTTTGTTTCTGTGCTGAAATACACTGGTATGCACTGTAGTTCTACTTTTGATTTTTATATAGTACTTTAAAGCATCTCCTGGCCCTGCTGTAGTCTGTGTCTGAATCCTGTGGATCTGTGTGGGTCTTTAATGTTTTTGCATTCATGCTGCTTTTGATTTCAGACCGGTTTTGGTGTAATTGTGGCGTGTAGCTGCCCGTCTTCCGTCAGGACTCTTCTAACACACGCTTGCGCTCCAGAGCTAAATCTGCTTCGTGTCCAAGGTCAATGGTAGTTGATATGAAATATGTTATTATGGTTAGCTGTTGCTAGTAACCTGATATTATAGAAAAACACTGGGGCTGCAGCGTTTGGGCCGTGGAGGTTAGAAATCACTGCGCCGTCCGCTCGGGATGTTTGTAATACTTGAGATTGTGATCTGTGATTGGTGAGTGTGGACCGCCGTAATTCAGCATATTTTTATTCTCTAGCTCTTGTAATAATAGAGCGGTGTAGGACAGTTTCAGATCGCCGGCGGGAATTCACCTTAATACTGTGAATGTGAATGATGTTAAAAAAAATCACTCTCTGCCTTCACAGGGAAAGATTAGTTCATTGCTAATTGAATTTTAGACTGAATTTTCTGCCTACAGATTCTTTAGAAACAGTTAAATCAAATTACATTTATTTGTAAAGAGCTTTTTACAATGTGCATTGTTTCAGACTAGCTTTACAGAAAGTCACACTGTTATGTATGGAAGCTTGTTTCAGACACGGAATAAAAACATTAAAAAAAAAGGTAATTGCAACTTTTTATCTCACAATTCAGACTTTTTCTCAGAGTTGCGAGTTAGATCTTGTTCAGAATCTTGAGTTTATATCTCACAATTCTAAGTGTATATCTCACAATTCTAAATTTAATTCTCGCAATTCTAAATTTATATCTCACTATTCTGAATTTAAATCTTGTAATTCTAAGCTCATAACTCACAATTCTAAGTTTATATCTCACAATTTGAAGTTTATATCACAATTCGAATTTTATATCTCACAATTCTGAATTTAAATCTTGCAATTCTAAGTTTATATCTCACAATTCTAAATTCAATTCTCGCAATTCTAAATTTATATCTCACAATTCTATTTTTTATTTTTCAATTCTAAGTTTGTATCTCACAATTCTAAATTTTATTTTTCAATTCTAAGTTTATAACTCACAATTCTGAATTTAAATCTTGCAATTCTAAGTTTATAACTCACAATTCTAAGTTTAAATCTCACAATTCTAAGTTTATATCTCACAATTCTAAGTTTAAATCTCACAATTCTAAATTTCATTCTCGCAATTCTAAATTTATATCTCACAATTCTAATTTTTTATTTTTCAATTCTAAGTTTGTATCTCACAATTCTAAGTTTATATCTCACAATTCTAAATTTAATTCTCACAATTCTAAATTTATATCTCACAATTATAATTTTTTTATTTTTCAATTCTAAGTTTATAACACAATTCCAAGTTTGTATCTCACAATTCTAAATTTAGTTCTCGCAATTCTAAATTTATATCTCACAATTCAAATTTTTTATTTTTCAATTCTAAGTTTATAACACAATTCTAAGTTTATATCTTATAATTCTAAGTTTAAATCTCACAATTCTAAGTTTAAATATCACAATTCTAAGTTTAAATATCACAATTCTAAGTTTATAACTCACAATTCTAAGTTTATATCTCACAATTCTAAGTTTAAATCTCACAATTCTAAGTTTAAATATCACAATTCTAAGTTTATAACTCACAATTCTAAGTTTAAATATCACAATTCTAAGTTTAAATATCACAATTCTAAGTTTATAACTCACAATTCTAAGTTTATATCTCACAATTTTAAGTTTATATCTCATAATTCTAAGTTTATAACTAACAATTCTAAGTTTAAATCTCACAATTCTAAGTTTAAATCTCACAATTCTAAGTTTTTATCTCACAATTCTAAATTTTTATTTTGCAATTCTATGTTTATATCTCACAATTCTAAATTTTTATTACTCAGAATTATTAGAAAAAAAGACAGAATAGTAAGATATAAACTAATAAAGATATAAACCAAATTGTGAGATAAAGAAGTTGCAGTTACCTTTTTTATTTATTTTATTTATTATTATTATTATTATTATTATTTTTTTTTTTTGGAAACAAGCTTCCACAGTTACAGTATAAGTCAATAATATCAGCATGTAAAACAGTATGCATTATAATAAATGTTATTAATGCATGAATTACCAGAATGCAATCAGTTGTTTTTACAATTTTAGTTACTGTATGTGTCAAAATATTTGAATACAGTCAAGATAAGAATTAAAACAAAGATCTGTAAAATTTGTGTTTAATTTTAAGTTTCATTCAACATGCATGAAATATAAGGTCTAGTCAAATGCATCGCATTATAACTTATAAAGCATGTTTGGGCAAATATGTGTGTGTGTGTGTGTGTGTGTGTGTGTATACTCATAACCTTTAGCTGCTGGATTAAATCATTCTCAATGACACAGACCATTTGCTCCAGCGGTCAGAGAAAGACAATATTTAATGTGTCCCCCTTTCTCTCTCTCTGCTTATCCTTGGAGAACATAATTGATATTGTAAATAGAAAGTTGGAAGGACGCTGGAGTTTCGGCATGCACTGTTTACATAATGTACAATTATGTTTTGCCTGCCGTTTCCTGGATGTTAGTCAGAGGCCTGAAACAGGCGTGTGGGAAGCAAAACAACACGTTTAACACACAACACACACACACACAACACGCTCAACACACACAAACACTGAACTCACTGTTCCTGATGCAGTACATGTGCTCAGACGCGGAGGAATAATGCACTCGCATCTAAAGCAGATAGAGTTTCAAAACACTTTATAAATGGTTTCGTTAAAAAAATATTAAATTTCAGATGTCTCATTGTGACAGCTTTCACACACGATAGAAAAATTATACTTTAATAAGTCATCTTCTGAAAATGATCAGCGCAAGTTGTGACATTCTTCTCACATGACCTCATTTTTCTGGACTAATGTCAGAGCTGCTGCAAGTGTTTTAATTAGTAATATGCTAATTCATTGATTAACCGATAGGTCAGTATATGTGCATGCGTTTCAAATCTGAAGCCAATTAAAATATCAGAAAATGAAATATTTAAAAATATTATATAACACTAAATATATTAATTATTATAATTGTAATAGTTAATGAAATATGCTACAGTACCATTGATTTACCAATAGGTTACCATGTGCATACTGAAGCCAATTAAAATAATGGTAAATAAAAATAATAAAAAATAAAATAAACATTTTAAAAAGCAAAAAAGATACATAAATAAATTTATTAAACATTATATAGTATTTTTAAAATGTATTTAATTATATATTCCTCACAAAGAAATAGATCTTTTTTTATTTTAAGCATAAATTAGTAAGGGTTTATGCTTTTTTTTTTTTCGTTACTGGAAAACAAAACTAATGTTTTTTTGCATCACTCTTTCTCACTCGTCTGCCAATCAGATGTCAGCAAACACAGAAGTGTCCTCAGAATCCAGAGTCTGTTTTAGTTTCAGTGATGGTCTAGTATAGTTTTTGTTTATATTTTGAATTTGATTATTACTATTATTTTTTTTTCTGTTTTCATTTTAATTTTAAGTTTTAGTCGTTTTAATTGTAATTTTAAATTTTAGTAATTTAAAGTGTTTTTTTTTTGTCATTTTTATTAGTTCTTTTAAATAGTTTTTATTAATATTTTTTTGTAGGTTTTAGTTTATTTAGTTTTGGTTATTTTAGTACTTTGAGTTAAACTAAGCGAAAATGTTGCCTTGGCAACTAGCTGATTATTTATCTATTGTTTGTTTGTCTTTTTTATGATTTTGGTTTTAACTTAATAACCCTGATGTGATTATTCCTACAGTGCCTGTGTACAGCTGGGGGTTTATCTCTGATTATTATTTATAATTATTTTGTAATGCTATTCACATTCATACATGATCACAGTTAGAGATGCATGACCTTCATTATGTGTGTGTGTGTGTGTGTGTGTGTGTGAATGACACAAGGGTCTCCTCATGCATGTAAAGCAGATCTGATCTAATGTCATGTTTGCTGGATTATCAATCACAAACAGGACATTATATCAGATCTGCTTTACATGCACGATGCACATGCACAGGTAGACATCATATTTGTAGTGTGAGCATGCATTTGTGTATTGATCGTAACGTTTGAACAGTTTATGATAAGAGCTTTTGCATTGCTTTATTTCTGTTGTGGTTCAGATCAGAAACTCAGTGTTTGCTCAATGCATTTCAAAGGTGCATGCGTGTATTCTTGCATTATTGTGACCTGATGAGTCTCTCTTCTGTGTGTCTGTATCTCAAACCTGAGTGTGTTTATTCCAGAGGAACTATATATGTGAACATGAATTTGAGATTCATACTCTAGAAAGATATGGCTGGTGAATGTCTGGAAATAGTGAATAAATGGCTTAAATTTACAGGAAAAATCTTCTGTAATGATGCACTTGTTCAGTACACGATCTCACAATACATTACAATCACAATACTTTAAATAAAGCCAAAATACTTTTAAATTACTATTTCTAAGCAGGATTAATATAGTTAACTACAACTAAGACCACAAAAATATCATCAACATTACATGAAATAAAATAAATGCAAGCTGAAATTAAATATAAAAAGAAAATTAAAAAGTCAGATAATTGAAGGCAACATATCTCTTTTCATTTAGTTTAAGTAAAAACTAAAATACGAAACTCAATACAAAAATAATTAAACTATATAAAAAAAAAAACTATAAAGATGTATAAAAAATGGAGCTTTACCACATTTATGTGTTCTTTGTACTGTTTGTGCATTGTTATTTTATTTTCATTTAGATATTATTATAGTTTTTGTTAATATTTTGATATAGATTTGATTTTATATTATCTGGTTTCATGTTAATTTTACTTAGTTTTAGTTGCTTTTAAAAAATGTCTGTATAGTTTTTACAAATTTTTATTTCAGTTTTAGTTATTTTAGAACATCAAATTAAACTAAATGAAAATACCATGGAAACTAAGTGAAATAAATTAAGTTTATGTTTTTTATATTTCATTTTATTTCAGTTAACATTTGTTTCATTTCAAATTAATGAAAAGTTTTTTTTTTAAATATATATTTCTAGTTTAAGTTAACTATAATAACACTGATGCTGACCAATGTTTATATGTGAATAAAAGCCTAAATTAAATATGTCCGAAAATCATTTTTGGGTGAACTATACACACAAAACACATTGTTGTGATCCATGATTCATATTGTAGCATTTTTATATTACAATATATTGTTAGACCCCTAATAATCTTATTTTAAGTAAGTCAGAATTAATTTTTTCATAACCATTTTCCACTTTATTTCAGACACTTGCATTTAAACTTTTCTAAAACATCTAACTAAATTTAATTTCTCATTGTGTTCCTATAGCAAAAGCTATAATCAAATAATAAATAATTAAATGTCCACCTTCAATACAGTGTGAGTTGCTTTGAATAAAAGTGTCTGCAAATGCATAAATGTTAATATAAAGCCTTAATGAACCTTCAAGGAGTTAATTTCCAGAGAAAGTGTTGCTGGAGAAGTTTTGTTTTCTCCATTCTGAGCACAAACAGACGGGAGATTTACACTCCTATAACTCTGCTGCAGCTGTAAAGATGAGGGTTTGTGTGTAAATCCTCTTGCTCTGTATTTATGGCTTGTGTTTTTGTGTCTCCTCAGGATCCTGAGCAACAATAAGATCTCGGCGCTGAAGAATAACTCTTTCCTCGGCCTGCGAGCTCTGGAGAGATTGTGAGTGCATCACCATTTCCATCTGATTGTAGTGCAGAGATGATATAACGGGGGAGAATTGGCTGCCATCATGTAGAAACCATACATACTGTACACACATTTATGAAACGAGGCCCATCCATCAGCAGAAATATGTTTTTCCATATCTGATTATCGGGTGTTCAGGTCTGTGTTTCTGCAAACATACAGTACGGGTCAAAAGTTTGGAAACATTACTATTTTTAATGTTTTTGAAAGAAGTCTTTTCTGCTCATCAAGGCTGCATTTATTTGATCAAAAATACAGAAAAAACAGTAATATTGTGAAATATTATTACAACTTAAAATAATAGTTTTCTATTTGAATATACTTTAAAAAAATAATTTATTCCTGTGATGCAAAGCTGAATTTTCAGCATCATTACTCCAGCCTTCAGTGTCACATGTAACATCCAGTCTATCACATGATCATTTAGAAATCATTCTAATATTCTGATTTATTATGAGTGTTGGAAACAGTTCTGCTGTCTAATATATTTGATGAAGAAAAGGTTAAAAAGAACTGCATTTATTCAAAATAAAAAATAATAATTCTAATAATATATATTCTAATAATATATTTTCTTTACTATCACTTTTTATCAATTTAACACATCCTTGCTGAATAAAAGTATTGATTTTATTTAAAAAAAAAAAAAAAAAAAAATTACTGACCCCAAATTACTGACCAGTAGTGTATATTGTTATTACAAAATATTTATATTTTAAAAACATAGCTTCTTTTTTTTTTACTTTTTATTCATCAAAGTATCCTAAAAAAGTATCACGTTCTGAAAAAATATTAAGCAGCAGAACTGTTTCCAACTTTGATAATGAATCATCATATTAGAATGATTTCTAAAGGATCATGTGATAATGATCCTAAAAATTCAGCTTTGCATCACAGAAATAAATGATAATTTAAAGTATAATAAATTTAAAAACAATTATTTAAAATTGTAATATATCACAATATTACTTTTTTTTTTTTCTGTATTTTTGATCAAATAAATGCAGGCTTGATGAGCAGAAGAAACTTCTTTCAAAAACATTAAAAATAGTAATGTTTCCAAACTTTTGACCTGTACTGTACATCAGTATTATCCAGATCTGGACAAAAAAAAAAAAAAAAATAAAAAAAAAAAATTTTGATGCTGTTGACTTTATTTAAATAATTCATTTTGATTTAACACCGTTGTATCAGGTTTCTCGGTTGCATCATGTTAAACTGACTTTGGCTTAACTCAGTGTTTTTATTTTGAAAGAACATGTTTCAATAAAGTATCCCAAAATAAGTTTTACACTTCCCAGCATGCTTTGCACAGGGTTGGAAAGGGGGAGAGAAAATGTTGAAATAAAGTGTTATTTTATGCATTTTTGTGAGAAAACAGGAAGACTTGTTTATGTCTAATGTTCTATTATGTTGGTATTTTAAGCCTATAAAGAGACATTAAAAATAAATAAAATAAAATCTTTCCATCTTATTAGGACATAAATAATACACATTTGTGATTTCTTTTTATTTTGTAAACTTGACTTTTATTTTTGATTTGTATGATTGTATTCCTCAGGATGGTTTGGTAATGCATACTACAACAAACATTTTATTCTCTCATAACTTACAGTAAACATTTGTTGCAATATTTGTGTTAAACAATAATTATAATGTCTATTTATGAATATATTATCATATTTGATACACACATTTCTAGGGCCTATAAATTATCAACATGATTATAATTTTGCTGATGGAGCTGTTGTACACAATATATTTCTGTCCTCTGATTGATAGTTATTATTATTTTTTTAATCAAGTAAAGTATTTTTGCTGTGAAATCTTTCATGATTTTATATCAATTTTAAATTGTTTATATTTTATATTGTTAGTAATAATTTAAGGTAAACATTTACTGGGCTGAACCAGTTTGGGTTTTCTTGATTATGCATTTATAAATTTTCTCTGTTAATGTTTTTTTTTTTTTTTTTTACCTTTTTTCGTCTATAATGTCTATAGGTTTTAATGTCTGTACGTTTATTTGTGTATTTATCAATAATCACTGAATTGCAATGAATTGCATATGAGCCGTAAAAACCTGATGTATTAAATGCAATATTAAATATAAAAAACATGCAAACTATATATATTATATAATTTTTTTTATGCATTAAGTTGGCATTTGTTTTTGTTGAGTATCTTATTTTATAGATATAAAGATATATATATATATATATATATATATATTTACATATACACATGCCTGAAAAAAATCCATGTATTGTTGATCTAAAGCTATATTCAATATTGCTAACTAAATGATTAATTTAATTTAATTTAATTTGTAAAAGCAACAGTTTTCTAGTCAGATAAGTATATTAAATATATATTAAAGTAATAATAACATTTTAATATTAATAAAATAATGGCAACAGTTCTTCAGGTTGGATAAGTATGTTTAATATATTTATACATTACAATTAATATTAATGTCAATAATACTTAATAGCAACGGTTTTCTGGTGGGATGAGTATATGTAATATATTAAAGCAATATTAATATATTAATATTAATAATATATACAGTAGTAGCAACAGTTTTCGGGTGAAATGGGTATATTTAATTATAACTATATAATATATAGCAATTTATGTGATGATGCGATCACAAGCGGTGAGGGTTAAATACATGGAGAGACACATCATCATTGCACCAAATATAGTTTATTTAACGGCAGCAGTGAATGTTGTGCTTGTGCACATCATGATCACACTCTGTGTGTGCAGGTGAAGCAGTCTTTCCTCTGACCCTGACTGAGTTCAGCGATTGATTCGTGTATTGAGCTGCTGATGGTTTGCGTTCAGTCAGAGTCAAAGCAAACCCAAATCATCAGGATCTGTTTCTGTGTCAGACGCGTTCAGACAGTTTGGCTGTAGAATCTACATTTACAGCATTTGGCAAAGTTGCATATTAATAATATATAATAGCAACAGTTTTCCAGTGGGATCAGTAAGATTACTATATTAACATAATATGCATATTAAGTATATTTAACAACAACATTTTCCCGGGCTGATTTTTCCCCTTAATTATAGTAATTACATAAATTGACAGCAATAATAAAAATACATTTATTAATAAATAAATAAAATTTAAATGAATATATTTATAACTAAATAAATAAATCTACCAAATGAAATATATTTAATATATTTAAGTTAATTACCATATTAATATTAATAATATATAATAACAGTTTTCTGGTGAAATTAGTGTATTTAACATATTAAAGTTATATTCATATAATATATTATCATTTATATAATGATATATTCATATGAATAATTTATGATAGCAACACTGTTCCAGTGGGATCAGTATATTTAATATATTAACATAATATGAATATATTAATAATAGCAAAAAATATATAATAGCAACGGTTTTTCAGTGGGATCAGTATATTTACTATATTACCATGATATTAATATTAATAATATATAACAACAACAGTTTTCCAATGGGATAAATATATTGAATATATTAAAGTTAATTACCATATTAATATTAATAATATTTAATAACATTTTGACACATTTTTCCATGCATTTGATCGTTTAGATGCACACCTTAAGCTTAAAGTTGACTTTACTACATGAACACTAGGCTAGCTGCGGTACTTTTTGGTGTTTGGTCGTACATTGATTAAATGATAAAATTAAAAATAATTTAGTTGAGCTGGAAAACGTAAGCTACAGTCCTAAACTGAAAGCGACTTTATTTAAATCACTTAATTGGGTCATTGGCAGGTTGTTAATTACTGAAAAGCACCCGGGTCAGTTTTTAAAGGTCAGTTTAATCAGAGCAGAGCCACCGAAGATGATAAATGATAAAATCTCTGAATGCAGGTTTTATGCTTTAAATCTACTGCACAGATTTCATTTAATTTAATGACTAATTTCAATACAATTAAATTGATATTAACATTCCTGACCCACCAAAATGTGTTTTCTATTGGCTGATATAAAAATATGATAGGCTGTTATTGTTTTTCTTTTTTATTTGTTTGGTCTGTTGCTTGGCGGATTTATTTATTTATTTATTTTAATTTATACTAAATTAAATTGACAGCCACTATAAATAAATAAATTATAAATGAATGCATTTATAAATAAACAAATAAATATGTTTGAGTGAGTAAATAAATAAATAAATAAATAAATAAATATTCTGATGGTCATCTGTGTTAATTGATAATAAAATATATTAAATAGGCCATTCTTGCATTCTGTCTTTGCTTTTTCTTTTCTTTCTTTTTTTAATTGTTGGTCTGTTGCTGGGCTGATTTTTCCCCTTAATTACATAAGTTGACAGCAATAATAAAAATACATTTATTTATTTATTAATAAATAAATAAATAAATACAATTTAAATGAATATATTTATAACTAAATAAATAAATCTTCCGAATGGAATTAAATTTACAGCCACAATAAATAAATAAATAAATAAATAAATAAATATTCTGCATTAATTGATAATAAAATATATTAAATAGGGCTGTCAAATGATTAATCACGATTAATCACATCCAAAATAAAAGTTTTGTTTACATAATATATGTGTGTATACTGTGTATATTTATTATGTATATATAAATACACATGCATGTATATATTTAAGAAGAATATGTTATGTTTATATATTAAATATATTTATATATAATATAAAATATAAGAATATAAATATATAAATGTATATACATGTAAATATTTTCTAAATATATAATTTATGTGTGTGTATTTATATATACATAATAAATATACCCTGTACACATACATATATTATGTAAACAAAACTTTTATTTTGGATGTGATTAATCGTGATTAATCATTTGACAGCCCTAATATTAAATAGGCCATTCTTGCATTCTGTCTCTGCTTTTTCTTTCTTACTTTATTGTTGGTCTGTTGCTGGGCTGATTTTTTGCCCTTAATTATACTAATTACATAAATTGACAGCAACAATAAAATAAAATAAAATAAAATAAAATAAATAAATAAATACATACATTTAAAAATAAATAAATCTTCCAATTAAATTAAATTTCCTGCCACAATAAATAAATAAATTATACAATTTTCTAAGTGTGATCTGCATTAATTCTAGAAGTTCCACAGCCGCTAGATGAATTTATGATGAAATCTCTAAAGTGAGTGACTGATTGATTGATTGATTGATTAATTTTAATTTAGTCAAACCACAAAATGCACCAGGATACACACTGTATTATATTTCCTCAGCAAATAAATCCTCGTTTTCGGGGCTTTGCCAGCGTTTCTTAGCGCTCTCAGCATGTTGACTTTAGCTATCAGAGCTCATGCCTGAATTTAATTAGAAATGTCAACAGCAGAGAACTGCATGTAATGTTGTAAGTCCTGTCGGCGTTCATCGAGTTATATATATCGGAGGTCATCAGTCCAGCTCGGAGTGTCTTCATAATGACTGCCTCGTTACTGGAGGAACGCTTTCAGACGATGATGTCACAGCGGATGCATAGGTGACCTTTTTACACCAGTTTAGCTTCCCGTCCCAACTCAAAACAGCAGCTACAGCCGAGTGTGTGTTCCTGTTTTTCTCTGAATAGCATCATTATTTACTGTCACAATTAGGCTGATGAGAACTGGCCCGGTTTGTAGGACACATCACCGTCATTACCGGTCATAACAGCCCATTTACTGCTTGTGCCCTTATTTCTTTACACTCCCAAAGCAAATCTTTATCGTTCATCTTAGAAAACTGCATGCACGTTTGTCTCAGATGTCTCTTCTGAACTTCTCCACTAAAGGAAGGTTCTGAGCTATAAAATGAACGTAGACAGCAACTCAGATCGTCTGATTTCAGGAGAAATGTTTGAGTCCATTTAGTGTATCTAAGAGAAACCGTTGACATATTAATGTGAACATTTTTAAAGGAGAGCCAAATTAATAAAAACCAATTTTATGTTCTCTTCTGCTCATCAAGGCTGCATTTGTTCGGTCAAAAATACAGTATAAATTTTTAAATATTATTATATTTTAAAACAGCTGTTTTCTATGTGAATATCTGTTAAACTGTAATTTATTTCTGTGATGCGCAGCTGTATTTTCAGCATCATTACTCCAGTCTTCAGTGTCACATGATCTTCAGAAATCATTCTAATATGATGATTTACTGCTCAAGAAACATTTCTGATTATTATCAATGTTGAAAACAGTTGTGCTGCACAATATTCTTTGTTGTGGAAACTGTGATGCATTTTATTTTTCATACATTTGCATATTTTATAAATAAAAATATATGTAAAAATAAGAAGACGCCAAATTTCATTTTCATTTCACATGAGGGTTAAATATGGCTTTGCATTATGATTAACACAGATGCATATGCAACACATTAAATTCCTATGTATGCATTTATGAAAGATGGCATGCAAACTCTTTTTCTCCAAGCTCTGGAAACAAGTGGGATGAACGGAAAAGTTTAATGGCGCTGAACAGAAGTGTTTCTGGAGTCACACACCATTAGAGCCGGACAGAAGACATTTATCAGCAGTAATGACCGTCACACTTGAGCCTTAAATATTTCACATTAACCACATTTAATCAATCCAGAAACCCTGAGAACTGTGATTTATAACCAGCTTGAGTGATGTGAATACATATTAAAGGCAGTTTTGTTGCTCGTGGCTTTACACACAGTCAAACAGGAGAGCAGAAGCGTCCGATCTTCCAAGAAAGATGGATTATGAAAGGTCAGAAGTCTGTCTCGTGACAGTTTTCCTGCTGATTCTGAAGGTCTGCAGATGTCTTGTGTTTGACTCCGTCCTCCTTCAGATTCCTGTCACTCCCTTCGGACACGGGAAACACAGAGACACAATTTCAGGAAGTTTGTTTTGGCCTCAGTGGAAAGCCATATTATGATTCTGCGTCATGTATTTTTAGTGCACTTGGTCTGAGACGCTCGGTCCGAGCTGAACGCACTGAGGTTTGTGTGGAAGGCTGGTTCTGCCACTGAATAATAAAAAAAAAAAAAGTCATTGTGACTTTTTCCTCACAATTCTGACCTTTGTCTTGCAATAAATTAGTCAGAATTTTGAGATTTAAACTCATCATTGTGAGAGAAAAAGTCCAAACTTGGAGAAAAACAATTTAGCAAATTATTTTTTTTATCTTTTTTACTTCACTACAAAGTTGAAATTGTGAGATATAAACTCAAAAGTGCAAAAAAAAAAAAAAAAACTCAATTAGTCTTTTTTTTTCTCTGTGGCAGAAACTTTTTTTCCATAGATTTGATGAGTCTCATTGGAGTTTGGATATAACTTATAGGTTATAGATCAAATCTCTCTCTTTTTGTAACAATATTGATCATTTGTTGCACAAATATTACTGAAATGGGAATTTTATATACTAACTTGAAAAAAAATATATAACACAAATTTATTCATTATATGAAATATATAGTGAAATATTATTACAATTTAAAATAAGTGTTTTCTATGTGAATCTCTGTTAAAGTGTAATGTATTTCTGTGATGCGCAGCTGTATTTTCAGCATCATTACTCCAGTCTTCAGTGTCACATGATCTTCAGAAATCATTCTAATATGATGATTTGCTGCTCAAGAAACATTTCTGATTATTATCAATGTTGAAAACAGTTGTGCTGCACAATATTTTTGTGGAAAAAGGGATACATTTTATTTTTCAGGATTCACAGATGAATAGAGAGTTCAAAAGAACAGCATTTATTTGAAATAGAAATCTTTTGTAACATAAAAAGTCACTTTTGATCAATTTAATGCATCTTTGACCAGTAAAAGTATTAATTTCTTTAAAAATAAAAAACATCTTACTGCCCGAGATGTTTATTCATTGATCTGCCTTTATCATGTTGAATGCTCACAGATGGACTGTTTTCATTCCTCTCTCACATCTCTTGTGTCTTCAGGGATCTCAGCAGTAATCTCATCAGCAGAATCACCCCGGGTGCCTTTCACGGCCTGACGGCTCTGAGGAGACTGTACGTATGATTATACCTAACCCCACAATCAGCATGTTTACTAGGTGCTACAATGCCTCTAGAAATGTTTCTACAACTAGAATCTCTTAAAACATGACGAAGTTACCTCAAACTGGTGTTGCTCAAAGATGATTTGTCACAGCCTCAGTGCTCCGCTGCAGATCAGTTCCGGTCCTTGATTCTGATTGGCTGAGCCGCGTTCGAAGCTGTTGTAAATTACTCTACAAACACACACCTTTGTTTACTTCTGTGTGTTGCTCGGCAACCACTTTGTTGCAACCTGATTCTGAGGAACTACATTGTTTGGTGGAAGAATACTGTTTTTATTAATATCATTACACTTTATTTGCTCGGTTTCACTATGTATATGGAATAACCGTTTTATAAAAGTGCCTAACAAGCTGTTATAAATTCACTGTAAACCATGGCTTCTTGGGGCTTATTAGTAAATAGAAACCAAAAATGGACATTTTTACACCACTTTATTGTAAATTTAACAGCAGAACCAGCAAAAACTGAAAAAGCATGCAGTGTTTTTAAACTTCTGCATCGGAGCACACATCTTTATGCAGAACTCTTGAGAATCAGAGCTGCAGCCGATCTGAAGGTTCGTTTTGCAGTGAAGAGGCTTTTATCTTCTCGACATGCAGACGCTGGAGCCGCGCAGACGTTTAAAGTGACACTGATTGCTGGATTTGAGCGGCTGATTGTGGATGTGCGTGTGCCAGGCTGCTGGATGCGTGTATAATTTAAGCGGCAGGTCTCAGCGCTAATTTAAGAGCTCCCAACCCATGATTACAGCGCTGAACCGAACCGAACCGAACCGCTCCCACTGCACCGCAGCAGCGCATGTTTCTCATTACAGCGCTCACACACACACCTGCACGTCCAAACACACACACAGACGGGACATTAGGCTTCTCGCCGGCCTCTTGAATGCATGGTTTGTTCGTAAGTTCAGCGCTGTGGTCAGCAGACGGCCGATTATACGCTGGTTGTGGGTTCAGAGTCTGAATGAATGAGGAGTAATTG
>CM045036.1:28038530-28101030 GCA_024542945.1 allo-octoploid hybrid of Carassius auratus x Cyprinus carpio | reverse complement strand
TTAATATTTTGAATTAGATTTTATATTTTATGTTTTCAGTTTAATTTTAGTTAGTTTTAAAAATTTTGATGGTTTTGTTAATATTTTTTGGTAATGTTTTGTTAATATTTTGAATTGAATTGGATTTTACATTTTCTGTTTTCACTTTAATATTAGATAAAGTTTTACTCATTTTGGTGTTTTTAACTATTAAGTTTGTCAGAATCGCAAGTAATTTATTATATTTATTTTGTTTAACTTCATCCGAACAGTTTTTGTTCTCTGTCAGTCCAGTCAAAGTAATGCAGGGGAACTAGATGGATGCTAGTATTCATTACCAGCAGTAGAATTAATTAGAATTAAAGTAAAAGTAACTTCACAAAGCAGCAGATGTGTTAAATGGATGATCGTGGTGTTTTCAGGCACGTGGGCACAGACTATCTGTTCTGTGACTGTCAGCTGCGCTGGTTGTTGTCGTGGATCAGATCTCAGGCGGTGCGTGTGGGGAATGAATCCGTGTGCGTGTATCCGACTCGTCTTCATGGACTGCAGCTGCGCAGTCTTCAGGAGCAGCAGCTCACCTGCGGTAAGACTACACTGATGTTCACCAGCCATAAAATCATGTCAAAACATTAAACAGAGAGCCCTTTTATTACCTTGGGGGATCAAAATAAGGAAGGAAATCAGAAAGCATGAATTATGTCCACTGATGATGTTGTATTTGCATGTGTTATCCACTCAGATTCAATAAAGGAAATCAGGTGATGCACAAACACAATTTCATAGTACAGTATGCCTCATCTGCATAGCAGGAGTTTGCATTGACAAATGGACAAAAATATTACTCTAAAATCTGTCTTCCAGTTAAAGTGCTACAAATGCTGCATGCATCTCCTCTGATGTGAAAATTAATGTTAATAGAACAGCATTGTTTATATAGAATGTAGATTTTTTTTACTATATATATATATATATATATATATATATATATATATATATATATATATATATATATATATATATATATATATATATATAAATTTATTTATAACAATAATATTTGTTATTATTAATAATAACTATTATTATTTATTATTGTCATTTTACTTTTTTTTTATTCCAAAATGTATGAAAAGTACACATATTGCATATGTGGTCTCTCATATAGCCCCCAATATGTTAAAGGTGCCATAGAATGCAATGATACAATATTTTTAATTGTTCTCTGATGTCCTCAGAGTGTGTATGTGAAGTTTTATCTCCAAATACCCAACAGGTAGTTTTTATAGCTTGTTGAAATTGCCACTTTTAGGGTATGAGCCAAAATGCGTTGTTAATGTGTATGTCCCCTTTAAATGAAAATGAGCTGATGCTCCCGCCTCCCTTCTCAGAAGAGGGCGGAGCTTCAAGAGCTCATACTCGCAGGCACATACCGGTGTTACGGTTTAACTGATGATGACCGTGTTACTGATCCTCACATTGCTTCCAAACGCAATTTTTAACTACCACATTCCTGTTTACGATCATTCTGGTAGCACCTGAAGGCAGCATTAGTGAAAACAGGCAGAGACAATGATAGCTTTAGCAACATTAGCCTTACAGAGAGCTAAGAAGCTCTTTCGGAAAACAAACTATGATGCGTGAGGCTTACTTTGTCTGGAGTCTGGACGTTTGCGCACAAAGCATTGGTACCAATCCCTCTTTCAGAAGCAATCTTTGCACAACTCCAGCGACGAACTGATTCTCGTTTGTGAGGCAGTCCGGCGTAAAATGTTAGCACTAATGTATAGGACTTTTCTATTTTTTTTTTTCTGGGACATTTCCTTTGAAAATTAAATTTAACCACCATGTCCTCAGCGGTCTATGAAGACTCCTATATTCGTCGGTGCATCCCAACACACGACACTTTTAATGACTCTTTGGCGCTGACATTGTATCTCCAGCAGCAACACCAAGAAAACATAAATGCCGGACCGCTGCGTCTCACTCAGGGCTGTGTATAGGGCAGAGAGCGTCACAAATGGGCAGGACTTTCACCGTGTATGAGGTCATAGTCTGGAACTGCTCGTGTGGAGAGACTGTTTATGATTTTTGTGGGATTATAAAACAATGAGTGAGTGGATTTTTACCATTACAGGCTGGTTGTTTTTACACACTGCGGCCACACAACTGTGTTCAAACACCTAATAAAAGAGATTTTGCATTCTGTGGCACCTTTAATATGACAGCGTTTTAGGATTAGTAGCACTTAATATGATTTTGATATTTTTTGAAGTAAGTGTGAGTGTTGTTTCACTATGAAAAACTTTAACGTAGATCAATTAATGAGCTGTTTTTTAAGGCTGTTAGTTAACTGTTTACCCTTGGTTGAATTACTTATTATAAAAGTGATGCTGTTCAAAATCATTTCAGGTGGAGTTACTATGTCACACCGCTTAAAACGATATAATGTCCACTGATTCGGAGTCTGTTTTTCAGACGGCCCGCTGGAGCTCCCCGTCCTGCAGCTCATCCCGACTCAGCGGCAGCTGGTGTTCCCCGGGGACCGTCTGCCCCTGCAGTGCACTGCCTCGTACCTCGACCCGTCCGTCAGACTGTCCTGGAGCCACGAACAGCGTCCTGTCCACACGCTGGAAGACAGAGGGCTGTACGTAGAGGACAGCATCATTCACGACTGCTGCCTCATTACCAGGTGAGAGGGACATGATCGTATTCATTGCCACTTTCTTTAGCCTGTTTTTGCTAATCTGTGGCAAATTACAATCTGCGCGTCTCTGCGTGACAAACTGTAGTGGTGTTTCTGAATGGGTTGCCAGGTATGCATATAAAAATCAGCGCAATTGTGTCACAACAAACAGCAGCAACTTTGCAATGCTGTTATTGTCGTTGAATGAATCGGTTGATGAATGAATCAATAACAGTTGCTTTTTTCTGTCTGTTTCGGAATGAATCTGTTGAGTGAATGAATCGAACAAATTGGTTGAGTGAATGAATCAATGCAATCGCTTTTTTTGGTCTGTTTCGGAATGAATCTGTTGAGTGAATGAATCAATGCAATCACTTTTTTTGGTCCGTTTCGGAATGAATCGGTTAAGCGAATGAATCAAACAAATTTGTTGAGTGAATGAATCAATAACTCATTCATAAAGGCAACCTCTTTTTTTGTGGCCTGTTTTGGAATTTTGTTTTGTTTTCCAATACAGATATCTGAACATCCTTAAATCATGAGATGCAAACTGAACAAGTGAAGTCTTGTTTTCTGAGAACTTGAACAAAATGAAATCAAGTTAATATATTTATAGACCATGGACTTGGCAACACTGTCAGTATTATTGAACGAACTGGATGAGTGAATGAATCAATGACTCATTCATAAAGGGAGTCGCTTTTTTCTCAGTGTGTTCCAAACGGGATATATCGCCCTCCGAAGGTCACTTCGGAGTAAAAACAATCATGGCCGCCATATTGAAGGGTCGTTCCAAACCGAAGTGATCCTTTGCGCAGATTCTTTGCATGACGACGGCGTGTGGGCACGTGATGATGACGCAGAAGGGCACTTCAAGAAACAGTTGTTTGGTCCCCTACACCCTTCAACCCTTCAAAGCTCTCACTCCGGAGGGTAAACCCTTTGAAGGGATTAGGGCATAGGGATGAGCCCTTCCGAATGGAACGCAGGGTCAGTCTGTTTTGGAATGAATTGATTATGTGAATGAATCAAACAAATTGGTTGGGTGAATGAATCAATGATTCATTCATAAAGGCAGCCGTTTTTTTCGGTCTGTTTCGGAATGAATCTGTTGAGTGAATGAATCAAACAAATTGTTTAAGTGAATTAATCAATGACTCATTCATAAAGGCAGTTGCTTTTTTCTGTCTGTTTCGGAATGAATCGGTTGAGTGAATGAATCAATGATTGACTCACTTGTTTACAAAAGACACTCACAAAAGACACACTTGTTTCATTTTTTTATTGGTTTTGTCTGGAAAACAATACTTTGTTTGGAAGAACATGACTTTTTGCAGTGTGATCAAATGATTTGTAAAATTATATATACAGTACATGCTATATTGTTAGAGAGAGGCAAAGAGTGTGTATTATGTTGTTATATTGATAATCTGGTGATGAAAAGCATATATTGGTTGACCACTAATTTTGAATATGTTTCTAGGTGGTTGCTAGGGTTTTTGTGTGGTTGCTAGGTGTTTTCTTCATGTCTGGTGTGCAAAGAGTCCTGCACCCTATTGTGGGTACAGTAATAGTTAAGAATCAGGTATTTTAAATATGCTTCAATGAGGGTTACGGTCTGGTACTTTTGGCATGAAGTGGAAAAATATGATTTCAGCAGTGACCTTTTCAAATGAAATAACTAAAATCCTGAAATGCTTATGCCGTTTATTAAAAATGGAGCGCACAAATCTTTACCTTTACCTTGTGTGATCAGTGCCCTTGATAGAGATCTCAAAGGACATGAGTGAATTGCGCTGGCCAGGTTCCAGTGGCTCCATGCGTCCCTGCAGAGGTTTGGCTTGCATGTGTGAACAGTCATTTAGAGTTCGGCAGGTTTAGCGCGCTTAACGAAACATATGCTGCATGGTAATTAGGGCGATAATGCACCACATGCCGACTCTCAAGCACTTCACAGACCACCGTGCCTCTTCCTCCGGCTCTCTCCATTTCCCATCACACACACACACACACACACACACACACACACACACACACACACACACACACACACACACACACACAGTTACAGCAGGAGTGAGTCAGTTTGTGTGAAAGTGAACCATGTGGCGGTTAATTACTTCAACTAGCTCTCACCATGCAGAAACGTCTGAGCATAAATATTGATGAAGTGCCGACAGAAATATGTTTCTCAGTGTCAACAAGCAGTTTTCTGCACAGGCCGGAGTGCTGGTGTTTCCTCAGCTTCACACCAGCGCTAATTTCCCTTCGTTAGTAAAGTCGTGTGATTATTAGTATGCAGGGGAGACACTGACTCATTCAGCCGTCATATGAATCATCTGCTCTGTAGTCCTGCCTCGTTCTCTCCTGACTAAATTCCCTTTCGGATTTCACTCATAATCTCAGGACTAGCTGAGCGAGTCGTATCTGAAGTTTGATTAGAAAGTGATCTGAAGCAGATAGATTAGTTAAACACTACTCTACATTTATTTTAATGCTGTGTAATAGCCTCACTGGATATAAAATCATTTTGCTAGAGCTACTCTTACTAAATATACTATATATGGAAGCATTACTTTTCAAATGCAATATGCAAAATACAAATATTACATGTAAAATTTGTGTATTTGATTTTATATTTCCCATAGCCATTTGTGTGACATCTGGTGCAAAATTGTAAATTCAAACGTAATAAATTAATTTTCAGTTCCTTCGCTAGAATTAACATTTAAATTAAATATACAGCCGAATGCATTCTAATTAGAAAAATGCATTTGCAGAAATGGAGGAATATTTTATTTGTTAATGCAATAAGGGTGGCAAGATGATTTTTTTAAAATGCCCTTTTCCTTAAATGCATTTACTCTCACAATTAAGTAATATTTGTATTGAAATTGTGTTTGCATGCTGCAGAATGAATGTATGTGGACTTAAAAATGCGTTCTGAGGTGATTGCATTAACATGTTCACCTGTCATTGCCACTTTATATATTATAATGACATTTTGCATATTGCATTTAAAATCTAATTGACCTAGCTATATAAATTATGTAGTTGAATTACATTTAAATTTTCCATGCATTTGGATTATAATTTTTTTAACTAATATACTTGTGACGTGGTGCATATTTGTCAGCCATACTCAAATTAAACCGGTCAGATTTCTACACTCAAAAAATCATGGCATAGCTACTTATTAACTATGTGCATCTGTTTGATTTTATTTAAAGAATCACAATTTCAAAATGCACTTATACAAACTGCTTTGAATCAGCATAAATCTGTTCATTACGAAAACAATTAAATGCATTAAAAAGTATGAACATGGTTCAAATATGACTCGCTACGGAGCAAGCAATATTCAGTTAAAATGTATGACATTCAAACAAACTGGATTTACTGATGATAAATATATTAACCTGGTTATTGTGTATTTAAAGCACATTCAGTTAATTAGCACTATTACAGTAATCAGACCCGTTTCATTTCTGCATGACTGACAAACATGCATCACAATAAGATTATTAGCTTATGTTACAACAGTACAATCCAAATGCACAGAGATGTACAGTAAATGCAATTCAAATACATAAATCTCATATATAGGCCTAAATATTGTTTTTCCCATATGCAAATGTAATATTTGCACATAATGTGACATATATTGTCATGTGAAGTAAAAACATATATTAAATGGGAACAATTTTTGGTCACACTTTATTAAAACACATAAATCTTTATAAAAATACATAAGTACATAAATCTCATTAAAATACATAAATCTCAAAATCTCATCAATCTTAAAAATTATCACTATTAACAAAACTAACTACAAAAAAACTTTACTAACAACAACAACATGAAAACAAAACATAAACATACTGATTTCTTGTATAAATGTTGTTTTGATAAACTTGCATATATAAATAAAATATATATCGTTGACATAAAAAAAAAAAAAAAAACTATGTAGATATTATTAACATGTACATATACAAAGTTTACTATGGAGATTATATATATGCTATAAACTTATATCTTCATCTAGCCAGAGAGTGTACATATGTGAAAAATTATATATGGACTCATAGGTAACATAAATGGCAATATGAATCTATATATAGAGCAATATACTGTATGTCATATTATATATTAAATTTCTGTATGGTGAGTGTAGAAACATGTAAAACAGTTCTTAAAGTGATCGAGGACTCACGGTTCTTTCTGTGCTGTATTTGCTCTTGTGATATGTTTGATTGACAGCTGTCACAGTGTGTCAGGTGAATATGAGGACACACTGGACTGCTTGTCATGTGCTCAGACTCCTCTCTATTTTCTGTCGCTCATTCCAAGAATTGTTCCTGCAGGCTCGTGATGGATTTCTTGACATTCTTCTGATTAGGCCGCTCAATTAATCGCCGTTCTCTCCTTGTACATACAAACGGTGCTGCTCTACTTTACGAGTGGAACATATACGGTAATGTTGCTCTTGGCAGCGTGGAGATTCTCTGGTGAGAGAGACAGGAACAGCCCCGTCTGACTCCACCGGCCAACTAAAACACACACACACACACACACACACACACACACACACACACACACACACACACACACACACACACACACACACACACACAGCTGATGGAGTGAGTTAGTGCGGTAGATCCTAGAGGACGCTGTACTATAGTAAAAATATACAGCCTCCATTATGTTCTGCTCTACACTGCTATTAAAGTGTCAATGTAAAAGACATACGCACTTAGAAAACTACACACAGGTCTTTCTTTAACACTAATTGTTTGATTTAAGAGCAGATTGTGGTCTGACCCGTTTCAGGTTATACATTTGTGTTTTTTGACGTGAGGATTGAAATGTTTCAAATTATGTATCTGCTTGTTATTATATACTTCTTTTTTTTTCTCAATAAAATTGCATGCAGTGAAATGCATTGTTCACAATAAGACCATAAGCATTAATTTACCCTATAAGGTCTGTATCATATTTGATATGCAAAAGCATAATAATCAAACTTTGCTGTTAAATCTGTTTCACACTCGATCTACTGCATGTCTTCTGTCATCTGATGATTTTTGCCTCTCTGGGCTGATTGGCTCTCAGGTGATGTGATGTGGTAACCATGGTGACTGGAGTTTAATTCTCTCATTATGGCTCTGTTTGTCTGATGAGGGTTTGTGTCTGTCTCTCAGGTTTGAGGACAGATAGATGAGAGAAAGACTAACAGCAGACAGATACACTTAGTGACATGCTTGACACACAAAAGTCAATTAACAATTTCATTTCCAGCAAACTTTGTTTTTCTAGCAAACATATTCATTCACTGCTTTAATATGTTTGTTTTTCTGTTTCTATGAGTAAAAACTTTCACATAAACTGCTGTCATGTTCATTGTTTATCCAGTCCATGTATTCTGTTCTCTTGACTCTCTCACATAACATGCTGTTTATATAGTGCAGACAAGTGTGTAACTCGTCTGTAATCCCATAAAGGCAGTGTTCACTTCATCATCATGATCTAATGGTGCCTCAGAGGTGAGCAGACTCCATAAGCAGCCAATATTTGCTTGACCTTTACAGAAACATGGAGATGATGAAATAGTCAGTGTCTCATGATTTGGGCTGAAACCTGAGACAAACCTTAGATCAATCTTAAAGCAACCTCAAATAAACTTTGTCTACTTTATCATTGAAACTGAAATATTCAACTCATTATGAGCTGTACTGAAGAACTGGTTCTTGCCAGGGCGTTGCTATGCAGTTGGTCATTACTAGGGTGTCGCTGTGCAGTTGGTCATTGCCAGGGCGTTGCTATGCAGTTGGTCATTACCAGGGCGTTGCTATGCAGTTGGTCATTACCAGGGCGTTGCTATGCAGTTGGTCATTGCCAGGGCGTCGTTATGCTGTTGGTCATTACCAGGGTGTTGCTATGCAGTTGGTCATTGCCAGGGTGTTGCTATGCTTGGTCATTGCCAGGGTGTCGCTATGCAGTTGGTCATTGCCAGGGCGTCGTTATGCTGTTGGTCATTACCAGGGTGTTGCTATGCAGTTGGTCATTGCCCGGGTGTTGCTATGCTTGGTCATTACCAGGGCGTCGCTATGCTGTTGGTCATTACCAGAGCTTTGCTATGCAGTTGGTCATTGCCAGGGTGTTGCTATGCAGTTGGTCATTGCCCGGGTGTTGCTATGCTTGGTCATTACCAGGGCGTCGCTATGCAGTTGGTCATTGCCAGGGCGTCGTTATGCTGTTGGTCATTACCAGGGTGTTGCTATGCAGTTGGTCATTGCCCGGGTGTTGCTATGCTTGGTCATTACCAGGGCGTCGCTATGCAGTTGGTCATTGCCAGGGTGTCGTTATGCTGTTGGTCATTACCAGGGCGTTGCTATGCAGTTGGTCATTGCCAGGGTGTTGCTATGCAGTTGGTCATTGCCAGGGCATTGCTATGCAGTTGGTCATTACCAGGGCGTCGCTATGCAGTTGGTCATTACCAGGGCGTCGCTATGCAATTGGTCATTGCCAGGGTGTTGCTATGCAGTTGGTCATTGCCAGGGCATTGCTATGCAGTTGGTCATTACCAGGGTGTTGCTATGCAGTTGGTCATTGCCAGGGTGTTGCTATGCAGTTGGTCATTGCCAGGGTGTTGCTATGCAGTTGGTCATTGCCAGGGTGTTGCTATGCGGTTGCTTGTTGCTGATGTGTTGTGCGTGGTTGCCAGGGTGTTGCTGTGCAGTTGGTCATTGCCAGGGTGTCGCAATGCAGTTGGTAATTACTAGGGCATCGTTATGCTGTTGGTCATTACCAGGGCGTTGCTATGCAGTTGGTCATTGCCAGGGCATTGCTATGCAGTTGGTCATTGCCAGGGTGTTGCTATGCAGTTGGTCATTACCAGGGCGTCGCTATGCAGTTGGTCATTGCCAGGGTGTTGCTATGCGGTTGCTTGTTGCTGATGTGTTGTGCGTGGTTGCCAGGGTGTTGCTGTGCAGTTGGTCATTGCCAGGGTGTCGCAATGCAGTTGGTAATTACTAGGGCATCGTTATGCTGTTGGTCATTACCAGGGCGTTGCTATGCAGTTGGTCATTGCCAGGGTGTTGCTATGCAGTTGGTCATTGCCCGGGTGTTGCTATGCTTGGTCATTACCAGGGCGTCGCTATGCAGTTGGTCATTGTCAGGGTGTCGTTATGCTGTTGGTCATTACCAGGGCGTTGCTATGCAGTTGGTCATTGCCAGGGCGTTGCTATGCAGTTGGTCATTGCCAGGGTGTTGCTATGCAGTTGGTCATTGCCAGGGCATTGCTATGCAGTTGGTCATTACCAGGGCGTCGCTATGCAGTTGGTCATTACCAGGGCGTCGCTATGCAGTTGGTCATTGCCAGGGTGTTGCTATGCAGTTGGTCATTGCCAGGGCATTGCTATGCAGTTGGTCATTACCAGGGCGTCGCTATGCGGTTGGTCATTACCAGGGCGTCGCTATGCAGTTGGTCATTGCCAGGGTGTTGCTATGCGGTTGCTTGTTGCTGATGTGTTGTGCGTTGTTGCCAGGGTGTTGCTGTGCAGTTGGTCATTGCCAGGGTGTCGCTATGCAGTTGGTAATTACTAGGGCATCGTTATGCTGTTGGTCATTACCAGGGCGTTGCTATGCAGTTGGTCATTGCCAGGGTGTTGCTATGCAGTTGGTCATTGCCCGGGTGTTGCTATGCTTGGTCATTGCCAGGGCATTGCTATGCAGTTGGTCATTACCAGGGCGTCGCTATGCAGTAGGTCATTGCCAGGGCATTGCTATGCAGTTGGTCATTACCAGGGTGTCGCTATGCGGTTGGTCATTACCAGGGGTTTGTATGCAGTTGGTAATTGCCAGGGTGTTGCTATGAGGATGCTTGTTGATGATGTGTTGTGGGTGGTTGCCAGGGCGTCGCTATGCAGTTGGTCATTGCCAGGGTGTTGCTATGCGGTTGCTTGTTGCTGATGTGTTGTGCGTGGTTGCCAGGGCGTCGCTATGCAGTTGGTCATTGCCAGGGTGTTGCTATGCAGTTGGTCATTGCCAGGGTGTTGCTATGCGGATGCTTGTTGCTGATGTGTTGTGGGTAGTTGCCAGGGCGTCGCTATGCAGTTGGTCATTGCCAGGGTGTTGCTATGCGGATGCTTGTTGCTGATGTGTTGTGGGTTTTTGCCGGGGCGTCGCTATGCAGTTGATCATTGCCAGGGTGTTGCTATGCAGATGCTTGTTGCTGATGTGTTGTTGGTAGTTGCCAGGGCGTCGCTATGCAGTTGGTCGTTGCCAGGTTGTTGCTATGCGGTTGCTCAAGGGTACACACAAAAAGAGACAATTCGGACAGGAATAAAACACACAAAAATCTACATGCAAAACCAAAAATAACTGCAATTCACAATCGTGTATTGAACCGTGGTTGTCGTACCGAACAATTCAATATTATATTGAGAACTGTGGCATCCCTACTTAACGCCATGGGACGATGCATATGTTTGATGGAGACTCTGGGCTCATTTTATACTCTTCTTCATAACATGCCAATCTGTAGCTCTGAACCTTTTACTGTTCACGTGTCTCTGATTATGGCATTTGCAACACTAAATTGATTCCCAGTTGGGTTTGATTTCCAGGAGACATTCGTGCTGATAAGATGCTTAGCATGAATGCAATGTAAGTCACTTTTAGATCTACTAAATTAATACATGTTATCAAACAGAGAGTGATGAAAGAGTGTTCCTGGGTGTGTTTATGTCCCTTTGTTAGTCTTTTAGTATTGAATATATCATTAATATTTCACATTTATTAACCTGTTCTTATTCAACCTGTTCTTATTCATAAGACTGTCTCTATATCGGGCAATTTTCATGCTCTGGGTTTTGAAATATTCATCAGCAAATCCTCCGACTTCAGCACTCACAGGCCTGTTATTATCCTCAGATTGTGAATTATCAGCGCATGAGAGTAAATGCTGCTAATGAAGTGCTTTGGAGACAATTGTGGATGACTGGACAATAGAGCTCTGTTGTGTGAATGTAGGTCACTGTGTGTGTGTGTGTGTGTGTATGTGTGTGTTCTCATTGATGCGTGTTTCTTCTCATTTGGACACATACTGAAATGCATTTTATTTTAAAGAAAATATGAACAGTGGATGCAGAACTTACTGCGATGATGCTTGGATGTTGTGGGTGGTTGTCAGGGTGTTGGTATGTAGTTGCTTGTTGCCAGTGTGTTGTGGGTGGTTACCAGGGTGTTGCTATGCGGTTGGTAATGTGTTGTGGGTGGTTGTCAAGGGGTTTCTATGCAGTTGCTAATGTATTGTGGGTGGTTGCCAGGGTGTTGCTATGTGGTTGTTTGTTGCTTATGTGTTGTGAGTGGTTTCCATGGTGTTGCTATGTGGTTGTTTGTTGTTAATGTGGTTGGCAGTGTGTTTCAGTGTGATTGCTTATGTGTTGTGGGTGGTTGCCGGGTTTTGTTATGCAGTTGGTGGTTGTTAGGGTGTTGCTATACGGTTGCTACAGTGTTGTAGGTGGTTACCAGGCTGTTGCTATGTGGTTGCTAATGCATTGTGGCTGGTTTCCAGGGTGTTTCTATGTGGTTGCTAACTTGTTGCGGGTGGTTGCCAGGGTGTTGCTTCTATGCAGTTGCTAATGCGTTGTGGGTGGTTGCCAAGGTGTTGCTATGCAGTTGCTAATGCACTGTGGGTGTTTGCCAAGGGGTTGCTATACGGTTTTCAATGTGTTTTGGGTATTCCTAGGTGGTTGCTAGGGTGTTCTGGGTGGTTGATGAGGTCCACATGAATGAGTACAAAAAATAAAAATAAAATAAAATAAATTAAATAAAGTTAATTTTGTTGCCATTTAATGACGTGTGTGTGATATAGACTTTGGGCTGGTTTGGACTCGGTTCAGACTGATGTAAGTCTATCATTTAGTCTGAACTTATGAGAGGGAATCACTGCAGCTGCAAACGTGCATTATATCTCACACAGACTAAGAGGGGAGATGAGAGATGATGTGGCAGATGTTTAAATGGGTAGTTTATATAGGCCTATATATATTTACATTTACATCTAGTCATTTAGCAGACGCTTTTATCCAAAGCGACTTACAAATGAGGACAATGGAAGCAATCAAAATCATCAAAAGAGCAATGATATACAAGTGCTATAAAAAGTCTCAGCTAACTTAGCATAGTACACATACAGTAGGAAGTATTTTTAAATAATATAATAAATAAAAAGAAAACCGATAGAATAGAAAAAGAATAGAACAAGCTAGTGTTAGAGGTCTTTTTGTTTTTGTTAATTGTATAATAAATGAAAATAAAACAGATAGAATACGAAAAGATTAGAAAGCTATTTTTGTGTATATATATATATATATATATATATATATATATATATATATATATATATATATATATATATATGTATATATAATGTATATATATTGAGATATCTGGATTTGAGTTAGACTATGTATCTTGGCAAATATGAGCACAGTTTAAGACACAGTAAAGCTTGTGTCGTATCATTTATTTGTCATCATATGAGCGCAGAGCATCTCTTGTGTCTCTTTAGAGGAAGCACTCTGTTATTTTTGGCATGTGGTTGTCAGTTTAACGGGGCACAAGCACAGTTGCCCGGCCACAGAGCTCTGCTGCGCACCACAGCTCTTCAGAGCGCTCTCTGAGCCATATGTGCTACAGATGGGTCAGTCTCTAGTGCTGCCATAGGCCGGTCCGAGGGTCCGAGGTCATTAATCAAGGGCTCTAAGTGCTGCCGGTCCACAGCAGAGAGGAATAATGTGCCATAATCAGACGTCATCAGAACATCAGGATGATTTACCTGGATAATCTCCTAGATAGACACTAAAAATGGCTGCATTGCACTCTGGATATTAATTCATTTCTGCTGAAGCATGCCTCTAATTATGACATGCTACTTGTAAACTGTTTTTAAAGGAGAAATGTGTATTTTTCCCCCTTTTTTGACTGAAGGAGGGATCCGAGTTATATTGTAGAGATTCAGTAATGGACTCTTAATTTGCTGGGCTAGTACACAACCACATGGCACACTATAGCAACCACCTAGCAACACCCTGGCAACCACCTTAAACATCCTAGCAACACCCTAGCAACCACCTAGCACATTATTTCAACCACATGGTAACACCCAGGAAACCACCTAACAATACCCTTGGAACCGCCTTGAGCATTCTAGCAATACCCTAGCAACCACCTAACAGATTATATCAACCACATAGCAACACCCTGGCAACCATCTACTGTAGCACACATTAGCAACCACATAGGAACACCTTTTCAACCACAAAGCAAAACACTGTTTACCACTGAGTACCCCCAAGCATCCATCTAGTAGCATTCTTTGACCAACTACTTCATCTTTAAAACTACCTAGTACACCTTTGTATCAGCTAGCCTTGCACACCCTAGCAACTTCATAGCAACAGCTTGGTATTCACTCACATTTTCGGAAAATGAACAAATCTGATGTTGTAGAATTTGGTGCAAACTTAAACACAGCTAATTTAGCGCTGGTTTGGGCCAAACCTAGCAAACCTTTGCAACCACCTAACAACACACTTGCAACCACCTAACACACCCTAGAAACCACATAGCAACACACTGGCAACTATTTAGGAGCACCCCAGCAACCACCTAGTACACCTTAGCAACTAAACAGCAACACCCTGCCATCCACTTAGCAACACCCTAGCAACAACACATAAACATCCCAGCAACCACCTAGCACTCCTTAGCAACTACACAGCAACACTCTGGCATTCACTTAGCAACAACACATAAACATCCCAGCAACCACCTAGCACACCTTAGCAACTACACAGCAACGCCCTGGCATTCACTTAGCAACACCCTAACAACAACACATAAACATCCCAGCAACCACCTAGCACACCTTAGCAACTACACAGCAACACCCTGGCATTCACTTAGCAACACCCTAGCAACAACACATAAACATCCCAGCAACCACATAGCACACCTTAGCAACTACACAGCAACACCCTGTCATCCACTTAGCAACACCCTAGCAACAAAACAAACATCCCAGCAACCACATAGCACACCTTAGCAACTACACAGCAACACCCTGGCATTCACTTTGCAACACCCTAGCAACAACAGATAAACATCCCAGCAACCACCTAGCACACCTTAGCAACTACACAACAGCACCCTGGCATTCACCTAGCAACACCCTAGCAACTACACATAAACATCCCAGTAATCACCTAGCACACCTTAGCAACTACACAGCAACACCCTGTCATCCACCTAGCAGCACCCTAGCAACAACACATAAACATCCCAGCAACCACCTAGCACACCTTAGCAACTAAACAGCAACACCCTGCCATCCACTTAGCAACACCTTAGCAACAACACATAAACATCCCAGCAACCACCTAGCACTCCTTAGCAACTACACAGCAACACTCTGGCATTCACTTAGCAACACCCTAGCAACAACACATAAACATCCCAGCAACCACCTAGCACACCTTAGCAACTACACATCAACACCCTGGCATTCACTTAGCAACACCCTAGCAACTACACATAAACATCCCAGTAATCACCTAGCAACACACCAGCAACTTTATAGCAACACCTAGTCACTCACATTTTCAGAAAGTTGTACAAATCTGGTTATTTCTGTCATTCTGATGCCATCAAATTTGGTGCAGAATTTCACACTGCTGCTTTAATGCTGGTTTGAGCCAAATGTAGATCTAATAGTTGAAGAACAGTCTGCTGTGGAAGAGTTTAATCTGTGTTTAAAGACACAAACATCAGCCTCCACACACTCAAGCACAGAATGAAAACTGACAGTCATTATGTCAGGGAAAGAGAGTCAACATTTCCTGAGAAGAGCCGGAGTGTGTGTGTGTGTGTGTCTGTGTCTGTGTCTGTGTCTGTGTGTGTGTCTGTGTCTGTGTGTGTGTGTGTGTGTGTGTGTGTGTGTGTGTGAGTGTGTGTGTGTGTGTGTGTGTGTGTCTGTGTCTGTGTGTGTGTGTGTGTGTGTGTGTGTGTGTGTGTGTGTGTGTGTGTGTGTGTGTGTGTGTGTGTGAGGGATTACGGACTTGAGCAGTCACTGTCTCTCTCTCTGAGCCTCTAATCATTTTTACTGTGAAAGATTTGAGCGCACTCACTGAGCCACTTACTATTCCACAGCCAGCGTGAATCGTTCGTGTCCCTCAGTGTTTCCCTCGAATATGTTGTAGCAATGCAGCAACAAAAGCTGTTGGAAATTCTACAGTGTATTAATAACACAAAACTGAATATAAATGAGTCCAAATAAGCTTATTCTTGAGTTTGCTGGTGCTCAGTATCACGTTGATGGATTTGATTTTAAACAGTCACTCAAATAGAATTTATTTTGCACTTAGAAAATGTATATCATTTATTAATTGAATAGATGCAAAAACGTACATTTCACAAAGAACAAAAGCCTTTTTTTAATGATAACTGAACACAAATGCTCATGCTCTCGACTGGTTTTGTGAGATTCACTCTGTCCGTGTGTTAAACTGGCTCATGTTCAAGTGTGACTCATTGCCGTCTCTCCCTCGTTTCGCAGCGAGCTCATCCTGTCCAACATCGATGCTGCCGTTTCCGGTAATTGGCAGTGTCACGTGACCAGTTCCCGTGGCAACAGCTCAATCGGCATGGAGATCGTGGTGCTGGAGACGACGCCGCTGTACTGCGCGGCCGAGAGGGTCAGTAGCAACAAGGGCGACTTCAGGTGTGTCCGCGGCTACAGACATCACACACAGACACACACACGCCAATCACCAGAGCGCCAGCTTAAAGGGACAGTTCACCCAAACAGTTCACCCCCCCCCCAAGTTGTTACAAACCTTTATGAGTTTCTTTCATCTGTTAAACACAAAAGAAGATATTTCAAAGAATGCTGGGATCCCAACAGTTGACGGTAGCCATTGACTTCCATAGTATTCTTTTCCATAGTATGGAAGTCAATGGCTACCGTCAATGTTTATAGTAATACCTTTTTTTTTTTTTCGTGTTCAACAGAAGAATGAAACTCATTCAGGGTTGGAGAATTTTCATTTTTGGGTGAACTGCGCCTGTAAAAACCACACAGAATGTGTATTTGCGACGCTTCAGTGCCTCCTTTTTGTTTTAATGTCAGTTCTCTGATTGCTGCTTTTATAGCTCCATGTTCTGTTTATTCAGCATACGTCTGTAATGGGCTGGAAAATGAGCTTGTTGTTAGCAGAGGAATTAATGTCATTTGTTCATTACTGACTACAACAAACGGACACTGCTCATGTTCACAAACTCATGTGAGAAGACACTGCCATTCAACAGCTTGGGGTCAGAAATTAATATTTTTATTCACCAATATGCATTAAATTGATCAGAAGTGACAGTAAAGACATTTATAATGTTACAGAAGATTTCTATTTCAAATATATTCTGTTCTTCTGAACTTTCTATTCATCTGTGAATCCTGAAAAATAAAATGTTTCGGTTTCCACAAAGCTGTTTTCAACATTGATAATAATCAGAAAAGTTTCTTGAGAAATTTCAGCTTTGATCACAGAAATAAATTACAATTTAACAGATAGAAACAGCTGTTTTAAATTGTAATATTATGTAAATTTTTTACTGTATTTTTGATCAAATAAATGCTGTCTTGTTGAGCAGAAGAGACTTCTTTAAAAAAAAATTACAATTAAAAATCTAAATTCTTAAAAACAAAAATTGACAGGTCGTGTAAGTAAAAATAAAAAAAAAAGTGTGTAATATAAAATAATATAAAATAATATAATATATACAAATATTATATTATATTGTTCTTATCTTCAATCAAAGACAGGAATAAATTTCAGCTTAAATGATTATAATTTTAAATAGAAATTATTATAAAATTAGAAAACAGTTATTTTTAATTGTAATAATATTTCAAAATTTTTACTATATTTTTGACCAAATAAATGCTTCCTTCCTGAGCATATGATCTTTCAAAAAACATTAAAAAATCAAAAAAAAAAACAAAAACAAAAAAAAACAGGTAGTGTAAGTAAAAAAAAAATAAAAAAGAAGAAGAAGAAGATATTTGTATACACATTTTTTAAAATGTATTTATTATGTATCATTTATTATTATCATCAAAGACAGGAATACATTTTACATTAAATTGTTATTATTTCAAATATAAATTATTATTAAATTAGAAAAGTTATTTTAAATTGTAATAACACTTCACAATATTACTGTTTTTACTGTATTTTGATCAAATCCATGTAGTTTTGGTGAGCAGAAGAACCCCAAACTTTTGAGTGGTCATGTAAAACATCTGAATGTTATCACGTTATCTTGCAAAATATCACAGCCAGTGTCATTTATAGTAAAGAAAGATGCTCAAATATGCTTTCCAAGCACAACATTTGGTAAAGAACTATAAATTCTATAAATTAATATATATATATATATATATAAATGTACTATAAATTATCTACTAAAAAAGATTCAAACCACACTGAGACGTCAAACATGACTAAGAAAGGTGACATTAGTGATCTTGATCTGATGAATCACGTTCACAGGTGGCCGAAGACGTTGGCTGGTTTCATGGCCTTCCTGCCGTGTGCCGTGTCCAGCTCTAGCTCCGCCCCTCAGGAGAAGAAGGCGTGGTCCCGCTCTGACTCCGCCCCTCAGGAGAAGAGGGCGTGGCGCAGGTGTGACCGCACGGGCCGCTGGGCAGAGCACGACTATAACCAGTGCTCATATGTGAGAAAGTCCACCCGCAGCCTGCATGAGCTCACACAGGTCTGTACTTCATCATCATCATCATCATTCTCATCAGCAGCGAGTGTTTTATTGCGGTCTCAGACTGAATGGTGCTGCCAGAGGGCCATTATCCTGCTGGAATCGCTTCTGACGCGAAGCAGATGTTCAACTTGACCTTGATTTACTCAATCACTTGTGTGTTAAAGGCTGAAAGCATCCGCAGCAAGGGAATCTTTCACACTTGATTGGCTCCGGATCTCTCAGTAATCTTCACAATTATTACTTTAAGCTGCTTTGGACCTGTTTAAATCTGTAGTAACGTGATCCGATCACACTAGTTCAGTGCTAAACACAGATTCAGACGCTATTCAAACGCTAATGCATCCTGACGACACTCTATATTTGAGCACACAATATTAGAAGCCAAAGCATGCATTTCAACTAGTTATTTTTAGAATGAAATAACCATCTGAAAAATTTGGAAAAGCGAATGTACAGTAGCGTTAAGTGATAAGAAGGGGTTGATATGTTTTGAAAGAAGTCTCTATAAAAAAAAAAATTAAATGTAATTTATTTCTGTGATTGATGATGAAATTAGAAAATTAAGGACATTCATATATTTGAACTTAGACTTCTTGTCAAACATTTGTAGCTGATAATTGTTCTGAAATATGTTTTTGTAAGAAGTCTCTTCTGCTCACCGAGGCTGCATTTATTTGATCAAAAATACAGTAAAAATTGTGAAATATTATTATAATTTAAAACAGCTGTTTTCTCTGTGAATATCTGTTAAACTGTAATTTATTTCTGTGATGAGCAGCTGTATTTTCAGCATCATTACTCCAGTCTTCAGTGTCACATGATCTTCAGAAATCATTCTAATATGATGATTTGCTGCTCAAGAAACATTTCTGATTATTATCAATGTTGAACACAGTTGTGCTGCACAATATTTCTGTGGAAACTGTGATGCATTTTATTTTTTCTGGATTCACAGATGAAAAGAAAGTTCAGAAGAACAGCATTTATTTGAAATAGAAATCCTTTGTGACATTATAAAAGTCTTTGCTGACACTTTTGATCAATTTAATGCAAAAGTATAAATTTACTGACCCCAAACTTTTGAACAGCGGTCCAGATGCACGTGCAGGGACACACTGATGTCACTCAGACGACTGTACTCTTCTGGTTCTCTCTCAGATGTCGGTGAACGTCTCCAGCGCTCTGATGTTGGCGCAGCAGCTCTCGTCTCTCACCAGCAGGGCGGCGCTGTTTGGAGACATGATGGATGTGATATTCGTCACTCATCTGGTAGAAAGACTCACACGCCTCGTGGATCATGTCAGAGAGGTGAGAATCACATCCCAACACGCCTGAGTTTATGCTTAAAACAAGAAAAGATTTGTCTTGACAAACTTTTTTATCTAGTTTAACTTGACGTACTACAACAACTAGTTATAAAACAGAATAAAAATGAATAAAATCTAAATAGAAAAAAAAGGTAACACTTTAGAATAGGGAACACTTATTCATTATTAACTATGACTTTTCCCTCAATAAATTCCTAATTTGTTGCTTATTAATAGTTAATAATGTAGTTGTTAAGTTTAAGTATAGGTAGGATTAGGGATATAGAATAAGGCATTAATATGTGATTAATTACTACTAATAAATGGCTAATATTCTAGTGCATGTTAATAAGCAACTAGTTAAGAGACCCTAAAATAAAGTGTTACCCTTTAAAATATAAAACAAATGCTAATGCAAAATATTAATACAATCTTTAATAGTGTTTCAGTGATGCTGAAATAACACTGGTTTTAAGATCTGGATAATTTTCATTTAATTGAAATTCAGTTCATCTTGATTTAAGCGTGTTTTGATATTTATGCTTGAAAGCAGGACAGAGCCCCCGAGGAAGAGCGTGTTGTGATCGGTGTGAAGTGAAGTCCGCTCATATGACGCTGTGATGTGTGACTCGGTCTCTTCCTCTGCTGCTGTGCAGTTTAGATGCAATTTGAGGCACTGCACGCTGTTATCAGCTGTTTTCAGCTTTAAGTGTTACGTACACATGTTCACTCAACACGTTTAGCATTTTAATAACACCACCACAAGAGCTCCAGGAGGCTGTTTATGTGTGAATGAGGAGAAAACACACTCAACCGCTTTGGGGAAATCCGTATTAATTACATTACTCTTGCTGCCATATGTGACACACACACTACATGCTTAGTATGCAAACATTTGCATTCATTAGGAAGAGGCTTTTATTCACATTTAATTGACTGAGCATTCATGGTTTACATCTTATCAGTATATGTTTTCACTGGGAAATTAACCCTTTGGAAAGCAGCAGCGCAAATGAGTCATTTTATAATATTCAAATAATACAAAAGTTCTGATAGGCTATTCCATCCACATTTGCATTGCTGTAAGATAAGAAATTTTGAAATATATTAAGGTTGAATTTTAATTAAAAAAAAAAAGGAAAAAAAAAAAAATATATATATAAATATATAAGGTTAAAATGAACTGCATTTATTTAAAATAAAATAAAAATTCTAATAATATATATTCTAATAATATATTTTCTTTACTATCACTTTTTATCAATTTAACACATCCTTGCTGAATAAAAGTATTGATTTTATTTAAAAAAAAGAAAGAAAAAAATTACTGACCCCAAATTACTGACCAGTAGTGTATATTGTTATTACAAAATATTTATATTTTAAAAACATAGCTTCTTTTTTTTTTTTACTTTTTATTCATCAAAGTATCCTAAAAAAGTATCACGTTCTGAAAAAATATTAAGCAGCAGAACTGTTTCCAACTTTGATAATGAATCATCATATTAGAATGATTTCTAAAGGATCATGTGATAATGATCCTAAAAATTCAGCTTTGCATCACAGAAATAAATGATAATTTAAAGTATAATAAATTTAAAAACAATTATTTTAAATTGTAATAATATTTCACAATATTACAGTTTTTCTGTATTTTTGATCAAATAAATGCAGGCTTGATGAGCAGAAGAGACTTCTTTCAAAAACATAAAAAATAGTAATGTTTCCAAACTTTTGACCTGTACTGTATATATATATATATATATATATATATATATATATATATATATATATATATATATATATTTTATTGAGCTTCACTATATTAATCTTTAAATATGCACTGTAAATTATTTTTCAAGGTTGTAAATAAATATTTTTGAAGTGTGTTTTACACGAAAATATTCATGAATTTCATGTTTAATTCAGTGAATTACTTGCCATTTATTTGTAATTATTTGTGAAATTTACTAGCAATTTCCTAGTGAAAGGTGTTTAAAAAACACTTTTACTTGTGTTTAGATTGTAGAAATAAATGTAATAATTGAATAATATTTTATATTAATTAATTTGAACTAATCCAAGCAAAAAGTGCAGTTTAAGGGACATGAAGGCAGTTTCTTCTGAAAAACAGGGTGCACAAAACATACATGTGAGATTCTGATACGAATTCTCTTAATTTGTTAACTTTAACAGCTCGCTTCAGTTCAGCGCTCTTGAAACACTCAGATTTCATGCTAGAGCTGCTCGTTCACTGTATAGTGAGGACTCAGAGCAGCAGTTACAGTAATGTTATGATTCAGAGGTCACAGATGAGCTGAGAATATTGCCCATTTTCCTCCATTAAACGAGGATGAGCCACTGAAGTAAATGAGACATAACCGTCGTAATCATGCCTTTATATGAATCTCACTGCTCTTATAGGTTTTGATGGCTTGTACTGGACATTCATTTATTTCAGGACGGTCCGTTTATGGAGATTAACTGTGCATGAGTTGAGAAATCAAAAACATACCTCTATGAAACAAAAACTTATGGGAATATACTAGAAAATAATATAATGAATTATTATTTTTTTTCCAGTATATATATACTCACTCTCTCTCTCTCTCTCTCTCTCTCTCTCTCTATATATATATACACTGTATATTCATTTTATGGTTAGCACATTTATTATTTAAAAAAAAAATGTGTCATGGTACTGTCTATAAGAAAAAGGTGTTTACTAAAACAAGTATGGCTATTTATTTATTTATTTATTAGCATACAAATATATGGTTAAATGTCACAATATATATTTTCCTCATAATTGTGCACATATATTACTCATACTTTTTCCATATAAAAGTGGATATATGTAGTACATATAAGTTCAAATATATTTACATGCGCACAGTACCATATTTCTGTTGAATTAAATATAAATTAAATATTAATATAATATTATAAACATATAATATATAAATGTTAAATATAAAATTACGCACATTACTCTCTCTCTCTCTCTCTCTCTCTCTCTTTCTCTATATATATATAGAATGTATAATTGAATATATATATATATATATATATATATATTTAATATTAAAATATACGATTCTGTCTATTTTCTGTTTAGATTAAATAATAATATTGACTGTCAATATACAAGGACATATATTTTTCTTTGTGTAAGGGTAAATCCAGTGAAACTAATCATAGTCCATCCGTTGCAGAGTTATAAATCTGAGCGTGATGGTGTGTGCGTGTGTGTGTGTGTGTGTGTGCGTGTGTGTGTGCGCGTGTTTTTGTGACATATCAGGACACAACTTTGTATAATGACATGGGTATGTCACAGGTATTACAAGGAGAGGGTGACTTATGAGGACATAACCCATGTCCCCATTTTTCAAAACGCTTATAAACCATACAGTTTGTACAGAATAAAAACCATTATGTCTATGAGATGTCCCCACTTTTCACAAAAACAAACGTGTGTGTGTGTGTGTAGTTGGCCGATCTCGTGTTGGACGTGGCCAGTAACATGATGGCGGTGGAGGAACATGTTCTCTGGATGGCTCAGGATGAGGCTCGAGCGTGTACACGGATCGTCCAGTGTGTGGAGCGGATCGCAGACCTCGCGCTCAGCGCAAACACCTCCGGCATCTCAAAGGTGACACTCCAACAGCATCACACAACACATTTCATTGGGGAGGACAGTTTTTCTGGAAAAAACTTTAAAACTGTTTTTTTTTTTTTTTTTATATATATATAATAATACAAAATTGAGCTTTTTATTATTTAAAAAAAATGTTTACTTTATTAATTATTTTATTTTATTTTATACATTTGTTTTTGAAGCAGCTGAACAGAAAATGCAAGATCTAAAAAAAAAAATATATATATCATAACCAGCCTACAGAATCCTTTTGTAATTGACTTGATTTGAGAAAGAAAAAAAAAATCTGTTCTCAAAAGATGTTTAAAAAGAGGAAAAACCAATACTGTACATGAAATGCAAATAAATAAATAATAAGTAAATAAATAAATAAATTTGTACAATGCAATGTTATTTTAGTATCAATGAGAGGCTATAATAGTTTTAGTAATATTTTTAATGAGATTTTTTTATTTTATTTAGTTTTTCTTATTTTATTTCCATTGTTAGCGTTTATTTAATCTTTTTTTTAAATGGTTTTAATTGTTAGTTAGCTACAATTGCCCTGCTAAACTGGCCTGAATATCTCTTGTGATTTTGCTCGTTAAACACTGATGTTGTGCTGCTGATATATTCCCTGATGTATTGAGAGCCGTGGGAATAATACATGCTGTCTACATCCCAGGTGGGATTTTTGCTTCTAAATGTGTAAATATTGGCATAATGACAGAGACGCGTTTGGCTCAGAGCTGTTATTCTTATAATGTAGGTTACAGACTGGCATCGGTGATGGAGTCTTTGTTTAGTCTTTTTATATTTTCATAATCAGTCCTTGACTCACTCAGCAGAACCTCGAACAATGAATGTTTATTTTCCAGCGAGTAATTAGTGTGAGGAAAGTGGGTCACGTAACGTCCTGTGTGTGTGTTTGTGGGCAGGTTTCGGCTAACATCGCTCTGGAGGCGCTGACGCTCCGGCTGGACGCTCTCATGGGTTTGTTGTGTACGGTGGTGCAGCGGCCGCCTCTGCTGCCCCCGGTGGCCAATGCGGGTCACAGCGGCGCCGCATCCGAGCACAACACCCTCCTCAACTTCAGATGCCACACGGTTAACATCTCCGGGTCACCCATGGGTCAGCTCAGCCAGGTGAGGCTCGTCACAAACCGTCCGACGTGTCCAAAAACCATTCCACCACATATCCTGTGCTTTTTACTTGGATTAAAAGAATCAGTGTTTTATACTTTTGAAATTTAAGTTGTTAGGTTTACTGTCTTTCTTTTAAATCATCTAATTATGTTTCTAAATGCTTTAATGAGTATAATATTTTATTTAAATGTTGCAATTTTACCATTTTACAATTATATATTTTTAGGTTGTTTTATAATTGTTATAAAATAAAATGTATTATTTTTATTTATTTTAATATTTTATATTTTGGGTTAGGGTTAGGGTTAGTGAGTTTTATATTTTATGTAAATTATGCATTTTTTTTCATTTTAGAATTATAAATTATAAATGATTGAAATGATAAATGTTAATCTAAAGTAAATAATGAAATAATGTTGTTTTTGAAAATGGTAAAATATTTAACAATTTATATATATTTTTATAAACAATATTTTTTTAAATTGAATTTTTAAAAGTTTTCAATTTGAAAATTATAAATATTTTAAATTTTAAATATTCATTTGAAACATTTCATAATTAAGAAAAAAAATTATAATTGTAAAATATTTTATAATTTTTATATATTTTTATATTCTGTCCTTTTTAACATTTTATTCAAATGTCAGAAGCAGGTGGAATTTATAACAAAGAGGGCGGGACATACTTTGGACAAAACTGTTTTCCCAGATGAGAATGACTGTACATTTATATTCTATATATTATATTTATTGTTTTTATAATTGCATATTATTGTGTGACACTCTTCGAACACATGAGAATCACGCAGTATTCTCAGACCGTATTTTCTGAGGGTGATGCCAGCGTCTGTGGCTTCCAGATAGATAGAAACAGACAGGATTTCTGTGTTTTTCATAGCTTTCTCTTGACTTATTGCCACAAAAGCTAAAACAGGAGTGTGGTTTTGATGGGCTGAAGCTCCTGAAGGTGTTAATGACATCTGCGACTCTGTCTGGACGTCCAGCTGTGAGTTCAGGAGCTCTGATGAGGAGATCAGACTTCAGTCCACAATCACACTGAGACTCACCGCTGACCCGGCTGACCGAAGCACTGCTGCACAGAGTGTGGCCATGAGAGTAGAGTAGAGTAGAGTAGAGTAGAGTAGAGTAGAGTAGAGTAGAGTAGAGTCAGGTAAAGTAAAATAAAATGCAATAAAATGCAATAAAATGCAATAAAATAAAATAAAATAAAATAAAATAAAATAAAATAAAATAAAATAAAATAAAATAAAATAAAATAAAATAATGCTAAATTAAATTATATATAATCATGTGTTATGTAAGGCTCAGCCCTACTTCATTTATAAGGGAATAATCCTCCTGGTCTCATACAGAAAATAATAATAATAATAATAAATTTTGATATCTTGGTTGTGAGAATTTTTTTGCAGATAGTTATATAATAATTATTTTGACGATAGTTATAAAAAAAATCCATGTTTGTGTGTGAATATATACATAAAGTTTCTCCTTGAGATTTCGGGTTCAGTACATCATGCAGGATGCTTGAGCTGAACGCGGGATATCGCTGTAATGAGGAGGAAGAGTGTAAAGTATAAATCAGACTAACGCCGCAGGCTAATCTCTGTCTATCAGTCTCGAGGTCTGTATAAGTGATCATCAGTCTGCCCTGACACACACTAACAAGTGAACGACTCGCTGACTTTGGTTTGAAATGGGTTTTGATCCGGACTTCATTTGCCACTGGGAGATTTAGATAATATCATAATCTGATCACATCACTCACACACACAATCAAATATTACACAGTCCATTTTGTCATCTTTCTGTCCTCACAGAAATAGTTCAGAAATCTGATAAAACTCAGAAAATGACAAAAATGCCTCATGCAATATATGTATATATGTAGACCACAGTATTCTTATTTCCCACCTTGAGCATTGTGTAGGTTTAAAAAGGCTGTGCCCTAAACTGGTTCAAATCATACTTGAATAATAGTATACTTAGGACTTAATAATAGTATATTAATAATAATAATAGGACTTTCTCAGTCTGTGTGGATGGGAGCTGGTCTTCTAAACCAGTTTTGACCTGTGGGGTTCCACAAGGATCTGTCCTTGCCCCCTTTTAATTTTCTTTATATGTGCTTCCACATATAAAATCAATTTTTAATAAACACAGAGTGTCGTTTCATTGTTATGCTGATGACACTCACATTTATGTGCCTTTTAAGCAAAATGATGACCAGAGTTTGAATGCTTTAACCGCGTGTATGTCTTATATTAAAACTTGGATGTTCCTAAATTTCTTACATTTAAATAAGAGTAAGACGCAGGCAGTCATGTTCGGGCCTTTAGCTGTTTCTGGCAACACATTCCAAGTCTTAGGTAACCTAAAAAATATTATTATTAAGAGTTTTTTTAACGTTTGCAGAGTTTGAGAGAGTCATACATGCTTTTATTTCATCGCGACTGCAACTCAGTGTATATATAGGTATTAGACAATCCTATATTAATTGCCTTCAAACAGTCCAAAACGCAGCTGCTAGACTCCTGACTGGCACTCGCAAATATGAACATATTACACCAATCTTACTCTCTTTGCATTGGCTGCCTGTTTGTTTTCGAATAGAGTTTAAAATTTTACTCTTTGTTTTCAAGGTCTTAAATTGACTAGCTCCTTCTAATCTTTCTGACTGTTTGAGTATAAACACTCCAGATAGATATTTAAGGTCATCGAATTAAAATCTTGTATTGGTCCCTAGATCTAGGCTGAATAAAAAAGGTGACCGGGCTTTTGCCATAGCTGGCTCTAAACTGTGGAATAGTTTACCGCTCTCTATTAGATTAATCTAATCAGAATCAGTTTTTAAAGCAAAATTAAAAACCTATCTCTTTGGGAAGGCTTATAATCGCTGAGTCTGAATGGGTTTTTGTCTTAACAATCATTTGTTGTATTCTGTGTCTTATAGTCATTTTGTATTATCTTCTTTTGATTTTCCTTAAAATTCTATTGTTCAGCACAATGGTCAACAACTGTTGTTTTTATTGTGCTTTATAAATAAACTGAGGTTGAGATTGAGATAAATCTCCTCCATTTGTAGCCGTTTGAGTGTGAGTGAGTGAGTGAGTGAGTGTGTGTGTGTGTGTGTGTGTGTGTGTGTGTGTGTGGGGCGGCTCATCTGCAGAGCTGCATTAAAGATGTATTCCTCTCACTCACCTGAAGAGCAAGCAGAGAAACGCCTCTGAATGTTGAAACACTTGGAGCGTTTCATCTCCACTGCACTAGAGAGAGAGACAGAGACGCACAGTAGAGATCTGCGTCTGTGAAATACATGGCTACATTATCACTGAATAAAAGCAGAGTTACAGAAACAGACTCTCCTGAAGACGGCTAGTCTGAGAAATCGAAGCATCACCGATATCTGACCGCTCTGAGTTTGACTCACGAGCTCTGAACTTCTCTATAATCATCACACAGCCCTGCATCATATCTGATGAATGAATGAATTTGATGCATAATCCTGAATTACAGCCAGAAACAGAAGAAAATACAGAAAGAGCCTGATGTTTTCTGCTTTCACTGCATCCAAACACATTTAATTAGTTCTCTGACATCAAATGGAGTATTTGAAAATTTTTCACTCCTTTGCAGATTGTTAGTTAAATGATACATTTTGAAATTTTTGTTGTTGTTGCTAAGCAGTTGTTAGGGTGTTCTGGGTGGTTACCAAGGTGTTTTAGGGTGTTTTGAGTGCCAGGGTGTTGCTAAGCGGTTGCTAGGATGTTTTGAGTTGTAACCAGGGCGTTGCTAAGTGCTTTCCATGGTTTTCTGCTGCATCTGTCGGTGTTTTACTGCATACAAACTGTGACAGAAAATGACAGATTTGGGGGAAAAACTGTTTATTTATTTTGTAAGGTTATTTGACATTAAATGGACTACATGTATTTTAACATATTTTTAGTTTTCCTTTTTATATATATATATTTCTATATTCTATAAGAGTCCAGTAAACTGATAAAAAATGATATGATCAATTAATCATGGCAACATTTGTTTTTCAGTAACATTATACAGTAAAGTCACAAGTTTTTTTTTTTTCTATTTTTATTAAATTCTGTCAAAAAACATGCATTAATGCATTTGTTACAGTATTTATTCATCTTTGTTAACATCAGGAAAATACTATACTGTAACTGTAAGTTCATGTTAGCTCATGTCCATTAAATAATATTAACAGATGCAACATTTGATTTTAATAATAATCTGTTAGTAAATGAAACATTACATTGACATTATGATTAATAAATGCTTCAAAAATTGTGATTAGTAAATTGTTTCCAGTTTCCATTATATTAAAGAGATAATTCACCCAAAAATGAAAATCCTGTCATCATTTACTCATGTTTCTTTCTTCTGTTGAATATAAAAGAAGCTATTTTGAAGAATGCTGGGAACCAAATAATTGCTGGTAGCCATTGACTTCCATAGTATGGAGAAGAAAACACAAAAACAAAAAACAATACAATGGAAGTCAATGGCTACCGATAACTGTTTGCTTTCCAATAGTCTTCAAAATATCTTCTTTTGTGTTCAGCAGAAGAAAGAACCTCATTCAGGTTTAGTGAGTAAATAATGACAGAATGTTTGGGTGCACTATCCCTTTAAGAGAGAAACTATTGAGAATGAATGGTTCTTATTTGTCATTTTCTGTCCTGTGAATCACTCTTTCTCTCATTCTACCTTGATTGAATCTTATCGATCTGATACAGTAAATACAGTTATAAAACACACACACACACACACACACACACACACACACACACACACACACACGCACACACAGAACAGTCTCTCAGAACAAACACAGATCTTTTCACACACATCACAATGACTCTCACATGCATCTGTTTCTTATTTCCGCTAATGGCTGCGGTAAAAAACTCAAATCACATCATGTAATTCCTGCAGTCAGTGAATGCGGTCCCAACCCAGTCGTCTACATGATCGCAGCCAAGGCACTTTTCTCATCTACAGTTCCAGAAAGAGGAAGGACTCGCGCTAATTGCCCTGTACAGTAATTTGTGTGCATGCGGGCCGTCTGCAGCCTTCAATTAAAATGCTGAGATGAACGAACGTCTGAGAAGCAGCAGCAGGGCTGCCGTACGTTAATTACAGTAACACCTCATTAGGTTTAACTGCTGCTCTCTCTCCAGCAGACGGGAATGACGCTTTATTCTTCTCATGGCCCGTGTTTTCCTGTGTGTTCATTTTTTCTTTTATGACAGGAAGGTTTATGTATGTGACACTTTTGTCTGCAATACGCACATTTTATAATGTCATTTCTTTTAATATATATATATATATATATATATATATATATATATATATATATATATATATATATATATATATATATATATATATATATAGTACATATTATTGCAACTAAATTTTTTTATATTTTCGGTATAGTTTAAGTTTTAGAATTTAAGTAATTTATACATTTTTATTATTTTTATTATATTTCTATATATATGCTGTTTCATTTTGTGTTTGTGGGGGGGGGGGGGAGGTTTCAGAATTTTACTTCAATTTAAACAATTAAGTTTTAATTTTTCATCTAATATTTATTTCAATTAACAAAAAAGATTTTACGCACTTCTTAAGAAGACCTAATCACTGAATTTGAATTAAATATTGTTTTTTGTATTTTAATACTATTATATTATTTATTAATATTTTTAATTTTAACTATTCTTGATTTTGAATACTTTTAATTTATATATATATTCATTTTATTTTAAGTTGTAACAATTTTGACAATTTATTTTTCTATTTTTTTTACAGTTTTAGTTCTTCATTTTATTTCAGCTTTATTTCAGTTAACAATAATGATTTTTAATAGTTTTAGTTTTAGTTAATACTGGTATTAAATGCATATTTGTTTGAATGTGTTATAAGTCACTTTTGATAAAAGTACTTGTAAAATGACTAAGTACAGTACATGTAGAAAATAACATCAAACTGATGTATCTTATGTAAAATAAGCTCATATTCATGTCTGTTGTGAAGACACTGTAAGAAAATCAGAAATAACTGCACTTCTAAAGATTATTTCACTAAATGAGTGTGTTTTGACCTAAATTTGTCTTGTTTGCCAAACCCAAACCCATAAACCTTAACATACGTTCACAGAGCTGGATTAACGTGGGCTGAACGTGCTGTATTGGACAAATGGGAAAGCGCTCATCTCAGCATGTTGTCTTGAGCGTGTTTTGGGCTGATTTTGAGGTTTTCGCTGGTAGATGTATCTGTCTGTTCTCAGCTTTATGAGTGTTGCCATATGGCCTGTCGCTGGTCACTACAAGAGTCCAGATATGACCAGAGACGGTTTAATCTTCTTCACACACACACACACACACACACACACACACACACACACACACACACACACACACACACACACACACACACACACACACACACACACACACACACGTGCATCCACATGGTGTTTTTTACTCTCTTTATCTCTAGCCCAGATTTCAGTGCAATATAAATGATGATACAAACAAGCAGCTTCTAATTCTAATGACTATTTTTGGTAAATACTGTTAATGACATTACACTGTAAATTACATCACAAGTTATTGATGAAGTTTGTTGGCAATGCAGTGCTAAATGCACCTCCACAATACATCAGTTTAAAAAGACAGCCAAAACACGCTTCTTTTAGTAGGTCATGATTTGATAAAATACATTATATAATATCAGTGACACAAAACTCCTGCTTTATTGTGTTAAATTTCAGCATTAAACAAGGTTGCGTGCTTGTCAGTTCTTAAATGTAAGTTTGTTCCTGTAGCTCAGACAGTAATGCATGTGGATTTGATTCCCAGGAAATGCAAAAACCGATCAAATGTAAACCTTCAATGCAATGTCAGTCACTTTGAATAAAATCATCTGCCAAATTCATTAATCCACATGTAAAAGTGTTGCATTTTAAATGAGGCAGCAAAAAGGATGAAGTATTTGAGCAATTCAAATTTAATTGTAAAATCTAAATATCCATGCATCCATCCATCCATCCATTCATCCATCCATCCATCCATCCATCCATTCATCCATCCATCCGTCCATCTGTCCGTCCATCCATCCATCCATCATCCATCCATCCATCCATCCATCCATCCATCCGTCCATCTGTCCGTCCATCCATCCATCCATTCATCCATCATCCATCCATCCATCCATTCATCCATCCATCAGTCCATCTGTCCGTCCATCCATCCATCCATACATCCATCCATTCATCCATCCATCCGTCCATCTGTCCGTCCATCCATCCATCTATCCATCCATCCATCCGTCCGTCCGTCCGTCCATCCATCCATCCATCCATCTGTCACCTAAAAATTTATATAGTTTATATATTTCATTATATTTATTAAAATATTTTTGTGCACCAAGATGGAAGAACACTTAATTTCCTAGAATAAATTTCTATTTTTTTTTTATTGAAATTGCAATTCAGTAAATCCCTCTTCCTGTAATTTCATTTCAACTTATGTATCATAGCCTAATGAATTAAAATTCACCCTCATGAATCGAAAGGGAAATATAAGTGAATTTTGTGCTGTCTCTTGAAGCTCAAATCATTGCGATGCTGGCAGCAGTGAATCATCTTACATTTTTTACATTTAATCATTTAGCAGACGCTTTTATCCAAAGCGACTTACAAATGAGAACAGTAGAAACAATCAGATCAACGAGAGAACAACAACGGTATACAAGTGCTATGACAAGTCTCAGTTAGTCTAGTACAGAACACATAGCCAGGGTTTTTTTTTTTTTTTTTTTTTTTTTTTTTTTTTTGAATATGATAGACAAGAAAAAGAAAAGGTAAGTACTAGTATTAGTTGGTTAAGTGCAGGCAAAAAAGATGAGTCTTTAGATGTTTTTTAAAAATGAGTAAAGACTCAGCTGTTCGAACTGAGATCGGGAGGTCATTCCACCAGCTGGGCGCAGTCCAGGAAAAAGTCCGTGAGAGTGATTTTGAACCTCTTTGGGATGGCACCACAAGACGTCGTTCACTTGCAGAGCGCAAACTTCTGGAGGGCGCATAAGACTGAACTAGTGAGTTTAGGTATGTTGGCGCCGTGCCAGTGGTCATCTTGTAGGCAAGCATCAGTACCTTGAATTTGATGCGAGCGGCTACTGGTAGCCAGTGTAACCTGATGAGGAGAGGAGTCACATGAGCTGTTTTTGGCTCATTGAAGACAACCCTCGCTGCTGCATTCTGGATCAGTTGTAGAGGCTTGATAGTACATGCAGGAAGGCCCGCCAGAAGAGCATTACAATAGTCCAGTCTGGAGAGAACAAGAGCTTGGACAAGAAGTTGGGTGGCTTGCTCTGACAGGAAGGGTCTAATCTTCCTAATGTTGTATAAGGCAAATCTGCAGGACCGGGTCGTTGTAGCAATATGGTCTGTGAAGCTTAACTGATGATCCATCACAACTCCTAGGTTTCTGGCTGTCCTGGAAGGAGTTATGGTTGACGAACCCAGCTGTATAGAGAAGTTGTGATGAAACGATGGGTTAGCTGGAACCACCAGCAGTTCAGTCTTAGTAAGGTTGAGCTGAAAGTGATGGTCATTCATCCAGCTAGAAATGTCACTCAGACAGGCTGAAATGCGAGCAACTACCGTCGGGTCATCTGGTTGGAATGAGAAGTAGAGTTGAGTGTCATCAGCATAGCAGTGATAGGAAAAGCCATGCTTCTGAATGACAGATCCTAATGACGTCATGTAGATGGAGAAGAGAAGCGGTCCAAGTACTGAGCCTTGAGGAACCCCAGTAGTAAGTTGTTGTGACTTAGAAACTTCACCCCTCCAAGACACCATGAAGGATCTATCAGAAAGGTAGGAGTTAAGCCACTGGAGAGCGGTTCCAGAGATGCCCATCTTTCTGAGGGTGGACAGGAGAATCTGGTGATTAACAGTGTCAAAAGCAGCAGACAAGTCCAGCAAAATGAGAACTGAGGATTTTGAAGCTGCTCTTGCCAGTCGCAGGGCTTCAGTAACCGAGAGCAGGGCAGTCTCAGTTGAGTGGCCACTTTTGAAGCCAGATTGGTTGCTGTCCAGGAGGTTGTTCTGTACAAGAAACATAGAGAGCTGGTTGAACACAGCTCGTTCGAGTGTCTTTGCAATGAATGGAAGAAGGGATTACGGTCTGTAGTTTTCTAGAAGTGCTGGATTTAGAGATGGTTTCTTCAGCAGTGGGCTTACCCGAGCCTGCTTAAATGCTGAGGGAAATGTTCCAGAGTGAAGAGAGGAGTTGATAATGTGAGTAAGTGAAGGTATGACTGAAGAAGAAATCGCTTGAAGGAGGTGAGTGGGGATCGGATCCAGTGGGCAAGTAGTAGGATGACTGGACAGGATAAGTTTGGAAACGTCCGTCTCTGAGAGTGTAGAGAAGGAGGAGAACGAGTGAGCATTAGTCGTTGTGAAGTTATCCTCAGTCTGCGGTGTGGAGAATTGGTCACTGATGGTTCTTGTCTTATTCGTGAAGAAAGCTGCAAAGTCATCAGCTGTAAGAGTCGATTGAGGAGGAGGTGGAGGCGGATTAAGAAGAGAAGAGAAGGTTTTGAAGAGTGTCCGAGCGTCACAACAGTTGTTAATCTTGTCGTGGTAATATGATGCTTTAGCAGTGAAGACGTTTGCAGAGAAGGAAGAGAGGAGAGACTGATACACACTGAGGTCGGTAGAGTTTCTTGATTTAAGCCATTTCCTCTCTGCAGCCCTGAGTTTAGAGCGATGTTCACGGAGTACATCGGACAGCCAAGGGGCAGATGGGGTGGTGCGTGCTGGTCTAGACGACAGTGGGCAAAAGTTGTCCAAGCAAGAGGTCAGAGTGGAACAAAAAGTGACCGTAGCACTGTTCGTGTCCAGAGCTGAAAAGTGCGAGAGTGAAGGAAGTGAGGATGCAACCACAGAGGATAGGCGAGATGGAGAGAGTGAGCGTAGGTTCCGTCGAAAGGTGACCCGCGTTGGAGCGTGTGCCGCTTCAGGTGTAAGTGCTAGATTAGCAGTAATGAGGAAGTGGTCTGAGGTGTGCAGTGGAGTAACTAAAGTGTTGTCCACTGAGCAACAGCGCGTGTAGATGAGGTCCAGTTGGTTGCCCGATTTGTGAGTCGCTGTAGTAGAGACTCGCTTGAGATCAAATGAGGCGAGCAGAGTGTTGAAGTCAGCAGCCTGGGGTTTATCTAGGTGGATGTTGAAGTCACCAAGCAGTACCAGAGGAGTACCATCTTCAGGATAGTTTGATAGCAGCACGTCCAACTCCTCCAAGAAGTTTCCCAATTGACCTGGGGGACGATAAATGACCACAAAGTGGATTTTAAAAGGGTGGGTTACAGTAACAGCATGTGATTCAAATGAAATGTTACCTGTAGGTGGTGGTTGAAGATCAAATTTCCAATCTTTCGATATAAGGAGACCAGTACCTCCACCCCTCCCAGTCGTACGAGGGGTGTGGGAACAAGTGAAATGAGAGGAGAGGGCTGCGGGAGTGGCAGTGTCCTCAGGTTTGATCCAGGTCTCAGTCAGTGCCATGAGGCTGAGACCAGAATGAAGGTGTCCAGACAAAGCGATGAGCTCATACTGTGTGGAGGAGATACAGACTTAACAATAACAGACAATAGAGAAATAATAATATGATACAGAATAACAAGAGAGTTTAATATGAAGGAATTAAAAGTTTGTGGGGCCACATCATCATCACTGAGTCATTCTGTATTTCTCTGACTCACTTCATTGAGAAAGAGAAACGTCTTGAGCTTCTGTACTGTATGTAGTGACGTCTCATCATCTGCTCTCTCTCTCAATCACATTATTTTAAGGACTCCAGTCACTTAGAAAGTACAACAGACAGTGAGACAATGAGATCATTGTAACAGCCCACAGATGTAGAAATAGAGGATTACAAAAGTATTAATCTGTTAGAGAGACTCTCTGGCAAATCTCGAGTTGGATTACCAAATTAACCAGCTACAATGATATTATGGTGTGAAAGTCATTGTTTTCCCATCACTCAGCCGTTGTGCTGCTCATATCAGCCCTTAATGGCAACAGCTAAACAAACAGTGTAAATACGGTTCATCGAGAATGGTTTTCCTCACTGAGCCTCTTCATCCGGCTTCATTCCCATCAGACACCTGCACCTGAGCACCAATCTCACTCCGTTTATCGCTCTGTTTATAAGAGCATTAGGGCCGCCAGGAATCAAGATGGCTTTTTAGTTAACACAATTTTCTCCTGAAGATCTCAGCTTCATTCACTCAACATTTATTGGTTAGCAGTCTGTAGCTCCAACAGGTCTGAGCTGGATTTATTTACAGGCTTTGTAGAAGAATCACCCGTAATTGTTGTGCTTTGTAGGTGATTGATGTTGCAGTGATGCCATATGCCTTCAAATGCCACCAATATTCCTGGACAGTGTCCTCAATGACTTTTCAATTTACAGGCAAAGCCATTGGTTTTTCATGTACTGGTTCATTTGGAGATTTTGAGCCTTTTTTTTTTTTTTTTTTTGCTTTTTTGATTTCAATTACAATACATGTCTTTAAAGGCGTTTTTTTTTTCTTTTTTTTCTCAAAATGAGTTTCTTTCTCCTTTTCAGCAACACTTACATGCACCAAATTTTACAGTTTTATTCCTATCTACATTCTGAAGGTTTTTATAGAGCAGTTTGTTCATATATCATTTGCCTGATGTATTATGACACTTTATCTATTTCAGTCTGTAGATTACAATTACAATTAATATCTTTAAAGATAGTTTTCTCAAAATTAGTTTCTCCACTTTTAGCAGTTTTATTCTTATTTATATTCTGAAGATTTTTACAGAGATATTTGTTCATACAATATTTCCCTGATTTTATTATTGCACTTTATGTATTTACATCAGTAGATTTCAATTATAATACATATCTTTAAAGACGGTTTTCTCAAAATGAGTTTTATCTCCACTTCAGTAACACTTAAATACACCAAACTTTACAGTTTTATTCCTATTCATATTCTGAAGGGTTTTATAGAGCAGTTTCTTCATATATCATTTGCCTGATTTATTATTACACTTTATATATTTGCCTCTGTAGATTTCAATTACAACACATATCTTTAAAGGCTGTTTTCTCAAAATGAGTTTATTCCTCCACTTTAGGAACACTTACATACAACAAATTTTACAGTTTTATTCCTCTCTATATTATGAAGGTTTTTATAGAGGGATTTGTTCATATAATATTCCCCTGATTTTTTTTTTACACTTTATATATTTGCATCTGTAGATTTCAATTACAATACATATCTTATAGACCGTTTTCTCAAATTGAGTTTCTTTCTCCACTCCAGTAACACTTATGTACACCAAATTTTACAGGTTTATTCCTATCTATATTCTTATTGTTTTTATAGAGGGGTTTGTTCATATATAATTCAACTGACTTATTATTGCACTTTAAGTCAGTATATATGTATGTCTGTATTTCAGTTACAATACATATCTTTAAAGAGTTTCTTTCTCCACTTCAGTAACACTTTTGTACACCAAACTTAGCAGTTTTATATCTGTCTATACTCTGAAGGTTTTTATAGAGGGGTTTGTTCAAGTAACATTTATACTAATTTATATAACATTTTATTCCTAACAAATGGTGGAAATGAATTTTTTTTTTTTGTCTGTTGACAGTATTTTCTAATTCTTGGAGTGATAAAAAGAGAAATCCAAAATCCCCCTCTGTAAAAACATTTAATATTTCAACAAAATCAAACAAGATTTTAGAACCTGAATGTTTCTAAGATTTCTCATTACATAATCCTCATTTTTGTTTGCAATATTCCTTTAATATAGCTGAACCATCACATGCTTTTAAAATCCAGTGTTTAGCTGCAGTACTTTCTTATGCTGATGTATTAAATATCAGCAATCTTAGAGTCAGTCGAATATGATGCTGAAGTTGATAGATAACATGTTTTGGGGTTGCTCAGTGCTCCTTCACCCCCAGGTGAGTCTGCCCTTTCCTGAAACCAGCAGAAGATCTTTTATGCATTAGCTTTTTAATTTGATGATCTACATTAATCAGTGTTGTTCTATCAGCTGGAGTGGCATCAGAAGGACATGACCACGACCAAACACTCCTCAGAGCTCATGAACAAGTCGTAGATCTGTTGATTAAACTACAGCATCACAATGGAACAGTTTAATTTCTGTAAACAACATCTGTCTTTTACTGTAATATTCTTATTGTAAAAATATTAGCTGGATTAGACTTTTATCAGCAAGAGGAAAACTGCTGCGTCAAAAATGTTCAGTGTGGCAAATCACAGCAGGGAAATCTGTTACCTTGTAGCATTTTTTAATAAAATAAATTGAATCCTGAATAATTTATCAAAGGATTAACAGCCTAGCGACTTAATTTTTCTATTTTATTTTGCACACAATATGATTTTCTTTCATGCATAAGAAACACTGCTTTGTACTGTATAAATACTAATCATTATTGATTACAATTGCTTAAACCACAGTAAAATATTTAATTTTTATTACTTCATATATAATAAATAAATTAGATATAAAACAAATATATATTTTTTTATTTCAGCTAGTTGCCTAACATTTCTAATTTTTATATAGTTTAACTTGATGCAATAACTAAAACTACAACTGAAATAAAATTAATACAATTTGTATAGACTTAATAGTAACAAATTTACTAAAACTTTAAAATTAAAATGCAAACAGAAAATATAAAAGTGTTATTATTAATATATAAATATATTAATAAAAAAATATAAAATAATAATACATATATAAAAATATATAAAATATAAATAATATGTAAAATATATCAAATATGAATTGATTTAAATTAATTTATATATATTTGTATTATTAATTCAATTAATTTCACTTACATTTGATAAAAATACTTGGACAGCACAAAGACTGTGAATGAGATATAATATTACATTTCTTGGATGCTTTTTTAAATATAAATATGTGTAAAAGTCTCTAGACTGGTCATGTGTGTAGAATTCACGGAGAAAATAAAGTTTTAAAAATAATATTTTTATTCACCACATGAAACATTATCACTTACATAACTTCATTGAAAACAGGCAGCAGTCAGTGAACCTGTTCATTGCCTGACATTGTAGTAGATTAGTATATTTATCAGACAGTTCATGCTAGATTTGATATTTTTATCATCTTTGCTTATACAATAAAGCATCACTATTCAGTTATTGCTCTAGTTATGACCCATAATCGGTCTACAAACTCATGTGCTGAGCTTTTTATATGACATTTACTGCTTCTGTGAGAATTTATAGAAAATGCACACGATGCCAAGAAACAGATGTGTAAAACTGATTCATTTTAACGGAGGAGAACTTAGGCAATGCAGAGACACAACTGAGAAATGACGCAGTATTTCTGCTGTGCTGTTTTATAATTCATATGTTGCATCTTCAGATTTGCGATCATTCAGAGCTCTCTAGACACATATTGTGTTAAATAAGGATTTGAGCATATGGTGAATGACAGTACAGATTATTTTTACATTTTTTACCCAGTGCATGACTGAAGCCATCTGCTCAGTGTTTCTCTCTTTTAATTGGCTTGATTGATAGTTTAAAGTGTTTCAGCAGATCTGCTGTACTGGAGAACTCGAAAGACTTTGTGTGTGGGTGTGGACTGATATGACTTTATTTAAAATCATCAGAGTAAACAACAGTTCCTGGTTCAATAGATTTTATGCACTTTATCCATTTTATATATTTTTATTTCTTTCTATGACCAGTCATTTTTGAAATTAAGTCCCATTTAGATCACATCAGTATATTATATAATATTTCTATCCACATTGTTTATGTTGATAATTCATGCTGCATGATAAGAACAGACACAACACAGGACAATTCATGAATTATATATATATATATATATATATATATATATATATATATATATATATATATATATATATATATATATATATTATTATTATTATTATTATTATTATTATTATTAATATTAATATTATTATTATTATTATTATTTTTTTTAAGCACAACAGGAAGAGAGAGGACTGAGGGACTTTTATTTTGTTACACCTGCCTGGAGGGAGCAGGTGTTTGTTTGAGGCCTGTTTGAGGTCTTTAGTTCAGCTTCTCTAAAACAATTCAATCCCTGTATTTTTGTAAATGGTTGTTCATGCATCTTTGTGGATTAATTGTGATTCATCTGGGAGCAAACTGGAGGATTTCAGGCCAAACTGAAAAAGCACTTGGTGAGGTCAGTGTGAGTTTCTTTCATGCTGAAGGGAAGGATGTGAGCTGCTTTAATATCCTGAGATTGGGTTCAGAACTAGACGTGTTTGTGATTGTTGTTAATGATTTACAAAAAGCTCAAGTCATTAATGAAGCATCTAATAATAGTGTTTGAATTTATTGAGTGGATTTTGATGTTTGCGTATTGTTTATAGTGTTTCTGAAGCTGTAGTGTAGAATTACTTCTGAAATCAGAATTGTTGTCATAGTAAAGGCTGTTGGTGAAGCTCAGTGATTTCATAAGTATATTTGTCTTATTTTAAAATTAGTTTCTTACTTTCCTTTTCTGAAAATAGTTTAGTGGCATGTTTCATGATTGCGTACACTTTTGTACCCCATTACTGTTTGTTTGTTTGTTTGTTTGTTTGTTTGTATGCACGTTATTTTTTTTAAATTTATTTTCTTATTTAGTTATTATTTATTTATTTATTTATTTATTCATTCATTTAGCTTTAGAGAGGCAAATTCCTTTTTTTATTATTTATTTGAGAACTGGGGTGTATTCCAGAAAGCAGGGTTAACTTACCGTGAACTAAACCCTGAACTCTCGGTTGATTTACCCCAAACCTTGCTTACTCGAGGTATGTGGTTCCAAAAACGCGTCCGGGAGTAAGTTCATGCAACTCAGAGTATGTTCCTGGTTAAGACTCAAGACATTCTCAACAGCGACGAATCGATGAGTCACTATGGAAACGGACGCTAAGAAAAAGCGCGCCAAGCTGTTTCTTTCTTCTTCTTTTGTTCATTAGTTGTTTACATGCTTAGTGCATATCGCCACCTAATTGATGGCTGTGATTTTTTTTCCATGTAATCTTTAATCCTTGAGAATGTGAATTATATTTTTTGTTTTATGCTAATTATATATTAAGTCATATCAGATATGTATTTTGATTTAGAATTTAGACATTATAGAAAATCCATGTGTGAGATAATATAACGTAATAAATAAAATAAATAAATATTTATAAGTTAAACATTACCTTGTCATAGTGTTTTATAATTTATACAGATAACTCTTATATATGGCAATAAAAGAAATAATCATATTAGAATAATGTTACCTTATTTATTACTTATATTAGTGCTTCCTCATTAACATATCAAAAAAAAAAATATATATATATATATATAATAAGCTATATTACATATTGTAATATTATATAATGCTGTGCGCTATCTGTCACGCCCACTGAAGGCTCGCTGAAGTGAACTAACCCTGGAACAGAAGCTGCTCCGGAGCAGGATAAGTTCAGAGAGTGAGTTGCTATGACTACTAACATACCCTGAAAGTTACCTCCATTTTTGGAATCGAAAGTTGAGGTTATCCACTTACTTACTCTTAAACATACCCGGGTATGTCACATAACCTGCTTTCTGGAATACCCCCCTGGTATATTAGACAAATGTTGTTGTTATTATTATTATTATTATTATTATTTAACATAATAATACCTATAACATGTGCACCAATAATGCGATTATTTCCAATAATCAGCAGGTTGAAGACATTCCATAAATAACATTTAACTGAAATGCTTTTATTGAAATATTTTTCATTCTACCTATGATAAAACTGCACTAAATGTAAATTTTTGTGGAGGGCCATGCATAGAAAGCCTTTGAACTGTGTTTATGATCAATGCACATAACAGTGTTTGTAAAATATGTATTTTAGGCATATCCTGCTCATAACCTGGAATATTCTGATAGTACTTTGGGCTGTTTTTGACTGGCATGGGCTAGTTTTGTCCTGCAGACCTGTGTGTTATGCACTAAATCGCAGAACGGAGGGAGCAACACTAAATTTTTTTTTTACCTTTTCTTGACCTTCCACTCCTGGGAAAACCGCCCGCTCCCACGAGATTTGCGTTGGGTCCCGCAGGATCCCGATCCCAATGCAGCCCTCTCTACACTGTAGTTCAGTATAGTTTTAAACTCCATCCTTCAGTATGTTTTCTTAGTGCGGTGAACCCTAATCTCTTTCATTTAAGCGGCTCTGAATGCGGTGTTTGTGTAGCCGTGTGTTTGGACACTTGTGTCTGCGTGAGACGGCACTGGAAGCATGAATGATGTATTAGCTGGAAGCAGCTATAATGAATCTGTCAATGCAGGGATGGAAACGTTTGTACGGCTCCTTTGTATCAATCAGACACACTCTCTCCTGGGAAATCGATCGGCAGCGGCTGCTTTACAAGCCCTGGGTCGCCAGCACTTATCCTGGCCTTGTTTGTACTGAGAGAGACAGGAGAGGAGGATTGTGGGATTGAGGCAGCGTTTATGAGGACGTGATTAGCTGTTGACTTCATAACGCACTCATAAAGGGGGCAGATGATGGTGGGATTTATTTAAAAAGCGATCTAACTTATGAAAGGTTTTTGAATTTGCTCTGCTCTTGCATCATGTTTCTGAATCACAGATGACACTGAATGACTTTTACTTACAAGCAAATGCAGTAGTAGTAGCATTTATTAAATGAAGTATTATGGTATGAGATATTATATTGTGAATACTGTCAGAGCAAAAGCGGTATGATGATATTCTGTATGTTAAACTACAGTAATGCATTGATTAATTGATTCATGTTGCATCTTTATTTATCATGTAAAAACCTAACTTACATTCAGTTCTGGTCTTAAATTATATAAGTATAATCAAGTCACTTTTTTTTTTGTCTTGTTGAGTTTCATGTTGGTTAACAATTTATAATTTTTTTATTTTTTTTCTGATTTCAAAGTTTAAGTAATTTTGTGTTTTTATCCTTTTCTTTTCTTATTTGTAGTTTTTAATAATGTATAATTATATTTTAATAATTATTATTTTTTTATTTTTTTATTTTTAGTTATTTTAGTACATAACATTCAATGAAAATGAGACTTGTATTAAAATAAAAAAGTTATTTTAATTGTTTCAATTATTTAATGAGTTAAAGTAGGGGCTTCCAAGCATTCTCTGATATTATTATTAGTAGTAGTAGTATTAACAATATTTTATTTTATTTTATTTTATTTTGCATAAGAGGGACAAATCCCTTTATTTGAAGGGGGAGGGAGGGGGGGTTGACTGTTAGATATGCTAGATAAAGTTTTCCTTATTATTATGATTATTATTATTATTATTATTATTATTATTATTTAACCAAAAATTAACATACAGCTGACTTTTTCTCATTTGTTATTTCTGAAGAGAAAATAACCTTTTATCGTTAGAGGGACATTTTATTTTATTTTATTTTTTATTTTTTATTTTTTATTTTATTTTATTTTATTTTATTTTATTTTATTTTATTTTATTTTATTTTTTTTTTTTATTTTGAGAACTGTTAGATAAAGTTTTTAATCATTTTATTTAAATCTCATTTGCCATTTCTGAAAATAACCTTTTTAGGGCACTTTACAGTAATATTAGTTAATTAATTTGTTTGTTCACCATTAGAGGAACAAATTTTGAGAACTGCTAGATTGAAAAAAAATCTTGTACATCTTGTGTGTGGAAAGTCAGAAAGATTTAGTCCAATGCAATGATATTAACTAGCATTTTCATGTCAAAATGACCAGAACACGACATAAGATTTAGTGTATGAGTGAACACAAACTCCTCATTTGCCTCCAGAAAAACTTGACAGTAAGTTTGCTTTTTTATCTTTGATTAGACTTTGGCAGATATTACTTTGGCAGATATTTAGCATGAGAGGTCTGAGATCTGAATCAGACTGAATGCACGACTCAAAAGCCATTCCTCTGATACACAGACTGTCTGAACAGTTTAGCTCCTCAGATCACGACAGCCGTCCGTGACAGACTTTCTCAGCTGGAGAGACCTGCTGGTTTGTTTATTTTGATTGTGATGATAAACCCATGAGAGATAATGTTCGGAAAGCACTGATGATTGTTCATGTTGTGATCGTGCTGATGGTTCAGACTCTGCTTTTGTGTTTCGTTACGGTTCGGTCCGGTTGTGTCAGTCTCAGTAATGTGTTGCTCTCAGACACCAAATAGCAGCGTTTATGTCCTCCATGGATGCATTTGTTCCCATCATGAGTCTCGTCTCTGTCTTAATGTCTGATTTTGGAAATATGCATACGCAGCACATTAATGGACAATTTTTCAAGCTTATAAAAACTCACAAAAAAACATTTATTGACAGCTCATAGACACCGGAATAATCCTGATTTTTAAATGTTAGTAAAAGTGTCTTCTGCCCAGCAAGGATTTATTTATTTGATCAAAAATACAGTAAAAATTGTGAAATATTATTAGAATTTAAAACAGCTGTTTTCTATGTGAATCTCTGTTAAACTGTAATTTATTTCTGTGATGTGCAGCTGTATTTTCAGCATCATTACTCCAGTCTTCAGTGTCACATGATCTTCAGAAATCATTCTAATATGATAATTTGCTGCTCAAGAAACATTTCTGATTATTATCAATGTTGAAAACTGTTGTGCTGCTGATTTTGAAATTGTGTGTGTGTGTGTGAGTGAAAAATATTTTTAAAAAATTCACAATATTACAATTTTTACTGTATTTTTGGTCAAATAAATGCAGCTTTGGTGAGCAGAAGAGACTTCATTTAGAAACATTACAAAATCTTAATTATTACAAATTATTGATCGGCAGTGTTTAAGAAATCAGTTAGTTTCCTTTTAATTTCTTGCATGATTTCTTAAATATTTTGGCATAGACCTTTTAAAATGTCATTTTTTACAATTATTTTAATTTTAAAAAAATTCCAAACAAAGCTTAACTGAAACATTAACGTTTTTTTTAATCATGTGTCTTTTAGAATAGCATGCACTGATAAATCAAAGTAAATGTCGTGGGTTTTGATTTCTTGTTGACATTAGGAGATGTTAATTTGTGTTATAGTAGCACAGCCATGAGTTTCTGCTGATCACTCGCTCGTTTGCTGATCAAACTCATCAAGACTCATCAGGGTTTTTGACATGGCAAAGAAACCATCGACTCCTCGGGAAAAACAGTGAGCACATTTCAGGTCCGATCACAGCTGGAGATGTGACGAGGCTGCTGCTGATCGTGTGAAATAGATGTGTGAAGCAGTTGCAACAACACAATAAATAATTGAGCTCCATTAAATTCAAAGCGTTGTGTAGAAACGACGCGTCGAAACGGATCGTGACGGGCTGATTCTGTGTTTTTAGTGACTTTAAACCAGCGCAGTTATCCAGGGCTTCTTTAAGTCCAACTAGACATTCAGATAAGCCACTAACTAGTGGATTTCAGTAGCTGTGGACACCCCTGCTAGATAATTCATACTAAACGTCACAAGTGTGGCTCTTGATAGCAGCCGCTGGAGAAGCGCTCTCTGGAGACTCTCGTCATCATGTCCGGCTCAGAGCAGAGGGAATGATTCATAAAAGCACATGAAAGCACTGGTATCTGTGAGAAATTGATGACGGAAAAGACTTCTTTAAATAAAGCGAGAGCTTCATCCATCCTGCTCCACCGCTGGGGCTTCATGGGCTCCATCTCTCATGCCGGGGCCTTTTTTTAGTCCTCTAATGATAAGCGAGATTAAATCTTCCCTTTGACACTGTAAATGAAGTGAATACCATAGTACAGACAAACCCTGGGGTGTTTGGAGCTGCTTTGTGGAGAGGATAGTAATTGTTTTTCGACATGAAATATGAAGTCTCTTCTGCTCACCAAGAGCAGATCAAAAATACAGTAAAAATTGTGAAATATTATTACAATATAAAACGGCTGTTTTCTATGTGAATATCTGTTAAACCATAATTTATTTCTGTGATGTGCAGCTGTATTTTCAGCATCATTACTCCAGTCTTCAGTGTCACATGATCTTCAGAAATCATTCTAATATGATGATTCGCTGCTCGAGAAACATTTCTGATTATTATCAATGTTGAACACAGTTGTGCTGCACAATATTTTTGTGGAAACCATAATACACTACCATTCATAAGTTTGGGGTTAAAAAAGAAAAGAAATTAATACTTTTATTCATCAAGGATGCATTAAATTGATCAAAAGTGACAGCAAAGTTATAATGCTAATGGTCTTTTTAATATTCTATTCCTCAAATAAACTTTAAAAAATATATATATCCTTTGTTTCTACAAACTTTTTAAGCCACATTTTATATCCTTCTTCTTATTATTAACACTGAATATAAGAAACATTATTAATAATTAAGCACCAATAAAAATGTATAATAAATGAGCACTTAAGTACATAATAATAAAAATAATAACCTAATAAAAAAAATGACATTTATCATTTAAAAAAAAAAAAGTCTTATTTTTTTCAAATCTTCTATTCATCAAATAATCATGGGGGAAAAAAATATAAGGTTCTACAAAAATATTAAGCAGCAAAAACTCTTTTCAACATTGATGATAATAATAAAAAACATTATGAATAACTGAGCTTTGATAATTTATCAGCAAATCATCATATTAGAATGATTTCTGAAGATCATGTGACACTGAAGACTGGAGTAATGATGCTGAAAATACAGCTGCACATCACAGAAATACATTACAGTTTAACAGATATTCACATAGAAAACAGCCGTTTTATATTGTAATAATATTTCGCAATTTTTACTGTATTTTTGACCAAATAAATGCAGCCTGGGTGAGCAGAAGAGACTGCATTGTATATTCGAGAACCATAGTTGATATTTGTTTCATACCATTCTGTTAAATACCTAGATGCACCGTTTCCACTTCTGGACCAGAAAATATGTGTAAAACTCCCACAGACATTTACATTTATGCTTTTAGTAGATGTTTTCATCCAAAGACAGAAAGAAACACCGTATGGTGATATTTTGCAAAGACAAACACTGGTTTTATGTTCGTCAGAGAATGTAAAGCTCTAATATTCTGTGTGAAAACTCCTCTTTAGTCCAAACATCGTAATGGTAGAGCAGCCAGTTGGCATGACAACGTTTTTTTTTCTTATCTTTCTCCGAGTAATGCAACACGAATTCTCCAAGTGCAAAAAAAAGAGAGGAGAGCTTTGTAAATTAGTCTCTTTCATTTTGATGTTACGCTCTCTCTGTTACAGCCTCTGCTGCAATGCGTGATTTTATCCATTCTCAAAGAGCTTCTTCGTGTTTTTAAAAACTGCTGCTGCTTCCAGCACTTCAGTTTAGGATGTACACCAATAGTTAAAAGTGCTAATGAATAATAGCGACAGAATCACATGGGTTATGTTATATCTCAGTGACTGTAACGAATGCTTGGCACACATTTCTAATGCTCTAAATGATCAAACTTTGCTGTTCAACCTGTTTCACTCGATCTACCGCAAGTAGACTGATGCAAAAATGCAAGATTATTATTTCATATACTGTATCAGGCTTTACGTGGTTAAATAGGATTAGAAGCATCTTGGTTTCTTCAAAGGTTATTTCTTCATCTTCTTAAACATCATGAGCTTTTCTCATTGTCTCCTTTGAACTGATCATTAAGTGTTTGTTAGCTATTCTTTCTAAACAATGGCTACGCTTCGAAACAATGTGTGTTATAAAAATACATTTATTTGAGCCAAATAACCTGTTCGAATTAAGCTATATATTGTTTTCTAACAATACCAGAACCATTCCCTTGATGAAAATGTGTTTGGCTGCTGTCCTTGGTGCTGAACGTCGCCTTTATAAACCGCTAAATGATCCTCTTCACACGGACCAGAAGAACTGAGGACTAGACGCTTTTTCAGATACAGCAGTTACAGTCAGGGTGGAAAGAGAGACGGCTTACGGAGACAAATTCAAATAAATGTCATTCTTCATTCAGAGAATGTGTGTGTGGTGTAGATCTGCATTGCTGCATTGACGAGCTGCTGGAATGTAATTGGGATGCTGCAGTGCACTCTGGGTAAAGGACTCTTTCAGCTCCAGCTGTGAGTCACGTATGGAAATCATGCCATGACTAAAGAGCCGCCTGGTTTTGTGAATGAAACTCCTCGCTGCTCGACACCCTTCCTGGAGCAGACGAATGCTGACGGCAGGCTTTCTAAGAACAGGCACTCATTACACACGACCTTATATCAGAGCCGCTGCTCTTGAGTCTTGAATAAGCACTGATGACAGGAGCTGAATCACACAGTTTTACTTCTCTAAAAGCTGAATTCTCTCTCTTCATCATGTTGTCTGATTTGATGGGGGTTTTCACCCTGTAACTTCTAACCTCAATATGTTTTAAATGTAACAGAGATTGCACAAAGTGCAGAAAATCTTCTGTTATTAGTGTTTAAATATATATTAATCAATTAGTGTTTGTTTGCTTTTTGTTTGTTTTTTTTTATCTACTATCCAGTGATACAAGTGGAATGTATTTTCATATATATGTATTCTCACATAATTGTTTATATATATATGTATTTTTTTATGGGATTGCACAAAGTTGAAAAATAAAATCATGGATTATTGGTGTATATATTAGTTAATATTATTTATTTATTTATTATTTAAAGATTTTTATAATTTGTGTACTGTCCAGTGATACTACTGCAATATATTTTATTTTTTATTAATATATTTTATTGTATTTTATATTTTTATTATAATGCATTTTAATGGGATTGCACAAAATGTTAAAAGAGAAAATCATAGGTTAATGTTTTTCTTTTTCTTTAAAAAAAAAAAACAGTTATAAGTGGTAGTATCCAGTGATACTACTGGAATACATTATTTTATTATTATTAATATTATTATTATGTTATGGTATTTGATATTTTAATTATAAAATATTTATATATGTTTATTTTAACTATTTATTTATTTGTACAAATTATTATGAATGATACTATCCAGTGGTTGGTTTTATATATATATATATATATATATATATATATATATATATATATATATATATATATATATATATATATATATATATATATATATATATAATTTTTATTTTATTTTTAAATCCGGCCAGTTTTGATCATGAAATTGGTTTCAGCTGAACCGCAGCTTAATCTTTTCTGCTTTTAAAATGTCTTTGCGAAAACACTGTCTCCGCATCAACATCTGCTTATCGCTTTAATCTCAAATGGGTTTTCAGAAGGCCAAAATAGCATGTTTTTCTTCGCCTTTAGCATCTGCAGTAGACATTGACACATTCCCCACTATCCTAACAGATAAAGAGGTGAAGCTCTTCTCAGGCTGATGATGCTGATGCTGATAACCCCTCTGGTTCTGTGCTGTTTTCATCAGACTGCTGCTTTAAGCTGATGTTCTAGTGAGCTGTGCTGCTCGGAATCATTTCCACCTCTGCGGCAGACCACAGACAAGCAGAACCCCTGCTTCCTCCAGCACTTTCCACTTCTCTCTCAATCACACAGGAGCTGACACACGTCTGCGCATCTGATGCACATGTCTCACATGCGTTTCCCCGTTTGCAGAACACGGTGGCCATCGCCTCCATACATTTCCCGCTGGCTGGCCCCCGGTCTGGGGAGAACTGCACCTGTAAGCTGCAGCTGATCGTCTTCCGCAATGGAAAACTCTTTCCGTGCACGGGGAATTCGTCAAATCTTGCGGACGATGGCAAGCGCAGAAGCGTTTCGACACCAGTTGCGTTCACCAAATTAGGTAAGGCTGCGTTTTCTCCCATGCATTCCATTCGTGCATCCAAAACATCACTGCGTTTCAACAAATAAGTGGTTTGCGATGGAATATTTGGTCAATAACGTCACATGCAATTATGAGAAAGCATGCGCGTTGCAATTGTGCACGAGTTAGATTGGACTTGTTTGCGTGCGCAGTTAAGCTCATTTGTTAAATTCTGAGATGCACATGTGCGTGATTGCATGCATCAGCTTCTATATGGATGCAACACTTGAGGACTTTTCTCTGTGGTCGTTACTTGACGCAATGTGTTGCTCTCCTGTACAGATGGGTGTAGCCCCGGGAGCCCCGTGCAGCCTGTTACCGTCGCTCTCCGGCACTTCTCGTTGGGTGTAGACCCCACCGCGGCATACTGGGATTTTGACCTGCTGGATGGACACGGCGGCTGGCGCGCGGAAGGCTGCCACATAACGGGCTCCGCGCACAACACGACCACCATCCACTGCGCGCACCACAACAACCTCGCCGTGCTCATGGTAAGAGTCTCCCGCTCGTCAAAGTCAGATTAGAGCTGTTGTGGAGGCGCAGAGCCAATGAAACACGGCGAGCATGCAAACAGGGGTGCTATAGTGTAAATATTAGTGTTGCAAGGGCGAATGGTGTGAGGTATGGATGGGCGCACGTGTTAATGAGGTATAAATGACAATTGACGAGAGCGAATTCAGTTCAATGCACGTTTATTTGTGTATAGCGCTTTTTGCAATGCGTGCCATTTTTTTAAATAACAGGTGCATTCACTTCAGTCAAAAAATCTCCAAGAAATATGTGCTGGACTGCTATTGGAGTATCTATCATAATATGGAAGCAAATGCAATCAAACCAGAATCATCTAATGCCGCCTTTACACTGCAAACCAGGCTCAGGAGCGGCTTATACATGTAGAAATTGATTTAATATTTAATTATTCACATTTAGCCAGAAATTAAAAGTGCGCAAATGATGTCATTAAAATATGAATCTAGAAGCATGAAAAAGAAAACAAAGTAAATAAAAGTATATATAAAAAAATAAGTGTACAATTAATGTCGTTTCTAAATTTTTCAATAAATTACATAATTAATTTAATTAATTAATTAAGTGCACGGGTAATGTCATTTAAATAAATTAAATTTTAATTTTATAAATGAAATGTTTTAAATATTAAAATACGAATCTAGGAACATGAAATACAAAGTTCTAAATAAAATTATTAAAAATGAAAATGCACAGATAATGCCATAATGACAAAACAAAGTTGAATATATATATTAAATGTGCATAAATAATGTCATTTAAATGATTTTTAAATATGAATCTAAAAACATGAAAATAAAAAGCTGTAAACTAAAAAAATAAAAAAAAAAATAAAAAAAAATTGCACAAATAATGTAATTTATATAATTTTAAATATTAAACCAATGAATTGGGAAACATAAAAATACTAAAACAAAAAGTGGATCCCATTGCATGAAACAAAAATAATCCACGTCCAGACACTCACATAGCAGGCAAAATATATAAAAGCCTTCATTGTAAGACAGGGCTACATGTTAAAAAAAAAAAAAACACCAACGCGTATCAGCCCAAACAGGCCTTGGTCAGGGTGTCAGTATTTTGCCTGCTATGTGAGTGTCTGGACGTGAATTATTTTTTGTTTCGAGCAATGGGATCCACTTTTTGTTTTTGACATCTTGCTCCCTCTCTGGAGCACACATCTCGCTCGTGAGTACCTGATGCGACCCTGGTCAAGACTTTTTTCTTTGATTAAAATACAAAGTCCTAAAAAGAAATTACAAATTAAAATGCACAAATAATGCCATTTAGATAATTTTAAAATATCAAAATATTAATCTAGAAACATGAAAATAGTTATTTATATAAAAAGTGCACAAATAGTATTTAAAAAATGTCAAAATATTCAAATATGTATCTATACTGTGTATATATATATATATATGTGTGTGTGTGTGTGTGTATATATATATATATATATATATATATATATATATATATATATATATATATATTAAATGAATGCTGTCATGGCAACCGCCAGCTCTGAGACAGATGTGAAGCAGCATCAGAGCCGCCTCTCTCAGAGCTGCATGTTTTATTGCTCCTTTTACGCTGCATGGGGTCTTTCCACGGGATTTGGAGCAGCTTTAACTCCCTCAGTAAAGGAGCTGCAAGAGTCAAACAAGATCCCTCAGGATAAACTGAAATCGAACAAACTGAGAATAAAAGAGTCTCCGCGTATCCAGTCGGATCTAATTTGATTCTTAAAGGATTCTTGACTCATCCCATTAGGATTGCTTCCAATTATGATCGAAATACCAATAGAAATCCGTCAGGATTTATTCGGCAAGGGAAGGCTCTCGGAAAGCCCTTATACAACAACTTTTCCTTAAAGGCGCATCGCTGGATTTGCAGGCTGCGCGTGAAATGCAGTAACTCTTGTTAAGGATGATATGAGCCTGACTCACTCCACAAGGACTGAACCTGTAATAAGTGTACTGTACGTGGTGAAAGCCTCAGGTAAATGAGTAATTAGCGAGGGCACTTGTTCGCCCCCTTCATTCTTCATGGCGAAGCGGAGCGCGGCGCTTTTACGCGCAGCTCAAGGAGCGGCAGCGGCGCGTTCATGACTCCATCGGTCTCCGCTCGGACTCATGCTCGGGATATGTGGGATTTCGCCGCCTGAGAGTGATTTGATGTGGATTCTGAAAGCGCAATGTCATCCGATCGTCCCTAGTGGCGCCGAGCGCGCGAGCTCCCAGCCGCCGAATGTTCGCCGACGAGTGGGACTCCATCGACTGGGAGGTCAGTCCGGTGCACCACAGCGGTTTATGCATCGAAACATGACGTGAATGCTTCTGTTGTGCACGGATGAATGATATATCATCGTGCGGGATGCGCGAGGGAAACCAAGAGCGATGATGCGCGAGACGCGCGTGCATGAAAAATCAAAGTGTGTCTCGCATAATAGAGCTGCATGGATTAAATGTTATTCGAGATGTTATATGATCGATTCTGGTCGTGCATGGGGTCCAGAGTGGTTTTCCACAGTGAATGAAAGTGCGGATGCGCTCGTGATGCTTTGAACTTCACGCGTTAAAGGAGGTGAAAACGTTGCGTTTTGTTTATCGTTTAGCTGTGCATGTGAGGGTTTGTGTGTGTGTGTGTGTGTGAGAGAGAGCTGATGCAGTCACCACACCCGCAGTCCGCAGTGTCTGAGAAAAAGAGGCTTTCAAAGCGTTTGCGACGCGCATTTACATCCCGAGCTCTTCGTGAACGCGCGTGCCGTGCTAAACTGGCGCTGCTGGGATTGGGTTTGTGAACCTGTTGCTCGGTTTCATCAGAGCTGCTCTAGAGCTGCAGATGTTCCAGTGTAGATCGCTGCTCTTCAGCGTCTGTTCTCCATCAGCACAGTCAATGCTGTCACTTTAAAGCGACTGTAATCTTGTTAAATGTTTTTTTTTTCTCCACTCTTTTTCACAGAAGTGATGCAAATCAAAGCCAGTCACTGCTGAATTGCACTGATCTGATCTGGGATTCCAGTATCTATCAAACGTGCATCTTATCTTATGATGTGATAAGATCATATATGTATTTATAGGATCTGTAATTTACTGTACTTTACCTGCTTTTCCCGTACAATCCATGTGTGCAACCATGTTTGTTTCTGACGTGATCTTACATCAGCTGCTTTCTGTCTTGCTTGCATGCATGCTTTCTTTATTGCTTTCTTGCTTTTTCACAATATTCCGGCAGTTTCATATCATAGTTTAGTTTCTGAACCTGTTGGTCTTCTTCCAGATGTATTTTTAGTGTAGGTCAACAGTAGTTTTGTCATTCTCCACAAAACTGGCTAAAATGTAATTGCAAACCTTTTTGTGCTTTCTGCATAAATTGATTCAAACCAAATCTGGTTTCTATAATAGTAGTTTTTGCAATGTGCAGCCTTGCATTTAAATCATATTTTTATACCACAAACAAACAGCTGATCCATTATCACACATACATAGTGAGAAAATATTGTTAATATTTGGTTATTTTCAAATTATGTGATCATATTATCAGATCATTAATTTTCTAAGCCCACATTCTTAAAATCCAAACAAGCCTTTAGTAATCAAACTAGAGAAAGACTAATCATCTGATTAAATATGTTAAGCTGATTAAATTACTTTGTAGACTAAATCTAAAATTAAGGTGTCATGAATGCATTTTCCCAGTAATTAAAAGTGCACAAATAATTAAATTAAATTAATATGAATCTAGACACATGAAAATACAAAGAAAAAAATGTCATTCAAGTATTTTTTAAACATTAATATATGACTAATGAAAATACAAAGTTGTAAATGAGAAAAAAAAAAAAAACATATATATATATATATATATATATATATATATGTGTGTGTGTGTGTGTGTGTGTGTGTGTGTGCAAATAATATTGTTTGAACAATTTTAAATATTAAAATCTGAATCTAGAAACATGAAAATACAAATTTGTAAATAAAAAATATTAAAAATGAGTGCGCAAATAATGTAATTTTAATATTTTTTACATATTAAAATTAATCTAGAAACATGGAAAAACAAAGTTAAAAAATATTAAAATGATATGTGCACAAATGTCATTTAAGTATTTTTTAAATATTAATATATGACTTTAAACATGAAAATACAAAGTTGTAAATGAAAAAAAAAATTATATGTGCACAAATAATATCGTTTGAACAATTTTAAAAATTAATATCTGAATCTAGAAACACGGAAATACAAATTTGTAAATAAAAAAAAATAAAAAAAAGTGCACAAATAATTTTTTTACATATTAAAATGAATCTAGAAACATGAAAATAAAGAGTTAAAATTGACAATATTAAAAATTGAATTAATGTAATTTAAATCATTTTTAAACATTAAAACCAAGTTGTAAATACACTCTTAGCCACCAATGCTGCATCACTTTACCCAGAAGTAAAGCAGCATCTGATACATGTTTTATTCCTCCTTTTATGCTGCGATGGGTCTTTTAACACAGCATTTGAAGCAGCTTTAACTAACTCAGACTAAATACAAAAGTTAATAAATTGAGGAAGAGAATAGTCTTATTTTTATCAGGATGCGCAGGATATTTCAGTAGCTGAGCGTGTAAATGTGCTCGAGGTCACTGTAGATTAGATGCATGTCTGCTGTCACAGATCTCAACATACAGCTCGGACGTTTGGAAGGTAAACAGTTGAAAGAGGTCACAACATCAGCCTTTTGCAGTGAAGCTGTTTTCTGTTCGTCTGCTCTACCGGAGACCGGTGCGGTAACGAGAGGAGAACAGCTTGTCTGGATTCTGCTGATGTCTTGAAGGAGAAGCTGATGTGAAGTTGTTTAATGCACATTCAGCTGTCGTTCACCTTGACGCCGTTAGACACCTGCTGCGGTGCGCTGATAGCGAACGCTATTGATTTCACATCCCTCCTTCTTCATTGCGTTATGTGCGTGACGGAGCAGGCAGAGAACACAGCCTGTTTCCAGAAGCCAATGATTCCTGCTCGTGTTTTATCAGAATTACTTGACATGCAGTCTTTAGTGTTCTTAACGCAGCCTAGAAGACGTGAAATTTCATCCGGCCTGTGGAAATATAGACTTATGTCTTTGCATAACAGTAAAAACCTAATGCAATGTTTCCTCAAGGAAGCTGTAGAAGAAGATATGTTTATTTACTCAAATAAAATGGTATGATTGCTGTGCATGTGTCAAATCAAAATGATTTGGATGATGATTTTCACAATGTGCATTGTATCAAAGCAGCTTTACAGAAAATAACGATGTTAAGGCTTATATATTTCATAATAAGAATTAAATAATATTTCATAATAATATAATATTTTTCAGATTACACCAATAATATAGTTGACATTTTGCAATGATTTAAACAATCAAGCAATTGCAATTTTACTCTGTAGTGTGTATGCATGCATTTATAAATAAAGCAAAATACAAAAAACATCAAAAGTGCATCATTTGGTATGTAGTTTATATAGACTAAAATCTTTACGTTTACATATAGTTTACATTTTTTGACAATATAATATTCAAGCAGTTGAGATTTTCTATGTAGTACTTAATGTAAATGTTCTGTATCTATCCATATGCTTATAGAAGTTGTATAATTCATTATGAATTATTATATCATTAATTATTTTGGTAACACTTTACTTAAAGCCTTTATGTATGATGTTTTTAATGCATTACTTATGCTTGGTAATGCACCTTATAATGCATTGTATGATCTCATGAATAAATGTAAACCGCTATAATACATGAAGTGTTATACTTTTAAAAAGTATAATGCATTAAAACAAGAAGGACAAACCTTCAAATATCATAATTCATTTGAACTTTGATTATAATTATTTATGAAAGGGTACAATGCATTAGAATGTACACAATGCATTACTTTTATAATGCATTATACATAAAGATTGGAAGTATAGTATTACTATTAATTAAAGCGATTATGATATTAATATAAGGACATGAGTAGTTACAAAATGCCCTCCTGTTCTGATAGATCTGTGCTTTATGTATGTATTCATATGTTTATTTGTTGATCGAGGCTGTTTGTTGTGGCTTGATGAGTCATGAACTATTTTTTTTTTTTCTGCGTGTTGCCTGAAATATCTCAGAACCTTTATTTTGGTCTGTGTTTCTTTGTAAGCTCAGTCACACAAAGACTGTTTGGTTTCTTCGCCCACAGACGTGAAGCCTAAAAACTGTGTTTATCACCAGGACTTTTCTCAAACAGCTTTTTGCACATAAGTCCTGACCGGAAACTGGGACATTTATGGAGGTCTTATCTTTTTGTTGTTTTCTTTGGTGTTTAGAGAGAAAGTGAAATGTGATTGTGGTGGGAAATGCTTAAAGGAGTATTTTTATTTTTTTAATTAATATCCTCAACCTCAGGCCATCCATGATTAGGATGAGTTTGTTTCTTCATCAGGTTTGTAGAAATGTAGCACTGCATCAGTGTCTCAGCAATGGATGCTCTGCAGTGAATGGGTGCCGTCAGAATGAGAGTCCAAACAGCTGATAAAAACATCACAATAATCCACAAGTAATCCACAGCACTCCAGTCCATCAGTGAACATCTGGAGAAGACAAAAGATGAAACACATCCAGCATTAAGACACTTTTAACTCAAATACATAGAGTCCATAATCCATAATAACACTTCCTCCAGTGAAAAAGTGCATCTCCTGATTATTGTGATGTTTTTATCAGCTGTTTGGACTCTCATTCTGACGGCACCCATTCACTGCTGAGCAAGTGATGCATTTCTCCAAATCTGATGAAGAAACAAACTCATCCTGATCTTGGATGATCTGAGGGTGAGCAGATTTTCATTTCTGGCTGTGCTATTCTTTTAATGCCTAAAATGATCTTCCCAGGCGTCTGCGAGCAAGAAGCAGTGAAGTATGTTAGTTGATGTATTGGTGCATTACATTAACGCAGTGCTGCATTACTGCACCATTATCTGTGGTGTGGCAGCGGTTCGGTTCCAGCAGGACAGACCCGACCCTCAGTCCTCCGGGAGGTTTATCTCGCTGTGTCACGTTGACCAGGACTAACTACCCGTCCCTGCAGCATTCATGCGTCTGCTTCTGTCAGCGGTGAAGACAAACATTGTTCACAGTGAAAGCAGCTCCGTGGGCTCCTGTTTAAAGCAGTTGCTGAGAGTTTTGTAGACGAATGAGTCACCGCTGAACATACTGCATGTTCCATTAGGAAACATTCAGCTCCAGAGGCAGATTAACCAATGAGAGACTGACTTTTAAGCACACTTAGTGAGTTTTCTTCTCAGAGGTTGCTTGTGCTGGATTAATGTTCTCTGGGTGTTGCTTCTGAAGCACCTCTGATCCTCTGACACGGAGAGAGACTGCAGAGAAGCACTTTCTGGCCTGTCAGATTAATGTTTAGAGTCAGCTTGGGTAATTCATTAGTAGTTTTTATATATATATATATATATATATATATATATATAATTCTTTCTTTTTTTTCTTTGCAGTGTAGCAGGTTTTGAGTTCTGAATGTTACAGTGTTTCAAAATTCTTTAATATCAGAAACTTTCTGTCGTGTCAGTTTAACGTTTTGGGTTACTTTGAGTAAACCATTAGTACTTTGACTTCCTAAAGAGTCATTAATTTTTATTTTTATTTCATATTATTTTATATTTAATTTAATTTAATTTATTTTCTTTAAGTCATAAGTAGTTTGACTTACTAAGGAGTCCTTTAATTTAATTTAATTTTATATTTTCTTTAATATTATTTAATATTCTTATTTTATTATTATTATTATTATTATTATTATTATTATTATTGTTATTATTGTTATTATTATTATTATTATTATTATTTTTCTTTTCTTTTCTTCCCATTCTATTCTATTCTATTCTATTCTATTCTATTCTATTCTATTCTATTCAATAGATACTTTTTTGTCATGGCGTTCAATGTTTTTGGTCACTTTAAGTCATTAGAAGTTTGACTTCCTAAAAAGTGTCCTTTATTTTATATTTTTTTATTTTTTTAATGTTTTATTTTGTTATATAATATTATTATTATTATTATTATTATTATTATTATTATTATTATTATTATTATTATTATTATTATTATATATTTTTTAGATATTTTCTGGCATGTCCATTCAACATTTAGAGTCACTTTAGTAGTTTGACTACCTAAAGATTCCTTTTATTTTATTATTTTATTTATTGTGCATTTTATTTAGATTTTTCTGCATAAATGTAGCAAGACACATAGCCTTAGCAGTTTCGTCCACAAACCTTACTCTAATAGTAAGTACAGATTTATTACATTTATATTTATGCATTTAGCAGACATTTTTATCCAAAGAGACATAAATAAAAAAATAAGAAATAAGAAATAAAGAAATAAAAGCAGTTAGTCATGGAGCCAACAATATTCAGAATATACAGTTCAACTAGATTATGACCAGACTGGATTATTTAAAAAGTGTTTTTTCTTTAAACGGATCATTGCTTTATTATTATGGTTCTGAAATGAAAGCTTTTATAAAGTTTATTGTTTTAAATCCGAGAGGAAGCCTCTCATATCAGCTGTATATCACTGCGGACAGCTGTTTGTTAATAATTCCTGTTTCTCCAGCCGTCGCTGTGCTTCAGTTCAGTTCAGACCTACATAAAGAGTCCTTTGTTTATTTTTTTGTTTTATTATTTTATTTTATTTTTATTAATTTTTTTTAATTCTCTGGATGAAGGATCTCGACTAATTAAAACACATCGGCTGTTTGAGGGTCGTTTCAGGACGAATCTCGTGAAAACCTGTTAAGAAGCGTCTCGGTTTGCTGATTTTGGCGAAGCCTCTAATTTATGCTGTTTTGAAGGAGAAAAACAACATCATACAACAGTAATGAGAATCATCATTCAGAATAATTAAAATCGGGGAGGAAAACTAAAGTACAATGTTAAAGAAAAGAAACAGCCCAATGGTCTTAAAAATAGACTTTTTGTTTGTTTATTTAAATGTTTGTATCTTTTTTTATTAAATTTTATTAAATTTATGATTTATCTACTCATTTTACATTTATAAAAAATAATGTTTAATGTTATTGTCATTATTGTGATTGTTATTATTGTGATGATGAATTATTATTATTATTATTATTATTAATTAGGAAAAATCTAAAGTACAATGTTAAAGAAAAGAAGAAGCTTAATGGTCTTAAAATAGACTTAAAATAGTTTTTTTGTTTAAATGTTTGTATCTTTTTTTATTAAATGTATATTGTATACTACATGTTTATTTTATATAATTTATCTACTCATTATTTTACATCTATAAAAATAATGTTTATTATTATTGTCATTATTATTATTATTATTATTGTGATGATGATGATGATGATTAATTATTATTATTAATTAGGACAAAACTTTAGTACAGTGTTAAATAAAAGAAAAGGCTTAATAGTTTGAAGTTTGTTTGTATTTGATTATTATTATAATTTTATTTTAATTCATTTCTTATCTGCTTATATATTTTAATAATACTTTTTACATTCATAAAAAACCTTTCATTGTTACTATTTTCTTTTGATTTTAAGGGTGAAACATTTTGTAAATGTATGCTCAAAAACTTAGTCATAAAGTGTCTTTACGTTAAATTAATCTTTTATTTAAAATTTTGTTAGCTATTTTTATAGAATTTTATTTTTATTTACACACACACACACACACACACACACACACACACACACACACACACACACACACACACACACACAATAATATTTAATGTAATGTAATAATATTTATTACATTTCAATTAATTTGTTTTTATTTTAACTTCATTTTAATTATTCAATTTTAGATAATTATTAATATATTTCAAAGGTGAAAATTCTGTGGATTTGTAAATAATTAGATATTTATTTTTGTGTTTTCCACACAATCCAAGTTCTCTTTTACTGAAAAATATTAATTTTCATGAATCCATAGGATACGTGGTTGCAATAACATTTTAGTTCCAAATTTTAAATGTCTTTGTGTAAAAAAAAATAAAATGCTTTATTGATTGAAGTTTCATAGACGTTCAGTTGTTATACTTTCAAATTTTATGTCATTTTGTATGTAATTTCACAGCATATTCACCTCCTAAATGACTACACCACTTTTACTCAGGCCGATGCTTAGTGTATAACATGCATGACATTTTTTGTATGACATTAAACTTTATTTTTTAGAATAATAGTACATAGGTTAAGCAAAAAATTTGATTATTTCTGAGAACCTTTTATACACCTTTTATACACATACTTAACTGTAGACACATAAATGACAAGAATTCCAAAAGAACCCCACAAAACACCACTTTTTTTTTGTTTTACATTTAAATTGTATTCATTCATTCATTCATTATATATTCACATATCAATATAAAATTCAGTATTCAGTCTTTATTTAATAAGTATACAATTAATTTATTTATATAAATGTAGTATATAAATGCAGTATTTAAAAGTGTTTTTTAAAAATCCATTTTATACTCATTAAATGTCACAATCTAAAAAAAATAATTATTTATTTAGTATATAAAGCTTGTGTTCAGTATTTTTTTATCAGTATATTCATGTATGTATTAATAAAATAAATGCATTTATTTACTTAAATATAGTAGTATATAAATGTATTCAGTATAAAAATGCATTTATTTAATCAATATATAAATGCATATAAATGCGATATATAAAAGTTTAAGTATATAAATCCATTTTTCTATGCATTAAAAGTGATCTTACAAAATGTTTTATTTATTTATAAGTATATGAAGTTAAGTATTCAGTATTTATTTAATCAGTATATACATGCATGTATTTAATATGATAAATGCATTTATTTATAAAAAATGTAGTATATCAATTTATTTATCTTGTATCCTGTTTGATACTGATAAGATGAAACTAAATCTTGTCAATCTCACAAAACACCATTTTTAAAAAAAAAAAATTGTATTCAGTATATAAATGCATTATTTAATCAGTATATAAATGCAATAAATGCATTTAAAAATGTATACAAATCCTTTTTTATGCTGATTAAATCACACAAAATCATGTCACATTTCTATTCTATTTATTAAAAAGGCTATTTTTATAATGTTGATGTTATACTTGAATTTTATTCTTATTCTTATTATGTTTTGGGGTGATTCTCATTAACTTATAGACAGACAGACAGACTGTACAGTGATCCAGCTTCACGGTCTTACTGTTGCTCTATAAAGAGAGCAGGTTTGATAAAGAAATGAATTAATTTACACATCTGCCTCTCTGGAAAATTCCCTCACGCTCCCAAAGCCTCAGACACATTAATATGACACACAGCGGCGTGTTTTGGGAACCGCTGCTGTGCTGCTTTACTTTGACAAATGGAGAGTTTGTGCTTCTGCAGACGCCTGAAGAGACACTGCGGATGTGATGGGATTCAGATTCACAGAAGACAGAATCTCATCAAAACTTGCCCTGCTCACATTTCAGTAAAAATAATAATTTGATTTTAAAAATGGAGCCTGTTTTTAAAGCTATTAGGATTTTGTTTTTCATGACAATTGAGCACATTTTCCACACCAATTCTCATTACCGTAATGCGTCTGTTTAATTGGTTTTATCAATAAATAATAAAAAAAAGACTAATACAATGCATGTTTAAAGCACTACAACAGAAAATACATTTATTTTTATTTTTGTTAAGCACAGTATTCAGTGTTTATTTAATCAGTATATAAATGCATTTATTTATTTGTTTGTTTGTTTATTCGGGATATAAGCGACAGTATTCAGTGTTTATTTAATCAGTATATAAATGCATTTATTTATTTATTTATTTGTTTATTCTGTATATAAACAGTAGTATGCAGTGTTTATTTAATCAGTATATAAATGCATTTTTTTTTATTTGTTTGTTTGTTTATTCTGTATATAAACAGTAGTATGCAGTGTTTATTTAATCAGTATATAAATGCATTTATTTATTTATTTATTTGTTCTGTATATAACGGCAGTATTCAGTGTTTATTTAATCAGTATATAAATGCATTTTTTTTTATTTGTTTGTTTGTTTATTCTGTATATAAACAGTAGTATGCAGTGTTTATTTAATCAGTATATAAATGCATTTGTTTGTTTGTTTATTCAGGATATAAACGGCAGTAGCCAGTGTTTATTCAATCAGTATATAAATGCATTTATTTATTTGTTTCGCATTACATTAATGAGAATTTGAGGCTTAACTGATTTTTAACTCTTGAATTTTTAAAATGAATTTCGAACACATTTTTGAAGTGAAATGTGACCTGGGC
>CM045036.1:28006030-28033530 GCA_024542945.1 allo-octoploid hybrid of Carassius auratus x Cyprinus carpio | reverse complement strand
CCACCTGTCACTCAAGTGGGCACACCCTTAATTATGCAGAACTTTAAGGCTTAATATAATTTAAAGGATGAGTTATAAAAAATTTCACCCCCTCATAGTTGTCATGAAGGGCAAAATTAGCTATATAGACCAGAAATCATTTTTTTGTACCAGGCTGTAAACATGTTTTTTTTTTTCTTCTGAAAAGTTTGCATTTTAACATGGGGACTCTATGGGAATGACTCCCTTTTGCAGCCAGCCTCTAGCGGCCAGTTGACGAATTACAGTTTTAGTCACTTCCGTGTTGGTTTCACGAGAGAGACGGGAAGGTTGCCGCTTGGTTTTTAGTTAGGGTTTTTTGAGGCCGATCACAGAAAGCAGTATCTGCCGATATCAATCACCGATACCGATCTTTTTAAAGCCTTCTTTTTATCATTTATAACTATTTATAGTGATACTCCAATCAGGATTTTTAGACATTTATTCAGAGCATGAATTTCATTTTTAAAAATGGGGGGGAATTCCCCTCTTAGGTGACTCTTGTGAGAGGGGAAGCAGCACAGACTGTACTTTCACACAAGAGTCCGCTACTGATCCGTGGCTGTTTACCACAAACACAACATTTATCCATTATTTTGATTTCAAATCCAAACATTGTCACTGAAAATGCTTTTTCAGCATTGCAATGATTATTTTACACAGTACAGTAATACAATAGTTAACAGACATGTTTAATCACAATAAATATAAGTAACACATTATTCAATGCTTTTTATTTTTTGCATTTACTTCTAGATTTATATATTAAGTGGCAAAACATTTAAATGTATTTTCTTACGTTATCACAAACTTACCATTGACAGACACAGACAGCTCTACTGCCTTTCATTTTTTTATTTAAATCTTTATTACAAGCAGTGCTGTTTTCTACCTCCACGAGTGCCATCTATTATTGCCTTCTTTATCTAAAAGTGCTCTTTCCATTTAAAGGGTCATATGATAAGATTTCAAGTTTTCCTTTCTCTTTGGAGTGTTACAAGCTCTTGGTGCATAAAGAAGATCTGTTAAGTTGAAAAGACTTTAGTGTCAAACCCAAAGAGATATTCTTTATAAAAGTTAAGAGTCAACCACTCCTACCTAAAACAGCTCGTTTATACACGCCCCACATCTCTACGTCACTATGTGGGAAGATTAGCATTTATGGAGGACTGTTTCCTGAACCTGCAGACTAGCAATGCGTCTGTGGCACAACGGCTGTTTCTATAAAGTGGAGTAGTTCCAACTTTGCGAGGACAGTCTGGTGCTTCTGACTCGCAGCCTGTAAGTACATTTTCATATTTAAAGGATTTGTCACTGATGATTCAAACACGAGTTTTGAGCAGTGTAGAGTAGCGCTTGTTGTTTGTCGTTTCTCCGATCACAAATACAGACATGGTTTTATGTTTACGCAGCACGATATGCAACACGTAAAAACACAGTATAAGTCATTATAATCAGTAATTATGTCCCCACTGGATGCAACAAATGCCTCGTATTGTAATGGGTTTTATTGGTTTTGTCTCATCGCGCCGGGACATGCATCACAGTATGTTAAGAGGCGTAACATTTCCGTCACACGCTTGAGGCATTCGGCCAATCACAACACACTTGATAGCTCACCAATCACAGCACACCTCGCTTTTCAGAACGATGAGTTTTGTAAAAATCGACTCGTTTTAGAAAGACAAAAATTATGTATATTATATAGAAAATAATGTTTTTTTTTTTTTTTAAACCTTAAAATGCATAAACACATTGCATTACACCAAATACACCAAATAATGTTCCTTATAGCAATGTCATATGACCCCTTTAAACCTAGCCAAAAAGCCATATGCGTTGACTGTGAAAAACAATAGACTTTAATAATATGCATTTAAGGTGTAATTACTAAATTTTCGTGTCAATCCATGTTCATATTTACTGCAAACAATGCGCTGTTGCTTTAATTCAGCACTTGCAGCACATAAATAGACTCGGTGCGGAAACTATCTGGAGACACACCGCTCCTGAACACACTGCCAGACCGCAACCGTATGCAGTGAACACTTTAATCCGTTAACATCGGCGTGGAAAACTATAACTATTAACTATAATAACCCTGGGTTACTTGGTGCTACAATGGTTTTGATAGTTTTATCCTGCAGTCGTGATCCTAGTGTGCACTCGCTGGTTTAGTGCAGGCTCTTTTTGTGTTTTGCAGTATTTTTTTGTAAATGTCAGAATCACACACTTCAGTAGTTCAGCTCTATCAGTCTTCCGTCATGAGACACACACACACACACACACACACACACACACACACACACACACACACACACACACACACACACACACACACGTCAGATTTCACACGCTGTCACTTCTGCTCCACAGCTTTGGTCTCAGTTTGCCGTGTGTTTTTCTGCAGACTGCTTTAGTGTTTTGCCGTGATTCGGGCGCTTAAGTGTTTTTCAGCAGACTCAGACGGCTCTAGAGGGCTGTAGATTCTGACGCTTGAGATGAAATCAGTCCATCATCATGATCACAATCAGGGCTTTGGGGAAATCAGACTCCAGCCCACGAGATCAGCAGCACAGCATCTCAGTCTGAACTCACGTCTATCACAGACGAATCTTTATTGAGTTCTCTAACAATACCAGCAAACATCTGCAGCTAATGTGTCTCTGAGAGATTTAATAATGATTTTATGGCCGGAGGTTCACCACAGACGTCTAGGGAGCACTACAGAGTCTACTTGACACTTAAACTGGATTGTGTGAGAATAAGATGCAGCATTTTTTTCCGTTTTAGCTTTAGTTATTTTAGTACATCAAGTTGAGAATGAGAATGAGAAATGTTGAAATTTAAAAAAAAAAAAGTTTTAATATTTATTTACAATGTTCATTTTATTTCACAAAAATGTAGCTATAATATAAAAGGCAGGTTTTTTTTAGTTAAAAATAATGCAAACAATCTGAATTCACTATTTCATTGTTTTTATTTTGTCATTTTTCTTTTATTTAATTTAATTTGTTACAGTTTTGCCATTTTGTTAAATTTTTGTCATTTTAAGTAGTTTTTCTTAAAATGTCTATAGTTTTTATTAATTTTTATTTCAGTTTTAGCTTTAGTTTAGTGCATTAAGTTAAGCTAAATGAAAATGAGAAATGTTGCTACATTTTAATATATTTTAATATCTTGTTTCATTTCAGTTAATGTATATTTTATTTCAAGTAGTGACAATGTTTTTATGGTTTTAGTTTAATGTAAGATGCAGGGTTTTTGAGCTGAAACAAATGCAAAAATTCAATAAAATATATATATTTTTATTATTATTACTTTTTATTATTCAGTTTTATTAATTTTGTTGTGTGGTTTATTTTAATTAGTCTTTTTAAAAATATGTCTATATAGTTTTTATTAATTTTTATTCCAGTTTTAACTTTAGTTATTTTATTACATGAATTTCAATTGAATGACATTTTTTTAAATTTCATTTCAGTTAACATTTTATGTAACAAAAAATGTTTTTATGGTTTCAGTTGAACTTTAATATAAAAATGGGATTTAATGGGATTTTTTTTTTTTTCATCAATCTTTTTTTCTCAGGTGTTTACGTGAGACTCTGTTTGTAAAAACACTACAAAAGCTTTTTAAAGTAAATTAATACTTTTATTCAGCAAGGATGCATTAAATTGATCAAAAGTGACAGTAAAGGCATTTATTATGTTACAAAAGATTTCTATTTCAAATAAATGCTGTTCTTTTGAATTTTCTATTCATCTGTGAATCCTGAAAAATAAAATGTATCACCATTTCTACAGAAATATTGTGCAGCACAACTGTGTTCAACATTGATAATAATCAGAAATGTTTCTTGAGCAGCAAATCAGCATATTAGAATGATTTCTGAAGATCATGTGACACTGAAGACTGGAGTAATGATGCTGAAAATACAGCTGAGCATCACAGAAATAAATTACACTTTAACAGAGATCCACATAGAAAACAGCTGTTTTAAATCACAATAATATTTCACTATTATTATTGTATTTTGAATCAAATAACTGCAGCCTTGCTGAGCAAAAGTTGTCAGTTGTGTGCCTGACAGGTGGATCCATGTATTTGGCTGCTGATCCTGCCAACTTTATCAAAAGTGTAAATGGAAATGCTGTGAGACCCATTTATAATCCATCAGTTTTGTCCTGCAGCCTGTGAGACACACACACACACACACACACACACAGCTGTATGGAGCGCTGCCAGGTTAAAGCTCCTGACCCAGAGACAGCTGACCGTCTGGCGCGAGCTGAGCAGTGATTTATGGGCTCTGAGAGAGATTCTGCCTCGCTGACGAACACTGCATTTGAAGGCATTGTGGGCTTTTCCCGTGTGCTGCAGGATGTGGGTTCATGTCATTTATTGTAATGAGTTTTAATTTAAGCTTCAGGCAGTCTGGATCAACTTGATGTGAGTGGGATAGTTTGGGTTGAGTCAGGTCACAGAGATTTGGGCTTCGTCTTAAAGGTGAATCTTATGTCGCGGCACAAAAATAAGAAGCTGCTGTGGTATTTTATTTAATATTATATTTTTATTTTATATTTTAGTGTATATTTTATTTACAAATAAAATAAACGTATATACTACAATATAAATTAGTATTTTTTATTTAATTATGTTTTATATATACTATTTAGATTTGTTTGTATTTTATTTATTGTTGTATATTTGTATTTTTATGTTGTTAAATTAAAATAGTTCATAATGTATTTTATTAAATCTCTCTCTCTCTCTCTCTCTCTCTCTCTATATATATATATATATATATATAATAAGATATATTCTATATATAATAAGATACATATTCATGTATACACTAAATTAAAAAAAAAATTCTTAAAGATTTTATTTAATTTTATATTTTATTATAATCTTCTTTTAATTTGAATAATTTTATTAAAAAAAATACTTGTATCTTAATTTATAATAAAATGAATAAAAATGTTATTGTTATATTTATTTATTGTTATATCTTTATTTTTTATTTTATTATATATTGTTAGCAAAATATAAAAAATAAGTAAACCTATACTGCTGTTAAATAAAATGTATATATATATATATATATATATATATACTAAAATATTAAATAGAAATATTTTATGATGTGTTTATTTAATACTTTATTTATTTAAAAAAATAAAGAAAATAAAATGTATATAAAAAAAGAATTTAAAAAAGTTACATGACATGATGCGTCTGTCCTGTTTTGTCATTTGTTTTTGTTTCAGTGTTTCTGCTCTGTTGTGGTGTGTTATGATGACCTGTCCTTCTCTCTAATACACATTTAGGGCACATTTAGGCATCTAACCCAGTATGTTGTGTGTCTGTTTATCCAGCACAATCCGGATCAGTCGGAAAGGATGGCACATGCTTCTCAACTTCTGCTTCCACACGGCCCTGACGTTCGCCGTGTTCGCCGGAGGCATCAACCGGATCAAGTACCCCATCATCTGTCAGGCCGTGAGTCTTTCATCTGCGCTCACATTCTGTCTTTTAATGCATTAAATCGATTATTCATGTGTGCTGCGTTATAATACGGAGTGTGCATGTGCATGTTTTTCTGATTGCCTCATGCATACAGTGTCTGACCTTAATGAAACTGCTGTATAGACTTGATTGAATTTAAATAGAGCATCATATATTTGCTCTTTAAGATGCTGTCGTGCCTTCAGGGGCTTTCAGTGGTGCTTTTGTCAAAACGTGTGTATTTGTGAGGCTCTATTCTCGTGAGAAGCTTCGGTCATTGTGTTGCACGACTGCATTTCGTCCCACATTATGGACTAAAGATAAAGCGAGGGTCAGTGGGATGCTGTATGTTTCTATAAATGCAGCGGGTTTGTTTGTCAGTATAATGTCTTTTATTCGGCTCTGAACGCTGCAGGATTCACATGCATCTATTTGGATTTTTAACCCAGTTCAGATCTGGTGAATGAATGAGAGCCGCAGAAGCCAACATTTAAATGTAGTGCTTTTAATTTTTAATTCTATTTTTGTACAAATCACCCCCTGCGGGCGTATGTTTCACACCCCTGACTGAAAATATGGTATGTCTTACAATGTTTAGTATGTAGTGCTCATATTTTTAATCTAATTACATAATGTACCGATTAATTAATCAGTTTAATTGCAAATTAATCATACATTGATTTGGGCTGAAAGATTACCCCCCAAAAGATCATTGTAATTCATTACTGTGTTAAATGAGAAAAACATTGATTGAACATTACAAAAAAGTAATAATAGAAAGAAATATTTTGATATATATATATACAGTACAGGTCAAAAGTTTGGAAACATTACTATTTTTAATGTTTTTGAAAGAAGTTTCTTCTGCTCATCAAGCCTGCATTTATTTGATCAAAAATACAGAAAAAAAATGTAATATTGTTATATATTATTACAATTTAAAATAATTGTTTTTAAATTTATTATACTTTAAATGATCATTTATTTCTGTGATGCAAAGCTGAATTTTTAGGATCATTATCACATGATCCTTTAGAAATCATTCTAATATGATGATTCATTATCAAAGTTGGAAACAGTTCTGCTGCTTAATATTTTTTCAGAACATGTGATACTTTTTTAGGATACTTTGATGAATAAAAAAAAAAAAAAAAAAAAAATCTATGTTTTTAAAATATAAATATTTTGTAATAACAATATACACTACTGGTCAGTAATTTGGGGTCAGTAATTTTTTTTTCTTTCTTTTTTTAAATAAAATCAATACTTTTATTCAGCAAGGATGTGTTAAATTGATAAAAAGTGATAGTAAAGAAAATATATTATTAGAATATATATTATTAGAATATTTTTTTTATTTTGAATAAATGCAGTTCTTTTTAACCTTTTATTCATCAAATATATTAGACAGCAGAACTGTTTCCAACACTCATAATAAATCAGAATATTAGAATGATTTCTAAATGATCATGTGATAGACTGGATGTTACATGTGACACTGAAGGCTGGAGTAATGATGCTGAAAATTCAGCTTTGCATCACAGGAATAAATAATTTTTTTAAAGTATATTCAAATAGAAAACTATTATTTTAAGTTGTAATAATATTTCACAATATTACTGTTTTTTCTGTATTTTTGATCAAATAAATGCAGGCTTGATGAGCAGAAGAGACTTCTTTCAAAAACATTAAAAATAGTAATGTTTCCAAACTTTTGACCTGTACTGTGTGTGTATATATATATATATATAAAGAAATTATACACTAAATATGAAACAAAGTGGCAGTAGTTGTTAATGAGTGAGTCACTGAATCATTCATTCAACTGATTCATTCACAAACAAAGCGAGTGACTGTCTTTATGATTCACTGAATCATTGACTCACTTGATTCGTTCAAAAATGAGGATTCATTCAGTAACACAACACTGCTGTGTGTCGCTTGCAGACTCTTGTTTATTGAATGCAATTATTCTGGAAAAACAGCACGTTTACTCGTGCGATTTTGTTAAACTATATTATATAATGTAAATATAAAACATTTTTGCACACATTTCTTGCATTTTAGGGCATAAGACAGTCAGCCGTCATGCATCATTGTATTTACAAGTTTTAAAAATCACTTTTTGCACTGCATATAATATGTAATATACTGTAATGGACAGCAGGATTTTTGGCCAATGTGATTTCAAAGCAAAATAAAGACAAAATGTCCCGTTGCTCCTCAAGGTCATCGCTGCTCATGGACAAAAACTCGCTCAGGTTGTGCTGGTTTGAGCATGATGTTAAGCTCCGGGTCTGTCAGGGATTTTGGTGTCGCGGCTCAAGGTCGTTCTCAGTTTTACATTTATTCATCTTCATGTGTTTGATCTCAGAGGGCCGGCTCGGGGCCGAGCGATGGATGGCGCAGGAAAGTGTAATCTGTGTGATGCGAATCTGCCGTCAGTCATTCTCTCCTGGTGATATGGATCCGAGTTATTGTTCCCTCTCTCCTGAGTGTTTGAGAACATGTATGTTGTGTTCACAGCCCCAGACAAACGCTGAGAGAATCTGATTATTTTATCCGCTGTCTCTGCAAACACAGCGACTCGTAAGTGGATGAGAGAAATTATATTTAGCCGGGATTCCTGCTGAATATATGACAGCGCAGCATTTAATTTAGATTACAGATGAATAAAATAAGCACAATGCGACAGCGGAAGACAGGAGGTGTATTTAATGTTATGTTCAGCTGAGTGTGCTTAACATTTATCTGTGTTTCCTTACGGAACTAATGATTAACTCTATGAAGTTTACTGTATCATTGTATTTTACACTCGATCTACTGCATGTCTTCTGTTGTCTGATTTATAGTTTAGAGTTTTTTTATCCAGTCAAAGCTCTTCAGCTTCAGCTTGTGCTTCTGGTGTCAGATCTTGAGTGATTTTGATCAAGTAAAGGTCAGAATAACTGCAGTAATATCTCCAGATGAACTCTTACTGGACTGAAGCAGCTCAGCTTTACTTGATTCTCCATCAATCATGTTTTAGAGTCTCAAATCTGATCCTCAGGATCTTTTGAGGAGCGTTTGTTTCCAGAAGCTTTACTTTCACTGTTCCTCAGCGGAGGAATGATCTTCACAAGCCTCCAGAACATCTCACATCTTCTGAGGAGCCTTTATTTCTTCATCTCTCAATCACTGCATTATATGTTTGGATCATTTACATCTCATCTCACTGAGACACATTACTGGATTGAAACTGAGATGCACATTGGGTAAAATAAGTGTTCATCTTGTTTCAGTAATCTGTTGCATTTTCTGTTGGATGCATCAGCTTCGACGTCAGTGATGCTCGTTCACATTTGCTCACATTTGTCGTTCATGCTGATATTTTTAATGTGTTTGAGTTGATAGACGACAGCCAAAGGAAACATTATCACTGAACCAAGCTGTTAAAGAGGCAGTGTGTTTTATGTGCTGTCATTAAATTGTATTATATATTTGTGTATTATATACACACTACTGTTCAAAAGTTTCCATTTTAATGTTTTCAAAATGAGTCTTTTCTGCTCACAGAGGCTGTGTTTATTTGATCAAAAATACATTAAAAATTGTGAAATATTATTATATTTTAAAACAGCTGTTTTCTATGTGAATCTCTGTTAAAGTGTAATTTATTTCTGTGATGTGCAGCTGTATTTTCAGCATCATTACTCCAGTCTTCAGTGTCACATGATCTTCAGAAATCATTCTAATATGATGATTTGCTGCTCAAGAAACATTTCTGATTATTATCAACGTTGAAAACAGTTGTGCTGCACAATATTTTTGTGAAAACTGCGACACATTTTATTTTTCAGGATTGACAGATGAATAGAAAGTTCAAAAGAACAGCTTTATTTGAAATAGAAAACTTTCGCAACATTATAAATCTCTTTACTGTCACTTTTGGTGCGCTCTTGATAAATCTTGGTATTTACACGGTCAAAGATGCTGCTAGAACAGTACTTTCTGTCTGGATTGTATCAGTGATCCGTGTGTTTCTGTCTGTGTTTCAGGTCGGTATCGTCTTGCATTACTCATCTCTGTCCACGATGCTCTGGTTGGGCGTCACGGCACGAAACATCTACAAACAAGCGACTAAAAAACCGCAGCAAGCGCAGGACGGAGACCACACGCCGCCTCACCCCACCAGATCACCCATGCTGAGGTATGAACCTTGAGTTTTCACTTTGAACGAATTTGACTTGACGTTAGACTGAAGAGCGAACAGTCTGTCAAGATGAAGCCCTTACAGTGAAGATCTCACATGAGAGACAGCTGCAGGATCCGCCGCGTAACCTTCTGTCGGTGTCAAGCTAATAAACCCAATCAGTCTGTGTTAAGCTGAGATATAACATGTGAATGAACCTCCTGCAGAGCAAATAAGAGTACGATCACAGGACAGCTTGTACCTGAATCAGTGTATGCTGAATATATTCTTCATCTTTGCTCTGGGCATCTGGAAGTTACTGTTTAGATCTGTCAGTGACTAGTTTCATACATAAAGCACAGTTTTCATGTTTCATAGTTAATTGTTGAGTTGAACACATACATAATTAACAATTGAGAGGAATGTATACTCTGATATGATACTTTTATGATACTTTAAATTTTTGTATTTTTCATTTTAATTTTGTTTAAAGCTTTTGTAGTTTTGTTATATTTTTCATTTTTATAAGTTGTCTTTTTGTTGTAGTTTTTTTAAATATATTTTTTAATATGTTTATATAGTTTTTTTTTTAAGTAATTTTTATTTCAGTTATTTTAGTACACGTTAAACTAAATGAAAATGAGAAGTTTTGACTTGGCAGATAGCTAAAGTAAGTTTTTAATGTTATTTTTTAATGTTACAATTTTTATATTTTTTATATTTAAGAAAATATTTTGTAAATATTTGTAAAGCTTTTAAAATATTATAAATATTTTTATTTTTAATAATAATAATTATGCAATATTTTATTTTTATTAGTGTTTTTTGTTGTTGTTGTTGTTTTAATTTATGAAATATATAGTTTTTATTAATTGTTATTTCAGTATTAGTTATTTTTGTAAATCAAGTTTTTTTTAAATTTTAAGTATTGTTTTCATGTATGTGTATGTATGTATGTATGTATATATATATATATATATATATATATATATATGTATGTATGTATATATATATATATATATATATATATATATATATGTGTGTGTGTGTGTGTGTGTGTGTGTGTGTGTGTGTGAGTGTGAGTGTGAGCGTGTGCATGTGTGTGTGTAGATATATATACACCCACACACACACACACAATATTTATCTTCAACTATATCGTCTTTTGTTCTATTGAAGGCGGAACTAACACGTTCTTTGGTTTTTTGGATGTTTCTAAGTTTAACGCAGCTTCATTCAGCTTGTCTGCTTGTTCAAGGCTTTTAATCTGGGATTTTTAGTTCTTCTGAGTGGAACGCTTGGGTTTGATTGTGCTGAAAGTAGGTCACATGAAAGCCGAGTGCAGACATTGTGTTCTCTGTCAGAAACGCTCCGGCCTGTAAGACGTGAGTCAGATGCTGAGAGCGAGATCTTTAACCGATCTTTAGTCCTCTGATGTGAGGAGAACATGGAGAAACTCAATTTACACTCCAATTCACCCTCCTTTCTCCAAACTAATTTGGTTTTTAATTAAAGCAGAACATGGAAAATGGGTCCCTCAAAGTGTATTGCATACTACACAGTATGTGCTAAAATCTGAAGCCTATTTTTTTATGTATGTGAAATGGTGTGCATTATGCATATGCACACTAGTATTCCATGTTTACAGAAGAAGTGCATACTGTGCATATTGCATACTGCAGACAATAGTGTAGTAAATAAGAGTAGTATGCTATTCTGCACATAGAGCCCTGAACTGGATCAATAGCTCAGTAATGATGTTTCTCGTCTGTGATGTGCACTTTCACTGGTTTGATTGAAGCGTGTTTCTTTCCAGAGTGATTCTGCTGTTCAGCTGCAAGCGGCCTGATTGTTTTTCATTTATCTGTCTTCAGAATAATTCTCTCACGCTTCAGGCCTCCCGCAGTTTGTTTTATTTCTTGATTGTTGGTTGGATCAGCACATCTATTTTATGCTCTCACATCTCACTCTTCCAGAAGCAGAGTTTTCATTTGGGTTTTTAGAGCAGTGTAAAGACATGTTTGAGCCTTATTTAAAGCTTATGGAACATCATTTAATTTACTATAACTTGCTGTTTATTACATACAGAATAGGAATAGGATAGGATAATGCATAAACTGCATATATTATATTAAACATTGTTTAAAACTGTTATAATTGGAAAGTTATGTTTAAATATGCACTCATTTGCATAAACTTCCAAAACAGAAATCTGAACATTCAGGTTAAATTTTTTTATTTTATTTTATTGACATATTATAATTAAAGTTTTTTTCAGATGGGATTTGGGGTTTCTCTTATTATCACTTCATAAATCAGAAAATACTGTCAACAGACAGAAAACAAATACATTTTCACCACGTTTTTAGGAATAAAATGTTGTATAAAACCAGGCGAAACAAACAACAAACTCATTTTGAGAAAAAAATCCTTTAAACTTATGTATTGTAATTAGAATCTATAGATGTGAACAGATGAAGTGCAATAATAAAATCAAGCCAATTATATATGAACAAACCCCTCTATAAAAACCTTCAGAATATAGAGAGGAATAAAACTGTAAGTTTTGGTGTATGTAAGTGCTGCCAAAGTGGAGAAAGAAACTCATTTTGAGAAAATGGGCTTTGAAAATATGAAGTCCACACAAATTAATAAAGTGCAATAATAGAATCAAGCAAATTACATATGAAGAAACCCTTCAGTAAAAACCTTTAGAATATAGAAAGGAACAAAACTGTAAGTTTTGGAGTATGTAAGTGTTACTGTGGTGGAAAAACAAACTCATTTTGAGAAAAAAATCCTTTAAACATATGTATTGTAATTAGAATCTATAGATGTGAACAGATGAAGTGCAATAATAAAATCAAGCCAATTATATATGAACAAACCCCTCAGTAAAAACCTTCAGAATATAGAGAGGAATAAAACTCTAAGTTTTGGTGTATGTAAGTGTTACTGAAATTGAGAAAAAACTCTTAAAAGATATGTACTGTAACTGAAATCTGCAGATGAAATAGATGAGTGCAATAAAATAAACACTTAAAAGTGTATTTTAGTTGGTTTCTTTCCAATTGTCTAAAAAAAGACAAGTTATGAAATCCCAAAACAGTCATGCAACTGTAAGTTTTGGAGTATGTAAGTGTTACTGTGTTGGAAAAACATTCATTTTGAGAAAGAAAATGTCTTTAAACATATGTATTTTTATTTGGAATCTATAGATGTGAACAGATGAAGTGCAATAATAAAATCAAGCAAATTATATATGAACAAACCCCTCAGTAAAAACCTTCAGAATATAGAGAGGAATACAACTGTAAGTTTTGGTGTATGTAAGTGTTACTGAAATTGAGAAAAAACTCTTAAAAGATATGTACTGTAGCTGAAATCTACAGATGAAATAGATGACTGCAACAAAATAAACACTTAAAAGTATATTTGAGTTGGTATCTTTCCAATTGTCTAAAAAAAGACAAGTTATGAAATCCCAAAACACTCAAAATTGATCAATGCACAAAATAACTGTTTTTGCCTATAGTGTCTTGCCTTTTAAATGCATTAAAAAATGCCAATAATACAGCAAAAACAATATTTTGTGTAACTTTTGATTATTACAGATGCCTGTTGTTAATGTTCTGCTATTATAGTCATCTTTTTTCAGCCCATTTGTCATCATATCGTCTGTAAACACTGCAGGTGTAATGAAGGTCACAGATGCAGCGGTGCATCTGTAATTGAACTGAGCTGAGAGTCACAGCGCACCAATCGTTTCATCTTCATTTTGATTCAACATCACCTAAAGTGCTAATATCTGAGTGCATGAGTTGTTTACTCTGTAATAAGTCCATCTGTATGGAACAGTTTGACCCATTCATGCCAATTTGTGGACTGGTGGTGATCATGATCCTCTTGCGTGATTGTGTTTGCCTTATTGCACCATTTTCATCCACACATTATGATCGCAGTGAGGAGTATTGCTTGTATTTATAAATTAGTGTTTATGTCTCTTTTCATGCAGTGCTTCATGCACTGTGTATATGTGTGTATGTGTGTGTGTGACGTTTCTGAAAGCAGGTAATGTGCTAAAGCTGGTGTATCTTTCCTCGCTGTGCCGATCTCATGTGATTGACTCTAATGTTGTCTGTCACAGCAGCTGATGGAGGGAAATCAATTTCCCGTGCACACACACACACACGCGCACACACACTGAATCACATCAGCTCCACGTCCTATCAGTGCGACCTTCCACCAGGTCATAGTCTTTCTCCATTTCTCAGTGTCTTCAGGTGATTCATGACGATGTGATTGTAAAGCTGAGCGTGAAGAAAGCCATTCTGGGTCCTAATTCGCTTTCATTATATGAATTAGAGCATCATGAGCTGTGCTTTTATCACTCAGTATCTTCACAGGAAAATCAAGAGCGAAAGTCATGCAGGTTTGAAGCGTCATGAGTAAAAGATTGCTATTTTTTTTTTTACATCTGGTTATAGTGCGACTGGTGTATAGATGAATAAAGCAGGTATTCTTTTCATATTGTTTATATATATTTCTATTCACCTATTTGGTCCTTAATAGTTCAAATGTGATTTATTTTAATTAGAGGTAACCAAACTGTAGTTAAGTACAGTTAAAAATTTTGATGCAAGTATAAAAATACAGTAAATAAAGAATACAGATAATCAAAAGAATGTTTTTCACACCGTTTTACTTAAACAAATGGAAGTGTAATATATAATTATTTATATGAATTATATATTTTTTTATTGTTGTTGTTTTATTTAATATTTTAAATTAGCTTTTGTATTTATATTTCAGATTTCATTTTAATTTTAATTTGTGCATTTGTCATTTTTATTAGTTTTATATATTTCTAAATAGTTAATTTTTATTTTAGTTAGTTTAATTTCAATGCAAATAGTAAAATGCAATAAAATATAAGAAATCAAATGCATTTTTATATTTAAATAAAAAATGATAAATTATAAAAAAATAAATAGTTTTTATTAATATTTTGAAATATCTTTTGTTTTAATGTTTCAGGCTTCTTTTTTTTTTAGACATTTATACACCATAAAATATTTTTATTTTAGTTAGTATTTTAGCACTTGAACTTCAACATAAATATGTTAGTTACAGAAGCAAACAAAATGTTTTTAATAGTTTTAGCTAACAATAACAACACTGATATGCTTAATATAACTATGCATATTTTAAAAAAAACAATATTTACCTTTCACTAAAACAGTTTAATGCATGAACAACTTTGATCACAGTGGATCAGAGAGTCTTGCTGATCAAATTATAATTAGTTAACAATACAAACATTTATATCTAGCTTACTAATCTAAATAACATTGTTTTAATGTCAAAGACATTTAAAGGAAACTCTTCTCATCTTTCTCTCATTTTGTCTTTCCTATGCACTTGCTTTGCATTTTTCACATCGCTCTGATCTGATTTTCCTTTGTGTTTAATATTTCTCTCAAACGTTCCTGACAGGTCAAATCAATCTCTCATAAACACTCCCTCATCACCATCACTTGTTTGATGAAATTTTTAGCTTCAGCATGATTGTGTTTTGTGTCTGCAGGTTTTATTTAGTGAGTGCAGGAGTTCCCTTCATCATCTGCGGCATCACAGCAGCTATTAACATCGAGAACTACGGCAGTGGAGAGCAGACGCCGTTGTGAGTAGCAACTAAATCAGTCGAATGTGTTCTTATACAAGTTTGACTTTTTCATACTGTAGATGTGAGTCACTTTAAGTGACTATTATAGTTGTACTATTATAATTTTTATTAATATATTTATTTTCAGTACATATATATTTCAACTTTATTTTTATTTCAGATTTAGTCATTTGAATACTTCAACATAAACTTATTTCAGTTAGTCGCAAGGTAACATTTCTATTTCATTTTCATTTCTATTAGGTTTTTTAAGTTTCATTTTTTCATCTAATATTTTATTTTAATTATGGAAAACAATTTTTAAGTTTTAGTTTAAAATAACACTGGTGAAGACGCTTCCATTTTGCATTTTAATTAATTTAATTAATTTGTATCCTTGCAGATTGTATATTTATCAGTGTTGCCAAGTTTATCATTTATGAAACATTGAATTTGTATTTTAGTTTTCATTTTGTGTTAGTAATTTTGTTATGTGGTTTTTGTCATTTTTATTAGTTTTTTTTTAACATTTCTATAAAGCTTTTTTTTAGATTTAGTATTTTTTATTTATTTAAACTAAAACTTATTTCAGTTAGTCGCCAAGGTGACGTTTTGATTTAATTTTCATTTAGGGTTTTTTTTTTTTTTTTAAGTTTACTTTTTCATCTAATATGTATGTATGTAAGTATTTTATTTATTTATTTATTTATTTATTTATTTATTTATTTATTTTTTCAGCTTTCTTTCAGTTACAGAAAAAAATTCCTTGTCAGTTTTTGTTACCAATAACAACACAATAACAACAACTCTATTTTGCATTTTAATTTACTTCATTTGTATCATTGCAGATTGTATATGTATCAGTGTTGCAAAGTTCATCAATTGTGAAACAAATTTAATTAATTTATAAAGCAGCTCTACAGAAGACAGTAGTGTCATTATTCAGCTCAATTAAATTCAGTGTTGATTCAATTCAGTTGAATAACAGCATCAAATGTTGCGAAATTCATCAATTATGAAATGAATTCAATTAATTGATAAATCAGCTCTACAGAAGACAATAGACAATTTAGTTCAAATCTTGTTCTAATCAAATTGCTAAAATCTGAATGTTAAGTACCCAGAATATGAACCTTAATAAAATAACGTGCCTGCAGACATGTTCAGTAAGTGTTTATCTGCTGTGTTTGCAGCTGTTGGATGGCGTGGGAGCCGAGTCTGGGGGCCTTCTACGGCCCCGTGGGCTTCATCGTCCTGGTGACCTGCGTCTACTTCCTGTGCACCTTCATCCAGCTGCGCAAACACCCTGAGAGGAAGTACGAGCTGAAGGTGGTGAGCGAGGAGCAGCAGCGGCTCTCAGACGTCCACCAGGGGGAGCCAGCGAGCGGCCAGTGTCACGGCGGCTGCCCGGGGCTCATCAACCCATCCATGCTGGCCAACGAACACTCGTTTAAAGCCCAGCTGCGGACGGTGGCGTTCACGCTGTTTTTATTCGTAGCCACGTGGACGTTTGCCGCACTGGCCGTATCGCTGGGTCACTTTCTGGATATGATCTTCAGCTGCTTGTATGGGGCGTTTTCCGTCACGCTCGGGTTGTTCGTTTTGATTCACCACTGCGCAAAACGTGACGACGTCTGGCACTGCTGGTGCGCCTGCTGTCCTGGGCGACGCCCAGCCAACGCATGCCACGCCCACAGCCACGCCCACAAAGTCAACATAAATGGAGACGCCCACTCCCACTGCCATCTGGACGCCGGGAAACCCGTTCACTGCTCATGCCGCACCGCCGCGCAGAATCACGTGACCTGCCTGACGCCGGTTTCACCGTGTTGCGCCGCTCTGCACACGCAGCAGCTCCTAGAGGACGAAACCAGCGCACATGTGCTCCTCCACGCCGACCCTGAGGGATACCGGCCCGCAGTGCGCTTGCATCGCTGCTCCAAGCCCGTCAGAACTAAAACGAGGCGGCAACGTGAACTAGCTTTCCGTATTCCCTCCGGCGCGGACGGCGCTAGTGCGCACAGTTCACGCGCAAACAGCCCACACACCCACATCTGCCACTTGGCTCACGAAGGGCATCACGTTTGCCCTCACGAGGCGCTCGCGCTCTGCCACCACCATCACGTGTGCTGCACGAAAGATGAGCTCCTCGACACGGGCGAGAGCTTCCTGTGCGGGTGCGGAAAGCTTGCGGGGGACGATTTGCATCACGCACACATAGAGTTGCACGCACGCAGACAGTCGCTGGCCAACCAGAACGGCATGCTGAAGGGAAGTGCGCAGGCGCTGTATCCGTCCGACAGCACGGGGAATATACGCACGGGACCCTGGAGAAATGAAACTACCGTGTAGTTCGAGCGAACTCCAACACTAGGATTTAAGAAAGCAACTTTTATTTTATTTTTAGTACCATCACAAGCTCTTTCCTGCATCGTTCATCTAACAGGATGATTGCAGTGGTTCTGCGGATCGTGCAAATGCGAGAACGGAAAACCCGGGGCCTCATTTATAGAGTGATCCTAAATGTGAACGTGTGACAGTTTATAAAATGTTCTTGTTGATGGTTTAGGTCCCAAGTTCCCTAATGCATCCCTTTTTATAAGTTGCAGTTAATTTCAAGCTCAATGTGAACAAGCACATCAACACCATCTACAAGATGCCCACAAATATATCTTTATAGTTGAGAAATTGTACAGCCATCATCATAAATGGGCAAGGAAGTCCTATTTAATTTTATTTTTATTTATTTTTTTATTTTATTTTATTTTATTTTATTTTATTTTTTATGTTTTATTTTTTATTTTTATTTTATTTTTTAGTATTATAATATATTATTTTTTCAGGCATATAGTGTGTATAAACATACAGTACACACACACACATATATATGTATGTTGTATCAGATTCCAAAAAATTAAATACATGTAATAAGATTAAATTACATTTTAAAATATTTGACCGCTGGATTTACAGAAATCATTTCAGGTGTCTTAACATTGCATCAACTACTGATGAACACATTAATGTTTGTTTGAATAATCACTCAGTGTTATGTAACCATCTATTTCAATGTCTTTGGAAGGCATTTGTCGTTCAAACACATTAAAATGCACAAATTCACATTATTTCTTATTTGCATGTAATGCAGGCATTCCCAAACTTTTTCGTCATCTGAACCTCTTTCACCAAATATATTAACTTGAAGTACCCCTGAGATTTTACAATAAATATTTAATAATTAAGCATCACATCTGCATGTTCACGGTTCTCTGACGTTGGTGAATATTCCCATGACATGCAGGATAACAAATAAAATAATTCATTTTTTATGAAATATTTTATTTCGATTTATGTTTATATATTTTAATTTTACATTTTTATGATTTGATTAATGATTAACTTTTCATTACACTCACAAACCCCCTGCAGTACCTTTACGAACCCCAGTTTGGGAAACCTTGACGTAATGTAATGTTTAATGCACTTTATGTTGTTAATTACAACGAATGGAATATATTTTTCTTACACGATGTATTTTTATACCAATATTGTAAAAGATTATCCGGTTTCAGTCAATGTGATAAATTAGGTCAAAAGTAACCTAAAAGTAATTAAAAAGTAGTCAGATTATATGTGTAATGTAAACACGCAGAGTTGGGTTATTTTATTTATTTGAGCACAAGAGGTATCTTCACATGCTCACATCAGTTTCTGGGTTAGTTTGATTTGACATAGTATGAAATCCATGAAATTTCAGATCAGTTGTGTGTTTGATAAATGAGGCCCCTGGTTTGAGTTGGAGCACGTGTTCACACTGCACTTCAATCCGGAGTCACTCCACTTGTGAGAGTTTAATGTGCTTCTAATGAAGTTTGATTACAACCGAAACTGAACCGAACTGGTCTCTGCAGTGTTCACGTGGCCATTGTGTTCGTACCTTTACCAGGTACAGGTACATTTATCACGGCAGGTAACAGACATTGCCATAGTGAGTGTGTGTTACTCTGTGCAAGAGAGTATCGTGTGTCTGAGTGTATGCAAACACATTTAATGAAGTATTTCAAAGGATTTTGCCATATATTTATTTTCATAGATGTATTTGAGAGTCCCACAGATGTCCCAGTCATTTCTACGGTGAGTACTAAGAAGAAGAAAAAACTCCAAATACATAAAAATTCACTAGAAGTTTTAAACCATCCATAGTCCATCGGTTCCACATGCTTAATATATACTGTGAATATCAACTAGCGAAAACTTAGTAATACCCAAAAAAGGCCTGCTTCTGTCTAACTTCTGTTCTGCCATTGAAATGTGTGATGTAAACAGACAAAGAAACTCTGTTTCAATTCCTAGTGAGCTGCTCATCTAGACTGTGTTTGAAGGCATTCAGAATAGTAGGCTACATATTTATGCTGCCTTTTATTTTGGCCAAACTGTAAAGAAGCATTGTAGAGAAGAATGCATTGCTCCAAACATTCAAAAATGCATCCAAGATGACAAACTTATAAATTTAAGATTTATATTTTGAATTTCATATAAAATTTCCATGCATTTGGATGAAAAAAAATTTATGTGATGCATATTTGTCTGTTATGCATTAATTAAACAGGTCAGATTACTGTAATAGTACTAATAATCTGAATGTGTTTTAAACACACAATAACTAGCTTTATATATTTATCATCAATAAATCCAATTTGTTTCAATCTCGTACATCATTAACTAATTGAATATCGCTTCTTGCACATGCCGTCGTATTTTAACCATGTTCATACTTTTAACTGAAGTGAATTGTTTTTACAACGCCAAGATTTATTTATTTTTATAAATGCACTTATTATTATTTAAATACAAATAAAAGAGTTGCGAATACTTATGGAAAATGGAAACACACACACACACAAGTTTATTTTGGGAATATTTGAAGGTGTATTATTTTATTTATTTATTTTGTGCAATGGTCATGTTAATGAAGACAGTGCAAAAGATCAGTTAACAATAAAGCTAAGTGTTTTAAGAAGCTCCTTTAAAGACGCTATGGAAAATGAAATTTTATTATCAATATTATGGAAATTTTATATGCAATTCAAAAACATAACTATTAAATTTAGGCCTAAATATTTTTGCAAGGTTACATCAGGGTCGGCAGATGGTAGAGTAAATATATATATATATATATATAAGGAAATTAAGTATTTTTAAAGATATTTTAAGATGTATTATTTTTATAAAAAATAATGCCACAATGCACAACACATTACTGATGTGTGGATCTTTTATATTCAATTCAAATGCCTAAATCTTCAGTATGTTTATATGTTTTGAAGCGGCTCACTAGGTTGTGGAACGCAGTTGTTCTCTTACAGATCTGTGCTGATTCTTTACTGTTTCTATGGTGAATCGCTGTTCTGTCGTTAAGGAGACGTTGTTTGTGCGAGAACCTCATTATTGTGTTACTAGAAGGAAAAATGAGAATGATTTGATGCTTGTGATTGATCGACAGCTGCTTATCATCACAAACTGCAGAAGAGAGACTAGTAAAGCATTGACCAGACTAGTCTAGCAGACTGTGATCTAGTGCTCAGACGGCTCAGTCTTTAACGTACAAACATCACGCTTTTCTTCTTTTGACATGGAGTTGATGTCTGTGTAGTTGCCTCGTGTTCTTCAAAAAAAAAAAAAAATGACATATGGAAAAAGTGAATCTCAGTCAATCTGTCAAAAACATATCCCGGTCATATTTCACCCCAAAATCAAAAGAAAAAAGTGTGTGTGTGTGTGTGTGTGTGTGTGTGTGTGTGTGTGTGTGTGAGAGAGAGAAGCCTATTTTAGGAATATAGAATATTTTAAGAGCTTAATTGTCATGGCAATAATTACACAATCAGATCACATTATATTAATATATTAAGATTATATGTATGTATGTGTGTGTGTGTGTATATATATATTTACATTTTTAATGAGCCAAAAAGAATGCCCGTCACACCTCTGTTTATCCATTTGCGTTCTGCAAGTGAACGTTGCTTTATTGTTCATCCCAAAGAAGCACAAAATCACTTTCACAGACTTCAATTAAATGTTCCTCCTGGTGGAATGACCTGCCCAACTCAATCTGAGTCCTTAGCCATCTTCATGAATCGGCTTAAAACACATCTCTTCCATCTTTATTTGAGCCTCTAACTCTAGCACTCTCTATTCTAATTCTATTCTTAAAAAAAAAAAACTTGTCCCTTTTAGACTTGCACTCTATTAATTTGTTGCTTGTTTTCTTTAAATAAAACACACACTAGCTTTCTTATCTTTTTGTATTCTATCTGTTTTCTTTTATTTATTATATTTAAAAAAAAACTTGCTATGTGTTCTACGTTAAGGTAACTCAGACTTGTTATAGCACTTGTATATAATTTCTCTCTTGTTGATTTTGATTGCTTCCATTGTCCTCATTTGTAATTCGCTTTGGATAAAAGTGTCTAAATGACTAAATGACAATGCAAATGTAAATAAATAAATAAATTATATATATATATATATATATATATATATATATATATATATATATATATATATATAAAAGAAAATTAAGCATATTTTAAGAATATTTTAAGATTTAATATATTTATTTGATGTTTTTTTAGTAACATAGTGCCACAACATAACATAATAGTAATAAATGCAAAAGATAACAATCCAAAATCAGAAGGGAAAAAAATATATTTTGATTAAAGTAAATGAAGCCTATATTTTTCAATTATAGTAATTAAAATTATATATTTAAATAATTTTTGTGCTTAATTGTCATGACAATAAAGACAATGAAAAATATTCTCCTTTTTTTTTATTTTATTTTTTTATTTTCTGCTTAATTATCATGACAATAATGACACAATGCAAGAGATCTTTATGAATTAAATTTATTAATGAAAAATGTGACCTGGACATGTTTTTTTGAGGTTCTCTGTTTTCCATTTAAATGTGACTTTCAGAAATCAAACAGAAAAGTTTCCTCTTGAGAAAAAGCAACAGGTTCGGCAGCATTTAATGCACCGTTTGACAGAAAAGAGTTTAATTTCACGCCCTCCTGTTTCCTCTGAGGTGCTGCGCTCTGATTGGCTGTCCTGGTTTGGGCCGGGTTCATGCCGCCCATCAGTTCTTTTATTTTCTGTCTGTGTGTTTCAGTGGTGGAGGTAACGAATTACAACTACTCACGTTACTGTAATTAAGTAGTTTATTCGGGTACTTGTACTTTTTTGAGTATATTTTTAAAGCTGTACTTTTACTTGTACTTAAAGTACAAATTAAGCAAAATAATCTACTTCATTACTTTTAAATCACAGTTCGTTACTGAGTACGCCCACAATTTGAATTGATATTCAAACTTTTGAAGGCACTTCAGCAGCCAATAAAGATATCCGATCGTAAAGGGACCAATAAAAGCGCTGATATCTGAACCTGGAATAGCGCCGCTGCAGCAGGTGTCAGGTGAAGAGCTGATCAGACAGTGACGGAGCTCAGCGTCATTTATGGACTCAGAGCTTGGAGAAACAAACTACATGGTAGTGTCATCATAAATATCTATATTTTGATACCGATACTGAAATATCTGACACGGTTCCATTACTCATTTTCCACAGTATTTGAATATACACAGATACAATCTGCGTCTCTCTCTCCTCTCCGAGTGAGTTTGACGGTCATCCGTCTCCTGTCAATTACAGTCTGAATATCTGCGCGGGATTGCAGGTATTCCGCATAATTTTAATAATTCCCGCGCAAATGTGGCGAGCGCTTTTTGTAACATGAGAACGCTGTCATGTAATCGCAGAAAACTGGATGCGATATCTCAAAATAGGACTAACTTATACAAATGAACTGCTTGTGCGCAGACTGTGTGCAGTCGCGATCTCTCTGTGCTTTTAAAGTAGAAATTATTTCTCTGTGCTCCTGGATTAAACTTTGTCAAAAGTTATCAAACATTCAGAATAGATCCACACCTGACTGATGAATATCCTTCTAGAAATGTTATTGGTTGTAAGTGGAATGCACCAGAAAGTCTTTAAACAAAGATGAAACTTTAATTTCTTTACCACGTACATTTGTGCTAGAAATGTGTTTGAATAGGATATTTGTCTGATTTGTAGGCTACATATTAATATCCTAGTCTGCCTAACTGCATCACTTCATTGTACAGTCATTACAGGTCAAAGCCATCTGATGTTCCATTTATCTACAAAAATAGGCCTAACATAGGCCTACTGTATATGGCTCTTAAATCACTGCTTATCAAAATTCAGTGTTGTCATATTTTGAATACCTCAACTGAATTGAGGTCATTTGTTTAATAATTTTATTACTGACTGTGTAGGCCTACTTGTCTTTTTTTTTTTTTTTTTTTTGTCAATTCAGTTTGCAATCAAGCTTCCTTGTGCTGTAAGTTACCCTATTTTAAAGACACAAACACACAGAATGAGCAAATGTTTAAGATTGAGATTTTTGTAATGGTAATTGATCCAAAAATACTTGGACTTGGATTAAACCAATTTCAAATCTTGAAATAATGAGTGCCTTGAAAAAAATGGATGGACAAAAACATATTAAAATGTCTATATGGCAATATACAGTATGTGATAGTTTTGCCAATGGTATTGAAAATGATTGTACATTATGAAATCAAAAATAACCCTACTTGCTTTTTTTAGTGCACAGTACTAGTCTTGTGGCGAACAACTGAACCATGCAAGCCAATACACTGAGAAAAAATAGTCTGCCATCGCTTGCGGCTCTGGAATGGCGTTCTTGCTCTGATGAAGTCAGTTTGATGGCTTGGGAGAATCCTCTTGTTAAGTCGTGATGTTAGGACTGCTGTTTCCGGTTCCAAGCCTCTACTCATTTCACTTGAGAATACTATCTCAGCAGCATTTATGAGCACTTTTTAATTAATATTACATATTTAAGCTAAGCGTTTAAAACTTCGCTGTGCACACTACAGTCTCCGTACTCACAGTGTCTTAGACACTAATATTTTAGCTGAATCACTGTCAGGCCATCTGAGATTTCAGTATGGAGAAAAAGGTTAGGGTTATAATTTTTCAGTATTACATGACATCATGAGTGTGTATATGCACACAGTTTGTTGTTTTCTGAGGGGGCGTCTGGCAGAGCGTTAGGACCCAGAAGCGGTGAAGCAAGATGGCAGACGTAACAAGCAGATATTCTTAAAGGGGTCCTATTATGCTTTTTTATATATTTTTTTTTATTTTAGTCAGTATGTAGTGTGTATGTTTGGGCATAAAAAAGATCTACAAAGTTCTAAATCTCAAAGTTGACTCCAAAGGGAGATTTAAAAAAAAATCCCTTTTCAAGAACTACAAAAAACGGCTAGTTTGAACTACAATGTTGTTTTCCGGGGTTTGTGATGTCACAAAGCAGCCCATTAGAATATCATTAAAATAAATCCCGCCTACGGAAATGGTTGGTTGGTGGGGAGGGGTGAGGTCATGGTTCGATCGCTTGGCTGAGTGGATCAGACAAGACAGCGACAAAGAAGTGCTGCTGTAGTGTCAAGTTTTTAGGGGAGTCATGAGACATTACAGTGCTGGTTTATCTGTACATAGTAAATGCAGTTGTTTTTAAGCAGTTTTTGACATCCTATCTAAAATGTGATTTAGCCAAAAAAATAACAATAATGTTACCACTCTAATATGTCCTGCAATATCCGTGCGTGCAAAGGTTCTGTGTGATCCTCTTGTTTAATATTCTCAGGGTCTGAATCCGGCTCAAATTGATATGACAATATTGATGCCATCATAACTATACTGGAGCAGACAGAACTTGCTGCTTTGGCAAGGGGCGGGGCAGTACTGAAACACCGTCTGAGCTGTTCGCCAATTACTACGCGCTGGGACAGCTAACCAATTACAACACGTTTCGTTTTTGGAAGGTGGGCCTTCACCAAACCCGGAACTAATCAAGCTGTTTGTGCCAGGATGGGGAGAAAGGTATTGTAATAATGTAAATTATGTGAAAAATAATGCATTTTTCGAACCACCAAGCATGAGAGCATGTTCTAGTACATCTGCCAAAATGAAATCAAGACTTTATAAAAGAGCATGATAGGACCCCTTTTACCACTCCTATCCAACCAAGGTACTGAAGTTAGAAATTCCTGTATCATGACCACTAATTCACATACTTTGACAATAAGATAAAAGTTGGTTTTGTTCAAAGTTGCTATTATCCACATAGGTCTTTGATATGAATATTTTTTGGTAATTAAATATCACTGTCTAAAAAGTAACTAGTAATTAGTACTCTGAGTAATTTTTGAGAGGAGTACTTTGTACTTTTACTTAAGTACTTTTTTGACACCAGTACTTTTACTTGTAATTGAGTATTATTTTAGCAATGTAACAGGACTTGTACTTAAGTACAAATTTTTAGTACTCTTTCCACCACTGGTGTGTTTCCATGCACCACAGATTGAGATAATAAATAATGGATGATATTTAAATGAGGAATGATGTGGGCGATCTTTACGCTGGAGGGGGATCTGTCTCTGGTTTATTGCTCAGTATCTGAGTTCAGATGTTTTGTTTGTTTTAATGCATCTGTCCGTCTGTGTTGCGCTGGATTGTGATTGACACTGTGAGATTTGCTGGAGAGTGAATCAGAAGGTGCTGTATGCTGTTATGAGAGACAAACTTCAATTATAACTCAATTCTGTTGAACTGTATGTCTGCACTCCTTTTGTTATTTACATTTATGCATTTAGCAGACTTACAGTGCATTCAGGCTAACATTTTTTACCTACTGTAACATGTGTTCCCTGGGAATCGAACCCACGACCTTTTGCACTGCTGACACAATGCTTTACCACTGAGCCACCACATAACATAATAGTTATTAATGCATAATAGTATATAATATATATAACTATTAATATAACATAATAGTTATTAATGCTTCACATGCTTGACTTTTAACAGCAGTGGCAGAGTTTCACGGAAAGGTCAAATATCAAATTATGGGCCGTATTCAGGACTATATTTAATTTTACTTTGGAAAGCCTGTGAGCCAGAAAGGTTGAAATCTAAGGTTATATGTATTTCCAAAAAAGTCTTAATATTTCATCATGTTTGACATTTCTTTCCCTTAAGCTTAATTTTCACATCCTTCAAATTAAACATGGTGTCTCTCCTGAATAATGTCTAGAATACAGAATAAAACATGATGAACTAGAAATATGTGGGCAGAAAATAGTTTGATCCACTCTGAAGCAAGATAAAAAATAAATTAAAAAAAAGTTTGGAATATTTTCATGTTTTTTAATGTTTTGAAAAAAGGCTGCATTTATTTGCATTAAAATACAGTAAAATTATTAAGTATTATTAGAATGTAAAAATGATTATTAGAATGATTTCTGAAGATCATGTGACACTGAAGACTGGAGTAATGATGCTGAAAATACAGCTGCACATCACAGAAATAAATTACATTTTAACAGAGATTCACATAGAAAACAGCTGTTTTAAATCTTAATAATATTTCACAATTTTTACTGTACTTTTGATCAAATAAATGCAGTGAACAGAAGAGACTTCTTTATTCGTAACTTATGATTGGTAGTTGATAAATTTGTCACAAAACCTTTGAATTTCAGATGTTAAAGGGTTTGTTTGAGCAGGTTTGTGGAGCTGCGATGGAGGAAAAGCAAATAAAGACAGAACTTTCAGTCTGTTGCTCTCACATGACTCCAGACATGATGGTGAGACTCCACTGTGAATGTATTTCCCATCATATAATTCAGGTTTTGTGTATGTTTTCAGAATCAGGAGATTGTGCTCATGTGTGGCTTTTGTGTGTTTGTCATTCTCACATTGTCACGAATCTAGAGAGAGAGAGTCTGAGTCAGTGTAGTGTGTAATTAGCTCTTATTTAATTAAAAAGGCCTCGAAAGCTTGGATGTGTCTCCGAGACTCCAGAGCTCATGAAGGTGAGTGTGAGAAACTCGTCAACACACTGCCACTTTCCACAAATAGGGTATAAATGAAGACTCCATTTATTTGTATTTATATTTATTTTTTGCATTTTGATTTATTTAATTTTTTATTATTTATTTTAATTTATTTTTATTTTATT
>CM045036.1:27966030-28001030 GCA_024542945.1 allo-octoploid hybrid of Carassius auratus x Cyprinus carpio | reverse complement strand
TAATATTAGTTAATGCGCTGAACTAATATGAATATGAACATTTGCTGTAAAAACATAATTATTTAAATACTGAATTAGCTTTTATCTTTATATTTTCCATTTTAATTTTGTGCTTTTGTCAGTTTTATTTTTCTATTAAGATTTCATTTATTTTTTATTTCAGTTTTAGTCATGTTAATGAATTAGTTGAATTTAATTTTAAACATTGTAACATTTTAAGTTAAAGGTTTTTTTTATCTAATATTTATTTTATTTTAGCTTTTTTTCAATTACAAAAAATAAAACTCAAAAAATAAAAATTTAGTGAATTTTACACAATATTTTTTTTAATGAAAAATGATCAGATTACAGATTTTTGTTTTTTTTGTTTTGTAGTTTTAGATAACAATAACAACACTGTTGTGAATTTATTGTGCTGTGCCTTTATAATATTATCTCGATGATACTAAAATAATGCATAACAGTTTCATTTTGACAAACATTATCATAATATGAATAATTAGGAAAACCCAGGTCCAGTTTGGTTTCGGCTTAACTTGTAGTTTAGGCAGCATTTGTTGTTCATATCCCTGAGTCTTTATGTTTTACGAACTTAAAACATAGGTTGTGTAAATATGAAAAAATCTGAATGCAAAATTCTCTTGTAACAATACAATTCTTGTAATGTAGGGAAGAGTTTGGTTATAGTCAGAGCTGGGTACATGTAATCATTATTCAGATTACTTTTTATGGATTCCATGATTACATATTATTCACACAATGGCAGTAAATTCTACATCATTTATTAATAATTTTTTCAATTTTCAATTTTCCTTTCTAAAAATCCTACTGTGTCACACCATTTAACCTTGACTTTATGTCGTGTAAATAAATGTATAATCTTAACTACCAAAAAAAAAGTGTAGAAACAGTTTTCAGAGAAATTGCGAGTAAATTTCACAAACAATTCCAAAGAAATGGCAGAAACATATTGAATCAAATGTGCAATTTTAAAGTAGAAAAACTGAAATATATTTGATCTCACAATTCTGACTCTTGCATTTCTGAGAAGAAAAAAAAAGCCAGAATTGCAAGATGTAAGCTCAGAATTCGGAGTTTATATCTCCAGATTGTGAGAGAAAATTATTTATTTTTATTATTTTGTAGTGGGAACAAGTTTCCATATTTTCTTGAAAACATAATCTTGTTTTATAAACAATTTTTTTTTTCCTTTTGAAAATGGTACTCAAATTATTCTTTAATTATAACTGAAGCAAGATGTGCTGGTACAGGAATACTGTAAACCTTCAGGACCCCGGTGTGGGGAAGACCGGGGCTAGTTGTCACACTCTTTACTAGTGAATATTTCTCAGGTGAGCTTAATTTTATTACTAAAATATCAAACTGGGAACCTGCTGTATACTGATATTGAGAAAAAAAAAAATTTATTGTTGAAATATCAAACATGCTTCCACAATATCTCTATTTATTTATTTGCTTATTTATTTGCTTATTTATTATCCAATTTAGGAAGATGAAACAAAAATGTAAAAATTTAAATGTTAAATACATATTACGCTTGTGACAACTTGCCCCATTATTAATGTGACAGCAGACAGGACCGTTTTTGTGAGGATTTATTACTCTTTTGCTGTTTTATTGGCTTTAGAGACCTTCAGAGGCGAATTATGGCAGATATTTTAAGGGTACACGTTATGACGCATGTGCGAGTCATGCTGACCAGTGCGTAAAAATAATGTCGCGTCTGCGCGCAGCTGACTGAAGGCGGAGGTTTCTCAGACGCTCGCGGCTCGTGTAGTAATCGCGTCGTTACCATGGCAGCAGAGTTAGTAAACTCCCCCGTTGCCATCGGTTATCGATCCGCGGAAGAATCGCTGGCGCGTGACTGATCTGAGGGAGTCCTTCGGCTTGACGCTCCGCGACGCGGCGCGCGCGTGCGTTACCGGGAGACCGAGAGAGGATCCGAGGCTCCAGCTGTTCTAGAATCGATCGGGACGCGTTATGGGGACGTTCGGGAGCGCCGCGGCCGTCCTGGATGAGGAGGAGGAGGAAGAGGAAGAGGAGAAGAAGCGCAGGGAAGTTGAGCGTCTTCCTCCACTGCTCGAGGACGAGGTCAGTTTGATTGATTGATTGACAGGTGATTGACAGTGTCTCACGAGGACATTCCGTAGAAATGCTGATATCACAAATGTTAAATATTACTTTAACATCATATAATATCACGAATCCCTAAATATCTAAATCTGCTATATAAAGTATTAATGCACTGACCAAAAAGTACCAGTATACACACACACACACACACACACACGTATACTTATATAAAAAAATATAATGTATAAAAAAATTATTATATATAATATATATTAACGATTATTATTATTATACTGTATATGCAAAATAGGTATTCAAATATACTATATGTTTTTACATTATGAAACTGTATATAAATATAAAACATCTGTATCAAAAATATCATACATTACAATATTATATATAAAATATAAAAAACTAATAATATGTATTTTTGCATATATGTAAAATAGGTGTTTTTTTGTATACTATATATATAGTATAAATAGGTATTAAAATATAATATAAAATGTTTATAATATGAATTTTATTCACACAAAATATTTCTATAATAAAACATACATGTAAATATTTGATATATATATATATATATACACACACATATATATAATATATTAAATATACACAAATATATAATTATAGAAAAATTATATACATATCTTATAATTAATATAACATTATATTATGACAAATATATAATTATAAATAAAAACAAATAATGTGTAATTACATATGTGTAAATATAATATACACAAATACATAATTATATAAATAATAATATAGACATATATAATTATTTATATAACATTATTATAACAATAATATGTTATTATAACAAATATATAATTATAAATAAAAACAAATAATATGTTATTAAATATATGTAAAATACAATGTATAAAATATATATTTAAATAATATATTAAAGATTAATATACACATTTGTTCTTGTTACTATGGTAATACCATGTATCTTTTATTTATTAATTTATTTATTTTTTACTTTGAATATGATACCATGTAAATACTATGGTACGTGGATATTATATTCTTTCTGTACCATGGTACTGCCATCACTTTACTATGGCACCACCACAGTACTTTCAGTGAAAAGAGGTTAACTGGGTTAGCGGATGGGTTAAAAAAATGGCGCATTTGTTTAAAATCTATATATTTTTTATGTAAAAATTAGAAATAGTCAATATTTCAACGAGGAACAAACATGTTAGAATTTTCCCGAGATGCCACTGAAGATGACTTCTCATGGTGACCCACTTATAAACACAGGTTCTCATGACGTGATTGTGCTGTAATTCAGACCTGTGAGGTTCAGGGACAAACTTATGTAGGCCGGTGTGTGTGTGAGATTGTTGGGAGGTTAAGGAGAGACGCTCTGTTCTCACGGGAGATCGTCTATTTACGGGTTTGAGCCCGTACAGCTGCATGAGACGGCAACTTTATGCACTATAAACGCATTATTGTTCAGCTCCAGTGATGAGATCTTGAGCTACTGGTGAATAAACATGCTCTTTTCTCTGAGAGTGTAGTCATGTGTTAGTCTGTTGTGTTGCAGTAACTAAAAGTGACAACAAAAACAGTGCAACCGTATCATTTATTCATACTGCAGTGCATGCTGGGAAGCTAAGCGCGAGCATTGCAATATAGATGTGACATTATTACAGTTAAAGCTGCAGTGTGTGATTTCTGTGCCTCTGTACTGTAAATACAGTAAATACTGTAAATGGGAATAATGAGTGTTTTCAGATAGGTTTTTCAGGTGAAGTAATGATTGTGTAGTTAGTAGTTAATTTATAATTATACAAGGCTTTGCATATAATAATGAGGATTTTACAGCATAATACTGTGACTTCATCTCTTGGCCCTGTTCACAATGAAGTCACAGTTAAACTGTATGAATTATTAACGCAAAAATGACAGCAATTAGTACCTATAGGGAAATACTGAGAATTATTTATTTTTTAAACCGTGGCTTGTACTCTAAAAACATCAACCCGTCTAAAATGATATTTAGAAGATATTTCGTTTCTGTTGAGTTACTTTATTACATGCTTTTGTCCTACTCATAGTTGTACTGTTATTTATTTGTTTACTTATTTACTTTAATCAAATGTTTCAAAGGCATCTCTGCAGTTACTTGTATAAATCTCGAATTTATACTGTAAAAAAAATAATATATTAAATATGTCTAAAATATTTTTAGCAATTTGTTTGTTTCTTTAAATATATTTAAATATATATATTTTTTTATTTAGTATTTTTTATCTAATTTGTGTTTATTGATTATTTATTTGTTAGTTTACTTTATTTATTTGCTTTATTTTATTATTTGTATTTTTTTTATTTATCCAATTTATCCAATGGTTTATTTTGATCTAATATTTTAATTATTTTTAATTTTATTTTATCTCATTTTAAAATATTTTAAAAAGCATCTGTATAGTTACTTGTACAAAAGACCCCATTTATTCTGTCAAAATTAATATTTAAAATTAATATTTAATGTATACTATTATTTGGAAAATATTTAGTTTCTATTCAGTTACTTTATTACATGTTACTTTTATACTCACTGTTATAGTACTCTGTTTATTTATTTATTTTTAATCTCATTATTATTTTTTATTTACTTATTTTACCTGTTTATTAGTATTTTTTCCCTCTAACTTTGATTATTTATTTTTTATTAAGTATTTTGTATTATTTGTTTATATTTAAACTTTTTCTGTAAACACTTTTTTCCTGTAAATATTTCCTCAGTTTGAAAGCTCCTGGATATTTGGATATTCATTAGGAAAGCAACGGAAAATCCAAGTGAGCCGTTTCCATTTAAACATTTAAAAGAGGCACAAAAGACATTTGTTAAACCAGCTCTAGGGGCTTTTTATGAACTATGACATCATCACTGAGATGGGCTTGTTTTTGGATCTGAAATCAGATCCTTCTGAAGCAGCAGAATATTCATTTGCTATTTATTAAGTGGATTATGCAGCAGCGCAAAAGTCTTCAAAGATCATCTTGCAGTAATTCTGCTTATGACTCCCATCTGTGAAGATGCCTCTGTTATCTAGTCATGATTTGATTATTTCCTTATGAAGGAAAATGAGTATGCATGCAGTTTGGTTTGCAAACATATTAGTAACTGCATAACAAAGTCCCAGCATCATGTCAGTGAGGCGCTTTCTTCAGGGTGTGTGAAAATGTAGTTTAAAACCGTCTGGAGAGGAAATCATACAGTAAACGCACAGCTGTCCTTCACATATCTGCCAAACACACGTTCCCCATGGAAATGAGTTTAGGAATTGGAGCACAATTATGTACAGATTCTGCTGACATCATAGTGGAACTTATTACAATCTGTGCTTTGTAATCTGTGGAATATTCCACAAAAGTTAATAGGTCGCTATGGAGACGATGGAGTTTTGTACTGTATGTGTATATAGATATAGATGATTTAATGTTTTTGAAAGAAGTCTCTTCTGCTCACCAAGGCTGCATTTATTTGATCAAAAACCCAGTAAAAATTTTGAAATATTATTACATTTACATACATATATTTACATAACTATGTGAATATACTGTAAAATACACTTTATTGCTGTAATCAAAGCTAAATTTTCAGCATCATTACTCCAGTCTTCAGTGACGTGACGTGACATACAGCCAAGTGTGGTGACCCATACTCAGAATTTGTGCTCTGCATTTAACCCATCCAAAGTGCACACACACACCGTGAACACACACCCGGAGCAGTGTGTATCATTTATGCTGCGTCGCCCGGGGAGCAGTTGGGGGTTCTGTGCCTTGCTCAAGGGCACCTCAGTCGTGGTATTGCCGGCCCGAGACTCGAACCCACAACCTTAGCGTTAGGAGTCAAACTCTCTAACCACTAGGCCACGACTTCAGTGTCACATGGTCTTCAGAAATCATTCTAATATGCTGAAACATCAACACAGTTGATGAAACAGTGATGCAGTGTTATTTTACTATAATATAACTATAATTGTAATATATATATTAGGCATCGACCGATTATCAGCGCCAATATTAAGCTTTTTTATCAGCTAATCAGTATCTGTCATTTACAAAACCGATTTGCTGATAAAATAATTCAAAAGCATTTAACGAAAGTTTTTGTCAGAGCCCTTGATATTCTTAATTTTGACATTACTTTTAATTTTTACACCAGACATATATATCGGTTCAAAATATCGGTTAGCTGTCTACTTGATCTGCAATAATCGGTATCGGCATCTGCTCTTAAAAACACATCGGTCAACCCCTTATATATATGTATATATATATATATATATATATATATATATATATATATATATAAATATATATATATACACACACACACATAATAACATTTTTGTTTTATCAGTTATTTAAACAAATAAGAAATGTTGCTAAAATGTGTTATATTACATATCAAGTACCATTTTTTTATAGTTTGAATTTTTGGTTCAATTTTATTTTTAGTTGAATATAATAATCCTGTTTTGCTGCTCCATATTTTTGCGGAAACCATCATACCATACTTTTCAAAAGTTTAGTGCAAGTAAGATTTTTTGTAATATATTTTATTAATCAAGGGTGCATTAAACTGATCAAAAGTGACAGGAAAGACATTTATAATGTGACAAAAGATTTCTATTTCAAATAAATGCTGTTCTTTTGAACTTTCTATTCATCTGTGAATCCTGAAAAATTAAATGTATCATGGTTTCCACAAAAATATGAACGTTTTCAACATTGATAATAATCAGAAATGTTTCTTGAGCAGCAAATCAGCATATTAGAATGATTTCTGAAGAACATGTGACACTGAAGACTGGAGATTCAGATATGATCACAGAAATAAATTACATTTTACAGTATATTCACATAAAAAGTTATTTTAAATTGTAGCAACATTTTACCATTTTTTACCGTATTTTTTAATCAAATAAATGCAAATGATGAGCAGAAGATACTCTCCAAAACATTAACAAATCATAATTATTCAGAACTTTTGACTGCTGATGTGTGTGGGTGTGTGTTCACTTGCATTTGACTTTTGCTGTTATGCTGTTAAAATAATTAGTGCTTTTCTTTTTCTTTTTCTTTTTGCATTAAACTAGATAAATGCAAAAATGTTTTCACTAGTTTTCAAAGACGTTTGAACCCATACATGTGTGCATTTGTGCATGCATAAGTCTGATCTCTCGGTATGTGCTCTCATCCTCAGGAGAACGTGTCTCTGGCTGATATTCTGTGTCTGCGGGAAGGTGGGCTGTCGGAGCAGGAGTTGTGGGCGGTGTGTGTGGAGTGTGTTTGTTCTCTCCAGAGCATTGGCCTCTCTCCGCTCTTTCACACTCTCTGCGTTACGCCCGACACGCTGGCCTTCAACACTCACGGTAATGTGTGCTTCATGGAGCAGCTCAACGGTGAGTCACCAGCTGCATGAGTCAAACTAACACTCAGCTTTAGTTGCAAAACATTGGTTTAAATGCATATCTCTAATGGACGGTTTTGACAGACATGTTCTTTTGAAACCGAGAGCGCTCTGTCTTCTTCATAAGTGTGATTTTTCATGTGCACCTCACATGTGTGACACGCTGTGCCATTGTAAAGATAATCGATGCATTCGTTTGCATAATGATTAACAGATACTACACCCTCCCACGAGTGTAAAAAGCATTAACTGATATATATAATTATTTATTGAATTGCATCTGCGCCAATTAGTTTGATAACATAGCTACTTTAAACAGCTCCATTAAGCCTTTAGCCCAAAATAGCGCATATTTAGAATGATAAATTCTCATATGTTCATGCTAGAGGTCAACCGATAGTGGATTTTTACCGATACTCGATACCGATTAATCAACCGATATTTTTACAAATAATTGAACGAAAACTGAAATAGTGCTTTATGAATAAAAAAACCAATACTAAACCATACTCTGTACATGAATAACAATATTATTAAATATTAATCATATATTGACCTTTAAGTACATTAACTAATGTTAACAGAAGCAACTTCAAAATAAATAAATAAAAATATTAGTAGATGTAGAAATTAACACACTCCAACTAGTTGGCCATATTTAAATCTCTGCACAAAGGCAATAGCCTTGAAATTATATACATATGGATATAATATGTATACTCTCACACTTACATAATTAAAATAACAAAATATGGCAGTCACTCACTGGGCAAAAAGTGCAGCGCCGCGTCGATAAACAGCCAAAGGCTTCAGTGATTCCACCTCTAGAGGTCACTCTCGCTCTCGTACTGTAGAATGACAGCGGAGCTTCTCAGCCATTTCAGCAATGGACACAATCCGGAAAACTATTGGCATGGATTTTTTCCGATAGCCGATAGTTCCAGCAATCAATTATCGGTGCCGATTAATCGGCAAAACCGATACATCGGTCAACCTCTAGTTCACGCATAATTACTATACAGAGTGTTAATGTTCCACTAAATTATATGTTCTGAAGTTTTTGAGCGTTCTCTCCCATCTCACTACAGTCACACATAGTGGGGCAGAAATGTCATCAAAAGGATTTAAAAAAATAAAAATTAGTTTCTGGTTTTATAAAATATGCCTGTGATATGGCACTTAGCTTATCGCACAAGCAAGAGTCCTGTTTTTCCGAATATCTGCACTATTGCAAATGTACAATAAACGACATGTTACTGAGTAACTTTCAGACACAGAATTCTGTTTTGCTCCATCAAAAAGAAAGTGGAACAAACAGCAGAAGCGCTGCGTCTCCGAGCAACACAGTGTTTTCTTCCTCAGCGTTACAAGGAGCAGTAAATGATTCAATCAGGCTTTAACTACAGCCGTTTGCGAAGTTAAATGAATCATAGCTTTTTAAACAAACCAGTTGATTTAAGGATTCAACTCAGTTACTAAGACAATCACCAGCTGCCACCTACTGGCGGTTTTATTTTCTTATTTAAAAAAGTAGCTTCTTATTTAATTTTTGCAATAATTTAATATTTTTACAATTAAATGATATATTTAAACTTAACAAAAGTTATGCAAAATCCATCTAACAATGATATTATTATTGTTTTATATAACAACAGTAAAATTAAAATACTCATATTTATGGTTTTGTTTTTGTTTTGTTTTTTTGTTAAACCATAGAGCTTTTATTTTTGCAGAAAAGTGCAGGGAAACGTTTCTATTTATATGTTCAGATTTATAAATGCTTCTCATTACAAACTCACGTGAAAACATCATGGTGCGTCAGATTACAGTTTTCTATAATACAGTGCAGTCTTTGTGATTTGATCAGTGCGGTAAACCATATTGTGTTCTGAGGCATTGTTATAAAAAAGCCACTGGCCAACAGCGTTTCATTTAGCTACTCGCCAGTGCCGATTTTTACTCACATTTGGCGCTTGGCGAGTGTTAATTATAAGCCCTGGTTGTTCAACAAATACGCCATCCTGTAATACGTGAAACATTGTCACTGTATGTTTTCCAGTGTACCACTTCTCTAAGCCTGTGAAATCACAAATGTAAGTCCAAAACCATCAAGAAAAAAGGTCTAGATCTGCTTCAGGTCTCACAGGTGAAGATATGACTGAGAACTATATAAAAGCAACCAATGGTTTCGTCCTCTAACCCATTTCTCAAAGGCCGCTCCGCATGCTGTCTAAATATACCGGTGGCCTAACCCTGAGGAGTTTCTGGAGGATCTGACATACTCCAGAGGAGAAAGCCTGGCCTATTTCAGCCGCCAAGCTCTGCAGAAGCGTCTGGAGGAGAATGTGAATCCTCAGCGTGGCCTAGTTAGACTAGGACTCACTTACTTATTCACAGAGAGAAAGCAATGTAATTAAACATCAGCGCCAGAGCGTTTGATCGTTCTGTGCTTTTGTGTCTTTCCGAGAGAACTATTATTAGAGTACATGCATCTGTGCATTTGCATTCATTCATGTATTATCAGTTTGTGTGTCTTCTAGCTCTCATGAGTTTTTATAGGTGGCTTTTGCATGGAGATGCATCGCTCAGATTCGACTGTGTTTGTGAAAGTGTAAGAATCTAGTTGATTTTTCTTGTTTTGTCCTTGTTCTCAGATGATCCTGACGGCTGTTTTGTTCCCCCAGAGTTTGATAAGACTGGAAGCACATTTGAGGTGAGAAAGCATGAATCCAGGAGCTGCTTGAACTTGTTTTACAAATATATGGTCGTAGTGATAACTTATCCTGAAAGACCAACACAGAAGGCATATAAAAAACACCAAGGTTGTTATATTAAATAAAAACAAAAATAAACATTTTTGTTACTTGAAATACATGTAAAATAATTGTTGAAATAAAATAAAAAATAATGTATTTAAAAATTAAATAAAATAAAAATAATGTATTTAAAAATTAAATAAAATATTTAAAATAAAATATAAAAGTTTTTTATTTATTTAAAAGTTTATTTATTTAATCCCATTTTTACTTGGTTTAACATGTGCTAAAATAAATTAAATAACAAAATTATAAAAACTTTATAGACATTAAAAAAATAGTAATGACAAAACAACAAAATTGCTAAAACTTTAAGAAAAATTAAAGTTAAACAGAAAATACAAAAATAAAAAATAATTCAAAATATTAAAATAAACTATAATAGTATCTTAATGATGCCAAGTGCGATATATAATTGCATAAGAAACAAAGATTATTATAGATAACAAAAACTAATACCATGAAAAAAAAAAAAAAACATTTCTGTTACCTTTAAAAAAATACAGATAAAACTAATAAAAATTACAAAAACACAACAAAATTACTTAAACTTAAAATAAAATGAATATAGAAAATATAAAAATAAAATTAAAGTGATGTATTTTTAGGAATATTATAGATCATAATATATCTATAATAGGTGTGTGAAAGATGCTGATGAATACCCTGTGATGAGCCGTGACACACAGACATGATATTATATGATTCATGAGCCCTGAGGACTGTGATCTGTGAGCCAAAACATTCAACTTCCAGCTAATTACACACAAGCATAAAGATATTCATGCCATAATATCATATGCAAACAACCCACTGGCTTCAATATTATATGTGGTTATAATCCATAACACTGTACTGTTCTAAACATCAAACGTGTAAGAATCACGAGCCAGAATAACTGGAGGCGGCTTGCCTTTCTGAGATGAAAGACCTTACGTAATGTTTCTTTCAGGGAGAAGGAACAGCTTTTTATTTTAAACACAAGTTGAGGATGTTTTCTGAAATGCTGATGATCGGATGCATGTTAGCGTCAGGTATATGAAATCATGATATTTTTTATTGGGTTATTTGCCTCATTTCTGATCTTGTTTTGATGGAAAGGCTGATTTATTACTTCAGCTTTGATGGATAGTGCAGACAGCTGCATGCTGACCAATAAAACAACTGATACATGAGAAGAAAATATCATCTGATAGAATTTTTTATTTTATTTTTGCATGTTCGTAACATAATTTTAATAATATTTGTATTTGCATAATCATAAAATAATAGTATTTAGTATGTTGATTACATAATTTTCATAATTTTCCCATTTTAATTGTATTATTAATTGTTATACTTTTATATAGTTTTATTTTTTGTAATTAATGTTAATTACATAATATTTTATACTTCATGTTTTTACATTTTTTTATTGATGTCTTTTTTTCTTTTGATGTTAATAACATAATTTTAATAATAATGTTTGCATGTTCATTACATAATTTTGTAATGTTAATTTTATATTTTCATATACAAGGTATTTATTTTTATTGCATGTTTATAGTATAATTTTAATGTTTTTGCATGTTCATTGTCATTTGAATCATTTTGTCATTTAATTTTAATAAAATTATAATTTTTAATTTTATACGTAAAATTATAATTCATATGTATAACTTTTTTTAGCATAATTTTATTTATTTATTTGCATCTTCTTTACATAATTTAAGTAACTTTGTCATTTTAATTCTATACATCATATACTTAATGTTTAATTTCATGTGCATTGCATTATTTCATTATTTCGCTCATTTAATATTTCAGTTTTAGGGTGACTTTGTTAATTTGTTTTCGGACTGCAGAAGAAAAAAAGCCTTTGTTTCTCTCTCTCTCAGGGTCACATGTTCTCGTTAGGCTCCACCCTGTGGGCGGCGCTGGATTCCGTGTCGGAGGCGGAGCTGCAGGTGGAGTTGAGTGAAGAGAGCAGGTGTTTGCTGAAGCAGATGCAGCGAGAGAAACCCGAGGATCGACCGCGACTCCAGGTTCAGCACACTCAATATTATTAATACTTCTCATTGTTAATATAACATAACAATTTACATACATTTTATATTTACATTAAGTGAAACTAAATGAAAATAGTAATGTTGCTTTGGCAACTAGCTGAAATAAAATAAGTTTAAGCTTTTTTATATATTTTATTTTATTTTATTTCAGTTATTGTCTATTTTATTTCAAGTAACAAAATGTTTTTTTGTGTGTATATATATTTATATATATTAATTTTTAGTTAATGTCTATTTTATTTCAAGTAACAACATTTTTTTATTTATTTTTTTTATTTTATGGTTTTAGTTTGTTTACTATAATAACCCTGATAAGAGCTTGATGAAAACAGACTCGTTCTGAAGTTCCATGACTTTCTGTGGAGATTTCAATAACTCAACATGAACTTTTTAAGGATGATTTGATTTAATAAAGAGGCAGATTTTCATCTTTGTTTAATGATATGTGAATTATATTACATCTTATTCTGATGAGAACAAATCCTGGCGATCGTGTTCTCCTGTGTGATTTGAGGGGGACCGCTCACACTTACCTCTGAGTGCATTAGTAATGTTTCTCAATGTCCATTAAATTGAAGTGTCCACCTAGTGGTTATTCAAGACTAGTGCAGCTTGATTCTCAATATCCCTCCAGGAAAAATAAAATATCTGTCTAATCGATTTGCTTTGATTCCAGTGTCTCTAAAGCAGTGATTCCCAAACTTTTTCTGTCACCCCGATACTTAAAGTTAATACTTAAGATAATAATTTAACAGCAAGTTTGCTCACGTTTGTAAACAAATAAAATATTGTATGTTTTTAGTAAGTTTTTTTTAATTTTTATTTTCTTTTATTTTAAAATATTTTTTTTATTTATTATTATTTTTAAATTATTTATTAATTATTTAAAATAATTAATTAATTATTTTAAAATGTTTTTTATTTTTTTATTTTTTTTACATTTTTTATTATTTAATTAATTAGGTTTTCATCAACTAAAAAAAAAAAAAAACTGCGGTAGAGTTATTATAGTTAACTAAAGCTAAAACATAAAAAAGTTACTAGAAATAAGATTAAGGTAAAAAAAATATATATATAATTTATAAAACTAAATGTAATAAATAAAAAAAAATATAGACATTTAAAAATGTATATACTGTATAGAGAGAGAGAGAGAGCAAAAAACACAACAACAAAAAACTGACACTTTAACTAAAGTGAAAATAGGAAATATAAAAATCTATTTTCAAAATATTAACAATAAATAAATAAATACCAGTTCTCTCACAAACTGTAGTGAAAAAAAGTTTTTCATATATCACATATCAAAGTTTTACATATCACGATTCATCAAATTGTCCTTGATCTTTTGAGGTGAGAACTTGATGAAAACATACTGTAAGAACATTTACTGACACTAAACCGCAAAGTTGACTCATTCTGAACCTCCACGATTTTCTGTGGAGAATTCAGTAATTAAAATGTACAATATGAATCGTTTAAGGATGATTTGATGTAATAAAGAGGCAGATTTCTCTCTGTTGTTTAATGATATGTGTGAGTAATATCGTCTCTATCTTCAGGATATTGTCTCTCAGGCGGAGGCTGTCCTCGGTGACGTCTCGCCTGCGGTCATCTGCCGGAAACTCTCTGCGATCGGCCGAAGAGTCCTGTCCATCGAGTCCGTCGCTGCTCTGCAAGGTGTGAGTTCACAGCTGTCTCGTAATGCGGCACATCTGATGCATTGTGAGGGAATTACAAGGGTTTTGTGAGCTGATAATTAAATCCAAAAATGTCCACAAAAATAAAATAAAAAAATTGTAAAAGTGTCTTAAATTTTTAACAATTCAAATTAAATGCTAAAAAAAATAATAAATAATACAATTATTTTATTTGTTTACCTGCATGTCATTTGAGTATTAACTGACATCAAAGAATAATAATAAATAATGTAATAATAAAAAAAAAATGTTTACCAGCCTGATGTGACCATTAACTGATGTCAGAGAATAATAAATTAAAAATAAAATAGAAAAATAATAATATGAATATTTTATTTGTGACTATTAACTGACATCAGAGAATAACAATAAAAAAAATGTAAAAAATATTTTATTAGTTTACTTGCCTATAATATGACCTTTATCTGACATCAGAGACTAATAAATGATAAAAAGTAATAAAAAATATTTTATTTGTTTACCTGTATGTCATGTGACCTGACATGAGAACCATGAGCATGCACATTTTTTGTTAAATTATTAAAATATAAACTTAAAATATCAAGTATGTTAGCTTGAACTTGGCTCGAACTTGATTTTGTGAATCACTGATCTAGTATCTGGCTCGGTCAACTCTTTCTGTCTGTTCACAGATGGATGGGAGAAATCCCGTTTCCAGTTTCTGGATCTCAAAGCCTCGAGATCGAACTCCATGGAGCATCCCGCCGGCGATCGGACCATGATGAGAAACTACTCCTCTGATTCATACGACGGTGAGGAGCTGCTGCTGAGGCGCAGAGGTCTGGTCTGGTCCGGAGGTTCGGCCGAGCTGTCGCCGGACAGCAGGTCTCAGAACAGTTCTCCGGTGCACAGGAGGAGTCAGGAGAAGAGGCCCGGGAGAGCCAGGAGAGCCCTGAACCGCTCCTGCTCCGTCCCGGACTCCAACAACCCTCCGGCACTCTGTCCTCCGTCACACGCACCCATCAGCATGATGATGGCCGACCTGTCCGAGATCACGGAGAAGGAGAGCTGGAGCGGGAGCCTGCGGCGGCCCAAACCCAGGGATTCAGACTCGGAGGGAGAGGAAGAACCCGACGCATGCGAGACGGATCAGACTGAAGCAGCAGGTGCTCGAAGCCCCGCGTCATCCGAAGACGGAGAAACTCACACAGACGCTGAAGTGCGCAGCTCCAACCTCGTCAACAGAACTATGTTGTGCCTGAATGAGGAATCTCAGAATCAGGTGCGTTTGTTGACGCAAAACAATCCAAATATGACTTTTTTTGTTCATTAAAGGCGAGACACTTCAGTTAAAGCCATTGTTTTTTCATGCAGTTCTTCTGTGTATTGAGCCTAATTTACATCATGCAATAAAAAAAAAAGTTAATTGGGACTTTTTATCTCACAATTTTAAATTTATATCTCACAGTTTTTACTTTTTTTATCAGAATTTTGCATGCAATTTCTCACTTTTTGATTTTTTTCATGCAATTCTGAGTTTACATCTCATAATTAGATTTTTTTCAATTCTAAATTTATTTATCAAAATTCGTTTTTTTTTTCAATTCTGAGTTTATTTCTCACAATGTTAATTTTTTTCTTGCAATTTTTAGTATTTTTTTTTTCAATTCAGTTTTTCTCACAATTTGATTTTTTTCAGTTCTGAGTTCATTTCTCACAATTAGATTTTTTTTCTTGCAATTCTGAGTTTATTCCTCACCATTTGATTTTTTCTCGCATTTCTGAGAAGTAAAGTCTCAATTGTGAGATACAAAACTCACAATTATGAGAAAATAAGTCAGAATAGTGAGATATAAACACATAATTGGGTACAAAAGACTTATAATTGTGAGATATAAAGTCAGAATTCTGAGAAGAAATTGTGAGAAAAAAAATCATTCCATGATGGTAACTAAAAAACAGAATTTGCAAGATATAAACTCAGAAATCAAAGAAAAAAAGTCAGATAAAAAAGTCAGATTGTAAGATAAAAAGTTGCAATTACTTTTTTTTTATTCTATACTTTATTTTTTTAAATACTCTTCCATATCTTTCAGACTAATGAAAGAAAACATTCAACACACACATTTAAATGTTTATTTTATTGCACTTTATATATTTGCATCTGTAGATTTCAGTATCTTTAAAGGCTGTGAGTTTTTTCTCCACTCCAGTAACACGTACACACACCAGACTTTACAGGTTTATTCCTATCTATATTCCAAAGGATTTTACTGAGGCATTTGTTCATATAACATTCGCCTGATTAATATTTAACATTTCATTCCTCAAACATGGTGAAAATTTGTGTTTTTAATTGTATATTGTAGTGTCCCGTCTTAAACGCAGAACTAAATGAAGCACTTATGTTGATGTAAAATGAATAACGTATATTTTGTGTTGATTTCTTTGTCTTTTTCTCAGTGGATCTCTTTGCGAGAGCTTCTCTCGCTCTCTGCTCAGCCGTTCTCAGTCAGTGAGCTCTGGGCTTTATGCTACATGTGTCTCTCCACGCTACAGACCTACATCGACCTCCCAGGTCAGTCGTGCACATCAAAGATACTTTGCTTTGTCTTTATTTAGCTATTATGTCCATAGTAACTTTATATTGATGGGAGAGTTCACCCTAAAATGAAAATTCTGTCATTTATTCACACACTTATGTTGTTCCAAACCTATATGAATTCCTTTCTTCTGTGAAACATTAATGAAGATGTTTTGAAGAATGTTGTTAACCAAACAGTTGCCGGTAGCCATTGACTTCCATTGTATTTGTTTATCCATAATATGGGAGTCAATGGGGACCGGCAACTGTTTGGGAGCTGATGATATTTCATTTAAAAGCAGGGTTGCAATTTTCCTCCCAGGAATTCCCCCCAAAAAAAAAAAAAAAAAAAAAAGTCGAAAAATTCTGGAATGTTTTACCAGAAGGTTTCCACCTCTCTGCAACTCTATTTAAAAATCTTTTCAATAACCTTTTCTTATACTTGTATGTTTTTTTTATTTTATTTTTTTATGCATGCATTGTTTCAGCTGATTTTAATTCAGGGACCTGATAGAATATTTGTAGTTTTAAAAATTAATTTGTCATACTAAAGGAGTAAAGTGAACATCAAAAAACTAACAACATGATCAAAAATGAAATAGTAATAATAAAATTGTGAAACTAGTATACAAAACAATTAATTAATGCATACACTACCAGTCAAAAGTTTGGAATAATTAAGATTTTTTAAATAACTTTCTTCTGCTCACCAAGGCTGCATTTAACTTGGGAAAAAAATACAGTAAACATTGTGGAATAGTATTAGAATTTAAAATAGCTGTTTTCTGTGTGAATACCTGTTAAAATGTAATTTATTGCTGTGTTCATAACTGAATTTTTCCATATAGAAATCATTCTAATATGCTGATTTTTTTACTTATATAAATTTTAACCTAAAATCTTTAATGTTGAATCAGAAAATGTCTGTTATTTACCAAGTACCCACGTTCAGATTGATAGAGAGTGCTACCAACCATCTCCATTTAACACAAACTAATACCAGTATTTTTTAGCAACTGTTTTGCTCCACGTTTACATGACCTCTGTGATCCGTGGCTCCTGTTGCAGAAAAATAACTGTGCTGTATTACATTAGACTACCTGTGTCTGGACTCTGTGTATGTGGGCTGTGAAGGAGAGATGCTGTTTCTGAGACCTAAAAACTCAGGTACGAGAACTACAGAACATCTCATTACCATCACAACTCTCATTACCATCAATGAAGAGTCAATATTAAATCAGAATGAGCTTTACACTTTAGAACAACACTCTCCAGTGAATGCAATTATTATAATAGTTATTAGTTCATTAATTCTGTTCATTTTGTCCTTCTCAGCCTCCTGTGATGCATTTTTTCTGGCTCCTGAGTTTCAAGAACATGGAATTGTGACAGAAAAGGTTTGTCGCTGTCTAGTGACACAGTGTGGTCTGTTTGAATGAATGTGATTTACAGTGTGTTTTTGCTCGTCTGTAGGCGTGTGTGTATGGGGTAGCAGCTGTTCTCTGGGCTACAGCCAAGTTTAATTTGTCTCCCAATCAAAAACTGGCCATGCCAAGAAAACTCAAGAGGCTTCTGCTTGAGATGGCCAAAAGAACTCCAATCGAAAGACCATCTATTGAAATGGCGAAAAAGGTACTTGCGAGTCATTTAGTCATTTAAAACTTACATGCTGGAGTCATATTTCACTCTTTCACTCTAAAGCATAGGATAAGATTATGTAAGAGTATTGTATTTCTAAAAAACAAAAAATCTATTTTTCATGTATAATATAATGTTGCATAATTTTGATATAATTTTTAAAACTTTGTCTATCTATCTATCTATCTATCTATCTATCTATCTATCTGTTGACAGTTGTTTTTTATAATTATTTGTATTTTTTTATATTTTATTATAAATTATTTTGTTGTATGTATACTTTTCAAGAACTATATATATATATATATATATATATATATATATATATAATAAAATAGACATATAAATACATATTGTTTTTATATGAAAAATTAAGTCTATTTTCAGGTATGTATTTTTGTATGTATGTATGTATGTGTATGCATAATTAAATTTATTATAAAGAAAAATAATGGCTATTTTATAGCAATTATGGACATATATATTGTTAAAAAAGTTATAAAAAAAATTAAGGACATTTTTATATATTTTTTTAAAAGCATTTTGTTCAGAAAGGATGATTTTAATTACTGAATTAAAGTAATAAAAAGTTATATGCTTTGCATTACCATAATGTGAATTTGGGGCAGAATTTAGTGTAAATGTCATGAGATTTATGTCACAAAGTAATTAGAGTGTTAATGGCCATAAAATAGACTTTATGATCATTAAGACTCATTAAGATTTTCTTTATGCAGTCCAAGCATTTCTTGTTTTTTAATCCAAACACATGCTCTGTTCTCTCTTGTAACATATGGCACCATTGTGCATCCAGGCTGTTTACCTGTGCTAATGTGCTTTATGTTGGCTCTTATATTCTAGTCTTGCCGTGACTACCTCTCCCGCCAAGGAACGAATGCCGAGAGCGTGTGGACCCAGATCATCAGCCGAGTTCACCAGGTGAAGCGTCACACTTAGTTCATCCAGAGGATCTGTGCAGTCATGCGTGGGCAGGGTTTCATCAGTCCTGTGATCTTGTCTTTTCGGTTTTATAGAGTGTCTGTGTGTTTCACCCGCCTCCGACTGTCTGGCACAGAAACATCATCTCTGCTTCGGTTATTAAATAGTCATGGACTGATTTTGTCATGAGAGTTCCCTCAGGAATGTTTTTGCTCAGAGGTTGATCTTTCAGCTCTGGAGACTCGGTTGTGTTTAAGGCAAGACACCCCAGGTGAACAGGGTAAAAAAAACAAAGCTAATATTTATCACCATACTTCCCCAGTTGATTGATTGCATTAAGAATTTGTATTACAAGTTTTCTGAAATGTTGTGTTTAAATATGCAAACAAGGCACTAAATAATTAAATATGCATTAATTTGCATACATTTCCAGAACAGAAATCCAAACATTCGGGTTTAAAATTCATGTTTGATTTTGCTGACATTAAATGTTTTACAGAAAGCATTTTTGATTTCTCTTTTATCACTCCAGAAATCAGAAATTGCTATCAACGCCCAGAAAAATACACTTTACTATGTTTTTATGAGTAAAATGTTACAGAAAATCAGATGAATATGAACAAACCCATCAGTAAAAACCTTTAGAAAATAGATGGAATTAAACAGTAAAAATGTGTGTATGTAAGTGTTACTGGAGTGGAGAAAGAAACTCTATAAACATATGGACTTTAATTGAAATATACAGACATAAAGTGCAATAATAAGTCAGCTGAATGATATATAAACAAACCCCTCTATAAAAACCTTCAGAATATTGATAGGAATAAAACTGTAAAATTTGGTGTATGTAAGTGTTACTGGAGTGGAGAAAAAACGAAATGTGGGAAAACTGCCTTGAAAGTAATTGTAATTGAAATCTACAGACGTAAATAGAAAAGGTGCAATATTAAACCAATATACTGAATGATATATGAAAAAACCCTTCTATAAAAACCTTCAGAATTTATATAAGAATGAAACTGTAAAGTTTGGTGTATGTAAGTACTGCTGAAGTGGAGAAAAAACTAACAGCATTTAAAGATATGTATTGTAGTTGAACTCTAAAGACGCAAATAGAAGTACAGTAATAAAACCAGTGTGAATGATATATAAACAATCCCCTCTATAAAAACCTTCAGAATATAGATAGGAATAAAACTGTAAAGTTTAGTGTATGCCACTGTTACTGAAGTTGAGAAAAAAACTCATTTTGAGAAGGATATGTACTGCATCTGAAATCTACAGACGCCAATAATGTCCAATAAAATAAATACTTACAAAGTGCATTTGGCATGTTTTCCTTCCACTAGTCTAAAAAAAATAAATAAATAAATAAATAAAAAACATTATGAAATGCCAAATAACCAAAAACCTCAAAATTTACCATTACATGAAAACACAGTGTCTTGCCTCACGTATAAACTTTGCTTCAAAAGTTTCTATTAAAATTCTTTGGTCAAAATAAACAATAGAAACTAATGAAGAAGAAATCCCATCAGCCTAGCAGCTCTTAGTCCAAACGCTCTGTAACTCTTTCCTGTCTTAATGCATGAACTTCAGTCAACAAGTTTCTCATAACAAGTACGGTTTTTATTGAAGGCATTCGATGGGAATAGAGATACAGAGGAATGGTCTTCTCCTGAGTGTGCTGAAAACCCATCTGACCCACACTTGGGAGAAGTTAAGACAGGTGCGAATTTGCATTTTTAACATTTCAGATTAAATAGATAAACAATACCTGTCTAGAATAGATTCTGGTCATATTTTACCCTCAAATCAAAAGAAAGAAGTAATTTTGTGCATAAAGAAAGCCTTTTAATAATAATAATAATTTCATCAGTTCATCAGCACATTTTACCCACTCAAATTTCTTATTGTAATTTGTATGTATGTATGTATGTGTGTGTGTGTGTGTGTGTGTTTGTGTGTGTGTGTGTGTGTGTGTGTGTGTGTGTATAATATGTGTGCTTTTTTGTTTTACATATTATATTATACACTTTATATTATTTAATTTTATTATTTGTAATTGTACATTTTATCATTTTAAGTTTTATTTGTAATTCAGTTCTTTTATTATTATTTTTTGTTTATTTTATTTTTATATTTTTACATTTTTACATGTATTTATTAATTAATTTAAAATGTATTAATTTATCGAGGAGTACTTTTTTTTTTTACAAATGTTATATTTTGTTATTTTTATTGTATTATTTGCACATTTATTATTATTATTATTATTATTATTATTATTATTATTATTATTATTATTATTATTATTATTATTATTATTAGTTTAGTTTACCTGCCTTTAAAAAAAAACACCCCCAGCTTAACCTTTAATTGTGTGATTTTTGTCAAAATCACTGATTTACCCATTAATTAAGTACAGGGTAGCTAACTCTAAGAGAAATAAACTAAAGAATTGAATAAATAAATAATTACAGTGTTTTCACATCAATTTTACCTTTGTTTGAATTGTATAATATATATATATATATATATATATATATATATATATATATATATATATATATATATATATATATATATATATATATATATATACTGAATACTCAAAAGTTAAACATCGGACCAGATTAACATAATGAGTTTTTTTTTGAGGGGACATGTGCTTTTGCTACTAAAATAATGCCATTTTCATTATGTAAAATATCATTTCTTATTTGAGGGTGAAATGTGATCTGCACATCTTTTTCATGAGATCCACCCTGTTGTGTTTTAATTGTATGTTGCCTATATATTATTGTCTTTCACATGTGTTTGGTGTTAATCTGCAGGTGCGTTTGTGTTTGTTAATCTCAGGTTTTGTCCCGTTGGCCAGCGAGGGCCGATTGGAGCCTGTAGCTGGTCCAGTTCCCCATCATTACCCAGAATCCTCCACCAGCGTCAGACTGCCCGAGGCATTTACGTCTCCTGCCACACACTTCAGCCCCATAATACTGACTCATCACCCGCAGTCTGAGCTGTAGGTCTGCAAAGAACAGCTCGCTGGTTTTAGGAAATCCCAGAATGCATTATGTTAAATGTAACTGAGTCATCAGTGAATGTTTATTGAATCAAGGCCTTTGTTAGTAGCCAAACTTGTGTTCATGATATGCTGATTCATGAAATGAATACTGTTGATGTGCATTAGGTTACTAATTCTTTGAATCAGTGCATTTTTGCAAACCAGGAATGATCCGATTCTCCAATCTACTCAGATGGAGGTTTTAGAGGAGATTGTATTTCATAAAGTCTGTGTCTTCACCATTGTATATTTTATTAAGAATTTTTTACATTTTATTTTAGTAGTAAATCATACCCTATTGATTTTATTAATATTTTGAATTAACTTTTTTACTTTCAGTTTTCATTTTAATTTTAGTTAAAAAAATTGTAATTGTAAGTTTAATAAATTTTTTATTTTAGTTTTAGTTTTTATTTATTTTAATTCCAGTTAGTAATTTTAGCGCTTAAACTTAAAACTAAAAGAAAATTAGAAATGTTGTCTTGGCAACTAACTGAAGTAAGTTTTTTATTTTATTTTATTATTTTATTTTATTTTATTTTATTTTTATTTTTTTATTTAATTTAATATTTTTTTTTTAATTATTATTAGTTTTAGTTAACGACAATAACATTGATCTGGATCCCTAATGTTTTTATTTTAATTATTTTTAAGAATTTAAGGATCTTTTTTATTTTACTTTTTTTATTTTTATTTTATTTCTTTGACTTTTTTAAATATAATTGTATTATTTTATTTTATTGTATGTTATTTGATTTTTTTTGTTTTTCATTTTTATTTTATAATTTATTTTTTTATTATTTTATTTTCAAGTATTATTTAAATGTATTTGGTTATTTATTTTACATTTTATTATTTTATGTATTATTTTAATTTATTTTATTTTATGTTGTTTGATTTTTTTTTTTCATTTTTTTTTTTTTTACATTTTATTATATTTTATTTTATTTACTTTTTTTAATATTATTGTTTTCAAGTATTATTAAAATTTATTTGGTTACCTTTTAAAAACATTGAATTGAATTATTTTTGTTTTTATTTTTTTAGTTTAGTTTAGTTTAGTTTCGTTTACTCACCTGTGATCAAAAAACACGTCCAGCTCAACGTTTAATTTTATGATTTTTGTTATAAATTCACAGATCTTCGGCTTAAATGTTGCTGTGACAGTTAACTGAAAGTTTTTTTTTCCCCATCTAATATTTATATTAATTATTATTATATAATATTTACTGTTTTATTTAAGCTTTATTTCAATTAACAAAAAAATGTTTCAATAGTTTTAATGATAAAAACTCTCTGGAGCTCTGAAGTTGACTTTAAAACCAAACTGTTTTATTATTATTATTATTATTTGTAAGGATTGTCAGTGGACGCTCTGATGAGGACATCATGGATGAAACGATCCTGCGAGAGCCAGGTGAACAGGACGAGAGCGCCGCTGAGGATGACGGGACGAGTGGTGTTTTCTCTGCCAGTTATTCATCATCATCCAGTTCTAAGACTCTTGTGAATTCTTCTCCTCCAGCAACTCTTCAAATAACCAATCAAGAAACAGACGACCAGCCAAACGTCCCCGCCTTGTCTTGTGTTAATGGAATTTGTAACAACTTCCTGCTACAGCAAGACCCGCAGACAGGACGTCTGACCCTACTTCCTGTTCAGATCGCCGTGCTTCAGCCAATCACAGGCACGGATCACTTCAGCTCAGAATCACCAAACAAGAAGCCACCGAAACCTTCAGAGGACAGTGTGAGGATTGAAAGCGTCTGTGTGACCCACAGAGACTCGGCAGTGTCTCCTGAAAGTCCAGTGGGAGATATTATAGTTCAGCCTAACTCTGCACCTCACTGTATGAATCTCAGCTGCTCACACTCACGTCAGAGAGGCTTGTGTCTGCAGCACGTCACTGAGCTGCTCAGAGAGGAGTTTGCTTTTGATGGCCACCTGGAGAATGGAGTCCAAGATCTGGCTATGGGTAAAAAATTAAATCACTCATTTTAATGTTTCTGCTTATTTGACCTAATTGTTGTTTATTTTAAAATTATTTAATTTTTTTTAATTATTATTATTTTTTTAATGCAGTTTTTCAAATTTTACAATTAATTATTTTTATTGAATTTTATTTTATATTTTATTATTTATAATTTATTTTTATTATTTTTACACATTTTGTTTTAATTTTTATTATTTTATTACATTTAAATTTTTTCAATGATTTTTACATTTTTATTTTATTTAGTTGTGCATTTTATTCTTTTTTTGACATTTTATATATTTAAATATTATTTTAATGTATTGCTTTTAATAATTTTGTTCTACATTTGTTACATTATATTATTTCTATTTTATTTGGTTGTATTTTTACATATTTTATTATACACATGAATATTATTTTACTTTTTAATTGTTTACATTTTAAGTATTATTTTAATTAATTATTTTTTATAACTTTTACATTTTATTATTTATTTGTCTTTTACATTAAATTATTTTTATTTTATTTTAATATTTTTTATTTTACATATTCTTATTGTATTATTTTTATTTTTAAAAACTAATTTTAGTTTTGTTTACTAACCTTTAGTTTAATTTAAATTGTAGTTTATTTTTTTTTTTTTTCATTAATTAGGTCCAGGGTTACTTTCTTTTTTCACTTTTCTAAATAATTGTTTATTTGTAAGTCCATAAAAAAAAAAATTAAAATAAAAAAAAAATAACTGAATAAATAAATAACAGTTGTGTTTATGTGAGAGTAGTCAATATATTTTTAGACACATATTTACCTTTGTTTGAAATGACTGAATCAGTTCTTTGTTGGAAGAGTCTTGAAGGATCCCTCGTGACTTGTTCTCTGTTTCCAGGAAAATACATCTTCTCTTTAAAAACCCTCCAGTTTGAGACCTTTTGTCGAGCGATAACAGAGAAGTTCAGTGATCTGCACTGGGATCAGAAGCTGCTGTGTGACCTGCACCGTCTGATCAACCAGCACTCGTGCCGACGGTGAGCATCAACCCAGATCTAACACACACATCTTTAGCCGCTTAATCATCTGCCAGGAACGTCAAAGAAATGTGTCCTTATTTAGGAATAATTAGAAAGCAAGACAAAAATACTTAGAAGAAAAATCCTATTTACTTATTTTCTTTCTTTCTTTCTTCTAAAGAATTTATTTATTTATTTATTTATGTTTAGGGAAAAACTTAATTGAAGATATATTATCCTACACAGTTCTGCTTCTTAAGTAGATTTTTCTTGTTATAAGGAAGTTTAGAAAGACATGAGAAAAATACAGATTAAGAAAAAAAATGCTTTACAGAGACAGAAAACAAGACATTTACCAATTAATGAAATAAAAGCTCCCAGTGAAAAAAACAAAAAAAAACACTTAATTGAAAATATATTATCTTACACAGTTTTGTTTCTTTTTAAGTAGATTTTTCTAGTTTTAGGGATGTTTAGAAAAAACACAAGAATGATGCAGATTAAGAAAATATTTTAGATACAGAGAGCAAAGCAAATAATAATAAACCACCTACAAAATAAATAAAATCTGCCAATTAATAATAATAATAATAAAACTCTTACATCAATAAAGTTTTGCTTCTTAAGTGGATTTATCTTATTTTTAGAGATGTTAAGAAAAAACAACAAAAATATAGATTAAAAAAAAAAAAAACATTTTCATTATACAGATACAGATTGCAAGGCACAAAATACATAAATAAAAATACAAATGCATGAATGAATGAAGGAATCATCGATTGGTTGTTATTGAACAGCTCACATTCAGCTTTGTTTTTCTAAAATGCACAACAGCCTGTGGCTTTGAATTTGAATTTCAGTCACATGAGACCTTCTCAAGAAACCCTCAAACACACATTCGCTTCCGCTGCACTTATCCTCAGTGATCAGGCCAGAATCGTTTCAGAAACAGCTGTTGGTCCCTGTGGAAACAGAAGAGTCCTTAAGATCAGGAACAGACACAGCGCTCGCTCGCGTCACATGAAGCCAGACACACAATGGTCTCTTTCTCAGAGCGGATCACATGCGGTCCGATCCGGCTCTGGGTGTTACAGACGCGCTCTGCATGCGGTTAGACGCCGGCGCAGGTGATGCGAGACGGCTGGAGACACAGGTGCTGGAGGTTCAGTGTGTCTCGGATCAAAAGACGTGTTTTTATAACTCTCAGCGCTCGGGTAAAGCATTGAGGAACCACTTTGCAGTTCTCTGGTAGGTGAATTGGAGGAAAGATAGTTTAGTATTTATTTATTTATTTATTCATTCATTTTTTCATTCTTTCTTTCATTTATTGCTCTGTGTCTGTATTGCAAAAAAAATTAAAAAATAATAATAATTCTTTAACTGCATTTTTTTTCTTACCATCCCTAAAACAAGATAAACCTACTTAAGCAAACCTTTATTATTATTTCTTTTTATTATTATTATTATTATTATTATTATTATTATTATTAGCAATTGGCACCTTTTATTTTATTTTATTTTATTTTATTTTATTTTGGCCCTGCAATGTGTATCTGGACTGCAAAAAATAAAAAATAAATAATAATAATAATAATAATTTTTATCAGTATTTTTCTCATGTTTTTTTTTCTAAACATCTTTAAAGCACAATAAATCTACTTAAGAATCAAAACCATGTAAAATAATGTACCTTGAATTATGTTTTTTTTTTTTTTTTTTTTTTTTTTTTTTATTGGCCCATTTTTATTTAGTTTATTATGCTTGCCTTGTTTTCTGTATCTGTAGTGCACTTAACCTGTATTGTTGTCATTTTCTCAGTTAAAATTATCTAAACATCCTTAAAACAAGAAAAAATACTCAAAGAGCAAATTTATTTTGTGAAACTGTGAGGTATTTTAAGCAGAAATCTCACAAAAATTGTGTTAGCTTTTGATTTGAGATATTTTACTGGAAAACGAGACAAAGGTCCTGATTGACTGATTATTATTATTATTTTTTTCTTCTACAAAGAATAATTTTCTTAATTTGTATTTTTTGTTTGTTTGTTTGTTTTTAACCTGGATACATGTACTTAAGAAACAAAACTGTGTAAGATAATATATATTCGTGTGTGTGTGTGTGTGTGTGTATTTACTGACATATTTTAGACAGTTTATTATTGTTTTGACTTGCCTTCTATATCCGTAGTGCAGAACATTAATTTTCATAATCTATATTTTGTCATGTTTTTTAGTTAAAGCATCCTTACAAATAGATAAATGCACTGCAAAACTGTAATATTTAATATTTTAAGTTACATTTTTTTTTATTATTATTATTATTATTATTATTCCATTGATGATTTTTTTTTTTTTTTTTTTGTTATTGTATTTTGAGCATAAACCTCAGCTCTTGATGTTTAGATATTTTACCTGACAGTGTTGTTTTTATCTATTCGCTGGCTTGGCTCAGATGCTTTGAGCTGTTTAATGTTCTGTCTCACAGAGCTTGTGTTGTTTCTCTCTCTCTCTCTCAGTGTCTCTGATGAACAGCCCTCCTCAGAGGCAGTGAAAAGGACAGCAGCGTCGCTCCAGAGCACCAGACAGCGTTTGTCCAGCGAGGAAAACGATCATCCTGACCACAATGCAAACCTCTGGCCCTCAGATCGACCCGCGCTAGAGGAAAACCAGCTGAACGAGATCATGAAGGAACCGGAATGCAAACCAAATGAGCTTAAATACAGAGAAATAGCAGATGGACAAAACCTGGAGCAGACGGGATCTGAGACCAGGACCGCATGCTGGAGACGAGACACACAGGAAGTGACATCAGAGGATGACAACAAAGGTAGGACCGCCTCCTGTCATCAACTGATCAATCACTCATCAAAAAAATCTGCCATTCAGTTCTGAAACCACTTTCCTTTTCTGCCAGCCAATAATCAAATAACTGTATAGTCATTGTAGTTTAGGTTCCTGTTGTAGGTGATGCAGCCTTTCTAATATCTTGTTCAAATAATAAATTAATACAGGTCATGTGAGATCAGGATGAGTTTGTTTCTTCATCAGATTTGGAGAAATGTAGCATTGCATCACTTGCTCTGCAGTGAATGGGTGCCGTCAGAATGAGAGTCCAAACAGCTGATAAAAACATCACAATAATCCACAGCACTCCAGTCCATCAGTTAACATCTGGAGAAGACAAAAGATGAAACAAATCCATTTCCATTTGCACATTAGCACATTTTCATTTTTGGCTGAACTATTACGTTGATGTATTGAATAATATGGCAACGACTGGAAATGAAAAAATTAAAAATAATTTGTTTTACTCAGATGGACATTCAGTGCTGTTTTATGTTGACTTCAGTATCTCTGTTCTGTTGTTATAGTCTGATTAGTGTTTAGGAGTCAATGAAAGCCTGTTTTAGAGATGTTTTATTTAAAGTTGTATAACTTTGATTGACAGTTGAAAGCAAATATAAAGGATGGGGTGTTTTTCAGCGCTGCCAGACTCGCTGAGAGCTCTTGGTGCTTGTTAGTGGAAATGAGTTGCCAGGAAACTAATGCAGATGATGGGAGTTTTCATCCCGTCTGGCGCCCAGCGCTCTCCATTCTGCTCGTTCCAAACACTCGCAGTGATGTTTTCCTTCGTCTTTTATGGTCTTTGTGCTCCTGCTCATCACACACACACACACACACACACACACACACACACTCACACACACTAAGTGCAAACAAACACAAACACACACTCACAGCAAACTGCAGGTGTAAATCACACACAAACACGTCCCAGTCAAAAACCAGAAGGAACAAATAAGGAAATAGAAAAGTCTGTCAATACAAAATAAGATGTCTTGTTTGAAAGTTAGCATAGATAGATATTCAGATAGACAGATGGACAGAAGGACAAATGAATGGTTGGATAGATAGATAGATAGATAGATAGATAGATAGATAGATAGATAGATAGATAGATAGATAGATAGATAGATAGATAGATAGATAGACGGACGGACGGACAGATAGACGGACGGACGGACAGATTGATGGATAGATAGATAGATAGATAGATAGATAGATAGATAGATAGATAGATAGATAGATAGATAGATAGATAGATGGATGGATGGATGGATGGATAGACAGACAGACAGACAGACAAACAGACAGACTGTCAGACAGACAGATAGATAGACAGATTGATAGACGGACGGACGGATGTATGGATAGATGGACAGATAGAGAGACAGATGGATAGATGGACAGATGGACGAATAGATGGATGAATATATAGATGGACGGAGGGACGTATGGATGAATAGATAGATAGAGGGACAGATGGATGGACAGATGGATGGATAGATGGATGGACAGATGGATGGATAGATGGACGGATAGATAGATGGATGGACAGATGGATGGATGGATGAACAGATGGACGGACGGACAGATAGATGAATATATAGATGGACAGATGGATGGATAGATGGATGGATGGGCAGATGGATGGGATGGATGGATGGATGATAGATAGAGGGACAGATGGATGGATGGATGGATGAAAATATGGACGGATGGATGGACAGATGTATGGATGGATAGATAGACGGATGGATGGATAGATGGATGGACAGATGGATGGATGGATGAACAGATGGATGGACGGACAGATAGATAGATAGATAGATAGATAGATAGATAGATAGATAGATAGATAGATAGATAGATAGATAGATAGATAGATAGATAGATAGATAGACGGACAGATGGACGGTCGGACGGACGGACAGATTGATGGACAGATAGATAGATAGATAGATAGATAGATAGATAGATAGATAGATAGATAGATAGATAGATAGATAGATAGATAGATAGATAGATAGACAGACGGACAGATAGACGGACAGATGGACGGGCGGACGGACGGACAGATAGATGGACAGATGGATAGACAGACATATGGATAGATGGACAGATGGACAGATGGACGAATAGATGGATGAATATATAGATGGACGGAGGGACATATGGATGAATAGATAGATAGAGGGACAGATGGATGGATATATGGACGATAGATAGACGGATGGATGGATAGATGGATGGATGGATGGATGGACAGATGGTTGGATGGATGAACAGATGGACGGATGGAGAGATAGATGAATATATAGATGGACGGATGGATAGATGGATGGGCAGATGCATGGATGGATGGATAGATAGAGGGACAGATGGATGGATGAATATATGGATGGATAGATGGATGGGCAGATGGATGGGATGATGGATGGATGGATGGATGGATAGATAGAGGGACAGATGGATGGATGGATGAAAATATGGATGGATGGATGGATAGATAGATAGATGGATGGATGGACAGATGGATGGATGGATGAACAGATGGATGGACGGATGGACGGATAGATAGATAGATAGATAGATAGATAGATAGATAGATAGATAGATAGATAGATAGATAGATAGATAGATAGATAGATAGGTAGACAGACAGATGGACAGATGGACAGATGGACGGATAAATAGATGGATGATAGATGGATGGATGTATGGATAGATAGTGGTGTGAGAAATTATTCTGAATATAATCCCAATGCAAAAACCACAGTACAAATGAGTTCTAATGAAAATGGTGTTGATTTTGGGGTGAAATGTGATCTTGACAGTTTTTGTGAGCATCTCTCTCTGTCTGTGATAGAGCTGAATGAGCAGATGGAGCTGCAGTGCGGCGCGCCTCCAGACGGTGGTGCTGGCGAGTGTGTTTGTGATGCTGAAGCGCTGGAGGACAGCGGCGGTGCCCGGATCACTCCCGACTCCTCGGAGCTGGACATGGAAGACTGTGACTTTCTGATCTCTGAGCGGATGCTCTCGGTCTGCAGCGACCCTCAGCGGGCCCCACGCGGCTCCTCCTGGGCTCTGGCTCTGTATGGAGATGAATGCTTCAGTCCGGACGTGCTGGAGTACGCGCAGAAACTCAGAAGTCACAGCGAATCTCCCACGCTGGAGGACAAATCACAGGCAGGTTTGATACATGTTGCGTATGGATTCATTTTGAACACAACGCTTTAAATTTGTACGTATGGGTCATATTTTACCCCAAAATATAAAGAAAAAAAATAAGAAAGCATATCTTTCATAAAACTGAAGCCTGCTCGTTGAAACATTAAGATTAAAGTTTTTTTGGGGAGCCTGGAATTATTTTCATAACAATTAAACACATTTTCACCACCATTCTCAGTTTTGTATTTTGTTTCTTCATAATTAATTTTATTCTCAGTGGTGATTCCGTTTTATTCCCGTGGTATATTTTACTGTTACAATGTTTGTTTGTTTTTTAACAATAAAGAAAATATTAAAAGCAGTACAATGACACATAAATAAAATATAAATAATTTACCATTTAAATAACATATCAGTTATTAGTTATTTTAATACCATTGAGATACTATTGTAGTTAATATTTTAAATTATATTTTATGTGTATATTTTCTGTTTTCACTTTAATTTTAGTTCAAATTTTATTTATTGTTTTTTTTTTTTCATTTTCTGTTTTTTTTTTTTTTATTAATGTCTATATAGTTTTTTTTTTTGTATTTCTTAGTTTTAGTTTATTTAGTTTTAGTTATTTTAGTACAGCGAGTTAAACTAAACGGAAATGCTGCCTTAACTAGCTGAAATAAAATAAGTGTTTAATATTTTATTTTATTTTATTTTATTTTATTTTATTTTATTTTATTTTATTTTATTTTATTTATTTTATTTTTTGGGGATAAAATCGTCACATGAACATATATGAAAATAATTGCATGAAAATAATGACACAATGCAAAACATTTTAATTATCATAAAATAATTCTAATTTTCTTTTTGCAATATAATTTCCTGTTTATTTCTTTAGATTTTGGGCTGAAATATGATTTTTCTTTCTTTTATTATTTTTTTTTTTTTTGTTCTTTTTTTTGTTTTGAAGTGTCTTTGTCTGGTCTGTTATTGTCCTAATGCTTATTTACGGTGTTTATTTAATGCTAACTGTACTGAAAGGACCCACATTTCATGCAGCCAGAATTTCTCCAGGTACAGTATCCTAAACAACCTTCATTTTCATCAGAAGAGCTTCATGTTTTGAATGAATCACATGCATCAAACATTCAGAACCAGGAACAGAATATGGACGGTGTGCATTTTGATTGGGTTCAAGTATAGTGTTGGATATTTATATGATAATATCTAATATTTATAGCAGAATCTGTGTGCTCAGTGTGTATGTGTGTGTGATGCTTTGATGGCGTTTGAGGGCTGTTTTTATGAGCGGGGGTCAGACGCAGGAGCTCTACAGGAGGAACGGAGCTGCAGCTGGACTTCAAAGCGCTGACCATCGATCTCTGTTACCACAGAGAGAAATACAGAGAGTTCAGAGTCTTCATCCTGATCATATGCACTTCTGTTTAAAAGTTTGGCGTCAGTAAAATACTATATTCTGCAAGGATGTATTAAATTGATCAAAAGTAATAGTAAAAACATTTATAATGTTACAAAAGATTTCTATATCTTATTTAAAATTCAGCTGCGCATCACAGAAATAAATTGCAGTTTAACAGATATTCACAGAGAAAACAGCTGTTTTAAATCATAATAATATTTCACAATTTTTACTGTGCTTTTGAACAAATAAATGCAGCCTTGATGGGCAGAAGAGACTTCATTACATTAAAAAATCTTACCGACCCCAAGTTTTTTTTAAAGGCAATTTACATACCAAACATCTTCATCCTCTTCATCACAGTCCAATCACACAAAGCCTTACAGTTTATCCTAGACACAAGTCAAGATCATTCTGGTTCTGAAAAGCCCATCTTGCTGGATAATGCAGCTAAAACCAGCTTCTGATAGAAGGTGGTTTTACATGGTTTCTCCAAGCCATCACTTATCCGGGTTATTCTAGTTAATCCAGGGTTATTTTAGTTAACTAAAACTGAAACTGAAACTTTAAAACAGAAAAAAAGTTACAAAATATATAATATAAAAAAAAACTAAATTAAATATATATATATATATATATATATATATATATATATATATATATATATATATACTGCTTATATTTTTTTATATATAGCTTTTTATATCAGCTATAGTTACCAAAGAAAAATGTATCTTTTTCATTTTGTGTATATATAAAATATATATATATATACTGCTAAAAATGACAAAACAACAAATTTAATAAAACTTTTAAATTAAAATTAAAATATGAAAATAAAAATGCATGAATAAACATTAATTTATTATTTGTTATTATTATTATTATTATTATTATTATTATTAATAGAAGTTATAATGGGATCTCAATAATACTAAAACAACACTGGTCTAAACTGGTCTAGATGATTAATCAGGTGGATTAATGGTGAAGCTGGCAGGGAAACCGGTTAAATCCTGCGTTCTGCTGTCTGTGAATGCAACGCATGGTTAGTTGCATGTATTTCCAGAGTTCAGATGGGCATCGAGATCCATTTATTGATCTTTTCTTATCTTTGCTCTTAAACAGGAGCTGCACCAACAGCTGATTATTGAGAGCAGAAATCTGAAAAAGACCAGAACTTTCTACCACAAGCTGATACAGCAAGAGAGGAAAAATAAAGGTACTTCTGCTACAATAGAAAATCTGACGGCTGTGCGTTAATCCTGCAGTGCAGCTGATCCTCGTTCGTCAGATGTGTGTATGAGCTCAGCTGCTCGTCTGTCTTCATAGGTTCAGACATGAAGGTGATGGTATCTAAAGTCAAGCAGCAGTTTGACGAGCTCAGAACCAAAGTTGAGTTTCTGCAGTCTGTCAAGAAATATCTCCAGGTTTGTGCACACGCTGCATTTCCTCTGCCGTGGGTTTAAAGACATTTCTAAGCATTCATATTCTACATTTATTTACTTTGCAAATACACTTTTATGTTAAGCAGCTTACAGTGTATTCAGGTTTACATTTATCAGAGCACTGGGAATCATGGGAACCCATGACCTTGATGTTGTCAGGAACTTCTAAATAATAAGAACTAGAGATCTGTTTGGATGAGCCAAATTCAAGCCATTGTAAAACTAAATTATTTAATTGTTAAAATAATAGTTTTTAATAATAATAATTATTATTAGTAGTAGTATTATCAATTTATAACAAATTGTATAATAATGGTAATCTATTTAATTTATTATAAATAAAAATAACAATAATAAAATTATTATTATTATTATTATTATTATTATTAATTTATAAAATATATAATAATAATAATAATCTTATTTATTCTAAATTAATAGTAATAACAATATTATTTGAATAATAGTAATAAGTTAATATTATTATCGATTTTAATCAATTAGATATTGTAATCTAATTTATAAATTACTAAAAAACTGATTAATAATAATAATAATAATAATAATTAATATAATAATAATATTTGATGAATATGATTAATTTATAACGAATTGTATAATAATGGTAATCTATTTAATTTATTATAAATAAAAAACAATATAATTAATAATAATAATAATCAGTATAATTTATTATAAATTAATAGTAATAACATTGTTTTAATAGTGATGATAATAATAATAATAATAATAATAATAATAATAATAATAATAATAATTGAATATTATTTTTATTTGTACTATTTATAATAATAATAATAATAATCTTTGTAA
>CM045036.1:27933530-27963530 GCA_024542945.1 allo-octoploid hybrid of Carassius auratus x Cyprinus carpio | reverse complement strand
ACACTTCTGGATTGAAGACGCACAGTTAGTGGACTTCAGCTCGAGCTCCAGCCTCCTGCAGACTCTGGACGCCTTCCTGACCGCTGAGGTCAGAGTTCAACTCTTAAACTAGACCTGCTGGTTTAGACAGAAGGCTTGAATGCGTGTGAAATAACCACATTACGCTGTGTCTTCAGGTCGCACCGGTTGACAGTCAAGGAGCAGGTTTGCTGGCGACGCTTCAGGCCTCGCCCAGGATGAGGCGCGTCTGTGTCCCGTCGTGTGCGTTTGACACCTCCATCAGCAGCCCAGAAGACGAGGAGAAGCTCTCAGTGAACTCATGCAGGAGATCATCCATCGAAGATGCTGCTCGAAAGGTCTGAGAAATTCATTTTAGCCAAGACACTACAGGGGGATATTATAAACATATTAACAGAAATCACAGTACTTGCATTACCAGTTGACAAAATGTTGCCAGTTTTCTGAAATGTCAAGGTTAAATTTGCATTTAAAAGACAGTGATAACAGTCCATTGGAAACACGACCAACCAGTGGACTCAGGAACTGAAACAAATCTGGAAAGAACGACAGTGAGGTTACAAATAAAAATGGACATTTGTTTAAAAAGATGGACATTAGATACCTAATTAAGAAGGGTTGTAGTGATTAGGAACACATAGTACGGGTGAAGAAAGTAATACTGTGTAACCTGCTCTTGGTTTCTTCTTGTGATGATTTTATTTTATTTTATTTTATTTTATTTTATTTTATTTTATTTTATTTTATTTTATTTTATTTTATTTTATTTTTTATTGAATTGAATTGAATTTTTATTTTATTTGAATTTAATTTAATTTGAATTAAATAATTTAATTATTTTTTATTTATTAAATTATGTATTTATTTATTTATTTTACATTTCATTTTTATTTACATATGTATTTATTTTTTATGTTTTAATTTTATTGTATTTTATTTATTTACTTATTTATATATACTTATTTTTTATTTTGACTTTATTTTATTTTTAATTAATTAATCTATTTATTTATTGTTATGAAACTTTAAAAAGTTTTTAAAAATGCATTTAAGGCATTATCTAATTGAATATGCACTAATTTGCATTTATTTCCAGAACAGAAATCTAAACATTGGACAAATTCAGGTTCAGAATTCTTGTTTGATTTTGTTGACATATTAGAGTGAAAGCTCTTTACAGACAGGAATTTAGATTTCTTTTTTAATAACTCCATAAATATACGAAAATACTGTCAACAGACAGTAAAACATACATTTTTGCTATGTTTTTAGGAATAAAAAAATGTTAAATATAAATCAAGCAAATTATATATAAACAATATAAAAACCTTCAGAATATGGATAGGAATAAAACTGTAAAATTTGGTGTATGCAAGTGTTACTGAAGTGGAAAATCTACAGCATTATAATATAAACACTTAACTTTGTATTTCGGATGTTTTCTTTCCACTAGCCTAAAAGAAGAAGTAAAAAAGCCCAAAAAATCTTTAAATTGATCTGTGCATGAAAAATAAATACGATTTTACCTGTAGTTCCTTGCATTAAGAAAAAATTCAAACACGTTTCTATTAATCTCAAACATGAATTTCAAGCATTTCAGCAGAAGTCAAACACCTGACTGCTGGTGTGTCGTGTTCTTCATGTGTTCACGCGTGTGCAGAGTTTCCAGTGGCGTGTGTCGCGTGTGGTGGAGCCTCAGACGGTCCAGTGTAAAGAGAAAGTGTTCTCCATCGCCGCGGCTCTTCCACGGCCGTGTTACGCCTCTCTGATGAGCAACAGCAGTCTGAGATCAGAGGAGAGACGTCCCTTCAGTCAGAGCGAACACACACCGCTGCACATCGCACAGCAGCTCACTTTACTGGAGCAGGTGATCAAACACACACCTCAATCATTTATGAAATATACAGCGCATGCAAAACATTTGGACACTTACACTACCGGTTAAATGGTTGGAATAATTATGATTTTTAAATGTTGAAAGATGTCTCTTCTGCTCACCAGGGCTGCATTTATTTGATCACATATACATTAAAAATGTGAAATATTATTACAATTTAAAACAACTGTTTTCTGTGTGAATATCTGTTTAAGTGTAATTTATTTCTGTGATGCGCAGCTGTATTTTCAGCATCATTACTCCAGTCTTCAGTGTCACATGATCTTCAGAAATCATTCTAATATGATGATTTGCTGCTCAAGAAGCATTTCTGATTATTATCAATGTTGAACACAGTTGTGCTGCACAATATTTTTTGGGAAATGGTCACACACACTATGCTTTTATTCAGTAAAGTTGCATTAAATTTATCAAAAATGACAGTAAAGACACTTATAATTTATAAAAAGACACTTTTTGTTTATTCATGTAAGTGGAGTGGAACTCATGTATAAACCCAACTGGGTTTCGTTCCCCTCCTTGTACTGTATCTATGTGATATCTGTGCAGAACAAATAAATAAATAAATAAAAATAAAATAATGTTACAAAATATTTATATTTCAAATAAATGCTGTTCTTCTGAACTTTCTATTCATCAAAGAATCCTGAAAAATAAAATGCATCACAGTTTTCACAGAAATATTGTGCAGCACAACTGTTTCCAACATTGATAATAATCAGAAATGTTTCTTGAGCAGCAAATCATCATATTAGAATGATTTCTGAAGATCATGTGACACTGAAGACTGGAGTAAATTCAGCTTTGATCACAGAAATAAATTAGATTTTAACAGATATTCACATAGAAAACAGCTGTTTTAAATTGTAATAATATTTCACATTTTGTAATGTATATTTTATCAAATATAGATAAATTTGAAAAAATGCAGCCTTGGTGAGCAAAAGAGACATATATATTAAAAGGAAGTGTCACTCAAAATACATGATTCTCCTTAATTCACAATTTTCATTATAATCCTTTCTTACTTTGTATTTATTTTATTTTTAATTAAATTAAATTTTATTTATTTTATTTTATTTATTTTATTAATAAATTAAAATTAAATTTTTAAATATTTTATCGCTCTATTTTTCCTGTCTTTTCTGCTCTGTTCTCACGCTGTCATTTCCTGATCCCACTCTAGGTGGAGACACATGATCATCTTGTTTTAATGCTGGTCTTGATCCTTGATTTGAAACAGACTTTATATGATGGCAGAATCACTGTATCATGCATGTTCACGTCTCATAGTCTGTTATTATTGCAGGAAATATTTCATGACTGTCATCCGGTTCACTTTCTGAACTCAAGAGCTCACGGAGTGACGGAAAACTCTGGAAACATTTCCAGGTGAGTTTCCACTGTCCCAGACTCACACACTTATAAAACTTAAGATATGATCCTTTAGAAATGTACATAAATGTATAATTGACAATTAAAGTGACTTTCTATATTAAGTCTCAAACTTGTTTAAGCAATTTTCTAATTATTTTGTAGTACTTATATATTAAAAAAAAGCATTTTACATGCATAAAAATAATGTTCACCTAAAATCTTGATAAAAAAAAAAATGAAGTGCATGTGCATATATTTATATTTCATCTTCCCGATTATGTTCAGTGCATATGCTAAATGTTGCTGTGTGTTGGTCAGGTGTGCGTCTCCAGCCTCCTCGCCTCTAGAGGGCAGCGGTCTGTTGGTCAGTGACGTGTCGGGGCCCCGGGGCCCGCTGCAGAGGCTCCTCACACATGCAGACTGTGTCACTAACTGGGTTTCTGCTGAACTGGTCACCTGCGACTCGGTCAAGGTGATTCCTCAGAGTTTACCGAATATTTACTTCTCTTATAAATGTTATCAGAGAAACTGGGTTATAAATGTTCACAACAAAATCATTATAAATTATTTTAAAATCTATAACATTAATCATATTAATAATAATAGACTACTTCACAGCTATTTGTTTTAATTACCTTAATAATTAGTTTGAATTAACTAATTTAACTAATTAGATTATTATTAATTAAGTTTTTATTAAAAACTAAAAATTATATATATATATATATATATATATATATATATATATATATATATATATATATATATATATATATATATATAATGTTATTAATATAATATTAAAATATATTTAAATTAAATAAAAACTAAGTGTAGGTTGTGGCTTAAAAACAATTTTATTTTAGTTGTTACTTTAGTAGCACTGATATACATTTTTTTATTTTACATTTTATTTTATTTTATATTTTCTGTTTTAATTTAAATTTTACTTAATATTTTAATAATTTCATTAAGTGCTTTTGTCATGTGGAAGAGGGGGGGAAGGACGGAGACATAGGGGGGAATAGGGGGGGAATAAGAACGGAAATCGAGAGGAGATAGTATGATATATTATGATTAAGATATATATTAATAATATAGAAATTAGGAAGTATAAAGTTGGATTTATATTATATAATAATATATATATATATATATATATATATATATACTAGCTATATATATATAAGAAAAAAACAAATACAAACAAAAACACAACAAAATTACTAAAACATTAAGTAAAATTAAATAAAAACAAAATATAATATTAACAAAAACTATAACAGTAATAATATGTCAGTGCTACTTAAATAACAACTAAAATAAAATTGTTTTGAAGCCACAACCTGTTTTACTTCTGTAATGTGAAGAAAAACCTGCAAGATTATGAAAAAAAGAAAAAGAAAAGGAAGATATATGATGCATTAAGAACATATTTTAAGGACCATTAAGTGTTTTTTTGTTGTTGTTTTTGCATTGTAACATTAATTTCATGCCAATTAAGACCACTTATATCCTTAATTCTCCGATATGCACATAATACACACTATATTTATTTATACTCTTCCTAATGTCGGGTGTATTTGAATATCTCGCTGTGTTTTAGGCACAGACGGCTTTACTCGCTCGCTTTCTCGCCGTTGGCAAGTACTGCTACGAGACGAGAAACTTCGCCACAGCTATGCAGATTCTGTCGGGGCTGGAGAACGTGATTGTGAGGCAATTACCGGTAAGAGACGAAGCTCTGAATCGTGCCGCGGTCCTCTCTGAGTGATAAATGATCCTGCGCTGAGAGAGTCATAACCTCAGAAGCTCCTCTGGATTCGGTATTTTTGCTGTATCTTATCTGGCGGCTCCAGCAGCTGAAATGTTAATTGCACGTCCGTTTAAACTGATTAAACACTGACTCTGTTTAAAAGCATGAAAGAGTTGTGATCGGGGTTTGGATTGGTTTGACAGTGTTTCTCTGGTCTTGACGCAGGCGTGGAAGCAGCTCTCGCTGAAGGTGTGCGAGGCTCTGGAGGAGCTCAGGGCCGTGCAGGTCAGACCTGGGAGATTTTCATTATTTTAATTGTTTTAAACTAATTCTTAATACTTTCTAATGTTATTACATTTATAATATTAATAAAAAAGTATGTTACATTAGTATTATTGCATTATATAATATCTATTTCATTAATAATATTAATAATAAAACTGATTCACAGCTATTTAATTATTTTAATAATTTGTTTGAATTGTTTTTTTTAAATTAACTAATTAATTGTTTTCACTGTTTTTAATAATAAAAATAATAATACAAATATAACATAATATTATATATTATCTGTAACACTATTAACTGCTTCACTGGTTTTTTAATTGTTTTGAATGTAATTATATAAGTAATAATATTAAATGTTGTAATATATTATTATAATATTATTGTTTTATATAATATTTAAAACAATAATAATTTTGATAACAATACTGCTTCACAGCTATTTGTTTAATTACTTCATTAATTGTTTTTATTGTTTTGAATTAATTCTAAATGGTTACTTTTATTATTATTATTATTATTATTATTATTATTATATTACATGAATAATATTAATTATACTGCTTCACAGCTATTTATTTGAATTATTTTAATGATTTGTTTCAATTGTTTTCAACTAATTAATTGTTTTCAATGTTTTTAATAATAAAAATAATACAAATATATCATCGTATTATATATTATCTGTAACAATAATAACTGCTTCACTGCTTTTTAATTATTGTTAATGGTTTCTAATGAAATTATATTAATAATAATATGATTAATATTAAAATAGTATATTATTAAAATATTATTGTATTATATAATATTTATTACAATGATAATTTTAATAACAAAACTGCTTCACTGCAATTTGTTAAATTACTTTATTAATTGTTTTTATTGTTTTGAATTAATTCTGAATTGTTACTTTTATTATTATTATTATTATTATTATTATTATTATTATATAACATGAATAATATTAATAATACAGCTTCACGGCTATTTATTTTCATTATTTTAATATTTTTTTTAATTTAACAAATCCTTAATTGTTTTGAATACTATTGTTATTGTTATTATTAATAATAACAATAATGTCAATAATATTAATAATAACAAAACTGTTTTAATTAGTTTAATAATTAGTTAAATTTTTTAACTATTTAAAACTTAATTGCTACTTTTATTATTATTATTATTATTATTATTATTATTATTATTATAATAAAACCGCATCACAGCTATTCATTTTTTAGTTATTTATTACAATAAATACAACCCTTTTCTTTTTTTTTTTAATTTCTTTCATAATCTCTAGACAGTCACACCACCTAAACATTTTTGATTATGTCCTACAAATTATTAAATAACTAAATTAATTTTAAAATAGATACTGAAAACATGCACAAAGGTGTACTGAAGTCCTTGTTTGTGTGAATTGTATTTTTGATGTTGTTTTGAATAATTAAATACATTAATGCATTTACATTTCTGCGTTTTTTTAGATGCTTTTATCCAAAGCGACTTCCATTGCATTCAAAGTTTACATGTTATCAGTTCATGCATTCTCTAAGAATCAAACCCGTGACATTGGTGTTGCGAGCTCATGCTCTTCTGATTGAGCTACAGGGTCTCATAGAAGAGAGAGGAGTGAGGTTCTGAAGTCTGTTAATGATCTTGTTTCAGGTCTTTCTGAAGAGTGATAATCTGTGTCTGATGGAGGGAGAGAAGGACAGACGGCGGCCGACTCTCCCAGACGCCCTCATCCTGGCCCTTCACATCCAGCAGCTGGAGATCGGAGCGTTTACCATGACCAGCGGAGCATACAAGTGGCCCAAACTGAGGTCTCACGAACGCACTTACATTTACATTCAAGCGTTTAATAGACACTTTTGACTTTCAAACCGAGGAACATCTCAATAGTTCACTTAAAAATTAATTTGTGCTAAAAATATTCCCACCCTCAGATCATGTGAGATTAGGATGAGTTTGTTTGTTCATCAGATTTGGATAAATGAAGCATTGCATCACTTGCTCTGCAGTGAATGGGTGCCGTCAGAATTAGAGTCCAAACAGCTGATAAAAACATCACAATAATCCACAAGTAATCCACAGCACTCCAGTCCATCAGTGAACATCTGGAGAAGACAAAAGATGAAACACATCCAGCATTAAGACGTTTTTAACTCAAATACATAGAGTCCATAATCCATAATAACACTTCCTGCAGTGAAAAAGTGCATCTGCTGTTGTCTCTCACATCATAATCCAGACACATATTTGTTTAGAGCTGTTTAAACGCTGCTTGATCTGTGCAGATTTCTCTCCTGATTCACACTAGAACACTTTTTCACTGGAGGAAGTGTTATTATGGATTATAGACTCTATGTATTTTAGTTAAAAACATCTTAATGCTGGATGTGTTTCATCTTTTGTCTTCTCCAGATGTTCACTGATGGACTGGAGTGCTGTGGATTACTTGTGATCTGGTTGGTTGGGTGTTGCTATGAGGTTGCTAGGGTACCTAGGGTGGTTGCTAGGGTGTTGCTATACAGTTGCTAGGGTACCGGGGAGGTTGCTAGGGCGGTTGCTAAGGTATTTAGGGTGGTTGTTAGGATGTTGTTATGCGGTTGCTAGGGTACTCTGGGTGGTTGCTAGGGTGTTGCTATGTGGTTGCTAAGGTACCCGGGCGGTTGTTAGGGTGTTGCTAAGGTACCCAGGGCGGTTGCAAGGGTGATGCAATGCTGTTGCTAGGGTACTCTGGGTGGTTGCTAAGGTGTTGCTATGCAGTTGCTAGGGTGCCCCGGGCAGCTGCTAGGGTGAACTCCTTTCCTTTAAGCCTTTCCATTACTGTATAATCTACACGCTCACGTACGCTGCAGGACAGACATCTGCGGAGGTCAGAGGTCACGGACAGTCAGATGTAATGACGCAGCTGGTGTGTTGAGTGTATGTGTGTGTGGTGAGTTTGTAGAGCAGATGGCGTGTGATTGGAGATGTTTCGCTCGAGGACTCCGGCTGCTTTGAAGGCAGGTTTCTGAGGTGGACACGCAGCTGGTGGTTGAACATCTGTAGCTCACAGCACACAGAATCAGGTCAATCACACACACATTTAGGTCCTATGTATGTTTATGATTCAATATGGATTTCTGGAACATTTGTTGAACGGAGTTTATAAAAATTTACATTGTAAGGGCTGTGCAATTAGGGGGGACAAAAAGTAATTTTTCTAATAAAAATTGTGATTGTGATTTAAAATGCAATTTTACAAAAAGTTCAGGTTTTGTTTGATTAATTGTTGATTTTATATCAATATGGCTATATGATAATTATTATATTATAGTATATTATATTAGAATAATTTTTTTTTTTTTTTTTTTACAAATAAAAAAATACAAAATACCTAATTAAAACTAAATAAGAAAAATGACTATTGTAATATTTTACTGTAAAATAAAAATCAATAATTTAAAAAATATATATAATAATTTTATTTAAAATTCCAGTTGTAATATTATAATACAAATTATTTATCTTAATTTCTTCCTTTTCAAATGTTTAACCACTGAACTTTTATTTTGACTATAATAATAATAATTATTATTATTATTAAAGAAAATTTCTACGAACATAAACACTTTAAACAAGTATTTTAGTTTTCTATAATTTCTACTAATTATTACTACTAGTACTACTAAATATGACTACTAAACAAAATAAGAAATATTACTATTATTACACTGTATTTAAGGAAAATCATAATGATTTTATTTTATAGTACAGCTGTAAAATTACAATAATACTAGTCTTAATTTCTTCATTTTTAAATATTTACCCACTGATGTTTTTATTAACTGTAAAAATAACTATTAATGATGTTGTTGTTATTCATTTAATATTTATTTAAGAATAAAGTTACAAACATAAACAATATAAACATGTATTTTAATCAATCTAAAAATATTAAAATATAATAATAAAAATAACAACAATTATTATTATTATTATTATTATTATTACTTCCACTAAATAAAACTATTAAATAAGAAATATTACTAGTGTATTGTTTCACTGTATTTAAGAAAAAAAAAATCATTTTATTCTATAGCACAACTATAAAATTACAAATCCTATATTTATTTTCTTCATTAAATTATTAATTTCTTCATGAACCACTGAACTTTTATTTTGACAATAATAATAACATTTATTATTAATAATATTAGTATCGCTACTACTAAATAAAACTATTAGATAAAATAAACAACATTACTAGTGTATTATTTCAAACATAATAATTCAATAAATAAAAATAATTAAATTTGATAGTACAAAATACAATGAAATACAGTGGCTGTCATAATTTCATGTTCAAACATTGAACAGCCGGTTTATAATCGATTCCTATTACAAGTGACCCAAACTCAGATGCAGAGACGAGTTCATGTGGAGCAGCTGAGAATGAAAAGACTTAGCCTTCGCAATTTGATATTCACTCTACGCCGATTATTTCCGATATAATCGCGCAGCCCCACAAACACTCAGATATTCTGCAGAATGCACAAATGCTGTTCTTTCCCTCTTTGCATCTAAAGCCAGACTCATGCGTCTCGTCTCTCGTGTGTGTTTGTTTCCTCTCAGGAACATCGCGCGTGTGGTCAGTCAGATCCACGCGTTTCAGGAGCGTCTCTATCCCTACCCTCCCGACCCTGAGCTGCAGGCGTACCTGCGTGGACGACTCGCACGCTTCGGCAGGTGTGACATCCCGCTGCTCGCCTCCGACAACCACATCAACTTCAGCCAGATGCCCGCCGCTCGCCGGATCCACGACACGCTGCGCCGCGTCAAAGCGTCTTTCCAGTGACCGGCACCGATGTGGAACACCGCTGGAGTCGCCTCCGGAGACTCCAGGCATCTCTGTTTGAGCGCTTAGCAGAGATGAAGATGTATGAATGTTGATGAGGAATTAGGAGTCTGTGGCAGAAAACGTGATCATTTTCCTGTAAATACTGTGAAAGCACAGGTGAATTTCCTCTTTTTAGGATGTGGAGGTGTTTTCTCATCTTTAACTTCAGTTTTAGCCGTGGTTTGATGGATGGTTTTCTTCAAAGAACAAAGACTTTTAGTTTTGTGCTTAACGGCTACGCAACCAAATATTATAGTATGGATGTTTATAGATTTATTGATAATGATTGAGAAATTATTAATGCATTTTAGAGAAGATTCAACCGTTTGTGATTGAGAAGCTTGAAATGATGCATTATAAACTCCTCTAGAAAAATATTCTACTTTTAAAAATAGAGTAAACACAATATATTTCTATTCAAATCTTAGGAAATTGTGGCATACGTCTGCATAACTTTCAACATAATTGAACTCACTGCATTTCTAAGAGCACTTTACATTGGGACACGTTTATTTCACTGCATGTTTTAAAGTTCAAGAGCGCGTCTTTTGCATTAGAATTCAATTAAACTCACTGGTCACACTGTAGAAAGAGTATGAGTTTCTTTCTTGTGTTGAAAACAAAAGAAGATATTTCGAAGAATGTGTTTTTGGTCCCCAATGACTTCCATAGTATGGAAAAAAAAATGTTTGTTTACCAACATTCTTCGAAATGTCTTCTTTTCAGGTTTTAGTCTCTAAATAATACTTTAGATTTGAAGAAAACCAGTTAATTTACATGTTTTACATCTGCAGGATTACACACTTACTAAATTGTATAGGTCTTAATAGCCCATTAATCATGTTTAGACCTAATAAATTGCATCGTATTGAATGAAAACTTCTCGTTTTGATGCAGTGTGTTTTTTTAGGTGTGCAGAATACAGTTCTAGACATTCTCCATCTTCACCTTTGATATGTGATACATTAACAACCATCATTTCATGAGATTTTATTTTTCAGCCTTTTAATCTCCTCGGCTCATGGATCAAGTGACCGTCAGATGCACAGGTCAACATCTCAGAGTAGGTCATCTGGGTAATGTTCAGTTACTACACATGGTTTAAAGTTTGGAATAATTGATTTTTTTATGTTTTGGAGAGTCTCTTCTGCTCACCCACGCTGCATTTATTTGATCAAAAATACAGTGAAAACAGTGAAATATTATTACAAAGTAAAAGACCTGTTTTCTATGTGAATATCTGTTAAACTGTAATTTATTCCTGTGATCAAAGCTGTATTTTCAGCATCATTACTCCAGTCTTCAGTGTCACATGATCTTCGGAATTCATTCTATGATGCTGATTTGCTGCTCAAAAAACATTTCTGATTATTATCAATGTTGAAAACAGTTGTGCTGCACAATATTTTTGTTTAAACCATTTTATTTTTTAGGATTCACAGATGAATAGAAAATTCAGAAGAACAGCATTTATTTGAAATAGACATATTTTGTAATATTATAAATGTCTAATGCATCCTTGATGAATGAAAGTATTAATATTTCTTTCTCTCTTTTTTACATAAATCTTACCCCCCACTTTTTAACAAAAAAAAAAGAAGAAGAAGAAGCAAAAATACTGTGCAGCACAACTGTTTTCAACATGATAATAATCAGAAATGTTTATTGAGTAGCAAATCATCATATTAGAATGATTTCTGAAGATCATGTGACACTGAAGACTGGAGTAATGATGCTGAAAATACAGCTGCGCATCACAGAAATAAATTACACTTTAACAGATATTCACATAGAAAACAGCTTTTTTATACTGGAATAATATTTCACAATGTTTACTGTGTGTTTGCTCAAATAAATACAGCCTTGATGAGCAGAAGAGACTTTTTCAAAAACATAAAAAATATATATTATTCCAAACTTTTGTCCTGTAGTGTACTGGACGTTCATGGAATTATGAAAAAAAAATGTATGCATTATTAAACTGTTAACAAAATATCTGTGCTTCTGACATGTCAGTAACTGGATATGAACATTTTCATACAACAAAAAGCAGTATCGCACTCATAATCGTTCATATGTTGTTCTGTAACAGCAGCACGCTTGCTCATGTAATTTTTGCTGAAAAGTTTTTCTTTAAAAGCATCAATGTGTTCGCTGATCTGATGACTGTCAATGAAATTAGATTAATTTGCTTTAAGATCCACAAAGATCTGCTCCCTGTTATTGCACGTCCTCATTTATCATATATGCGAATTAAATAATGCGCATATATGTGTCGGAGTTTCACGCGGAGCGGAGGAAGCGCACGGGATCCTCGTCATTGTTCCGCGGCGGATCAAAGCGCTTCAGATAAAGGCTTTAATTGCGAGTCAAAGAGCTCGAGCTCCTGCACTATAGATCACTGATAACATGCCGTTATCATCATTGTCCAGCTAAACGATCCTTTCAAAGGCTCTGTCTCTCATCCGCAGACATGCAGTCCGATAACACCAAACCCTGATTAACTGCAGACCTCTGTGCCATGCCATCATTTCAGATTTATCACCGATATTATTGAATCACAGACAGTGCGGTTTTGTTTCATCATGAAACCTCAAATAAATGAGCATACAATTGCATGAATGCTTCTGAACTCATTTGTTATATTTCCGCCCAAAACGTCCTTTTGCTTTGTCATACGCAAAAAATAAAAAATAAAAAATAAAAATAAAAAGTAAAGACTATTTAAACGTATTGATTTCCAGATTCAGCTTGATTGGTCCTATAAAATTAAGATTTACAGCGTTATAGCATGAGTTACATTAAACATGCATAAGCCTATATGTGGACATTTGTGCATATGCATGATTAAACTGTTATACAAAAAAAAAAAAAAAATCAATGCAAGTAAATAGTTGCACAGTTTTAGGTTGGTGCAATGAGATCTCCGAGTTGTTGTGTCCGGGTGTGACTTTGCATTTGAACTGCTGGTCAATCAAAGTTAATTGTGTTGCTACTGTAATCCCTTTGATCTTGATGTTTGCCGACCGCGCCAAACGCCGCTGTGATGGACGGTGGCGCCAGAGACTCCACAGGCAGCAGCACGTGTTAAAACACCACCATTTGAGCTACAGTCCAATCACACACCACAATACAGATACAGACAAATAGCACAAACGACAGTTTTTTTTTTTTAAATCACAATTAATCACTTATTTTTTTCTAATAGCCAGATTGATCATTTTCCACTGATGTCACAGTAACACACAGAATAAGCCCAAAATATTATTTAGAGGCTTGTATAAGCAAAGTTAGTCAAACCCAGATATGTTGAAAAGTGCTGTAGAACAAATAAAATATTTTCTTTATTGGCTATAGATTTCGTTTTTATATTATTCTGACTATTTAACTTTTTTATAGTAACTTTTTGTTTCGTCCTATAATTTACATATACTTTTATTTAAAGTAATATTGAGACATGATTAAATGAACATGTAAGCACAGAAGTCTGAAGGCAAAAGTCAAATAACAAGGATTTATTAGTGAGATATGCAGCAAACTATTGTGTAATTGTGAAATATTATTACAATTTCAAATACCCATTTTCTATGTGAATATATTGTAAAATGTAATTTATTTCTGTGATGCGCAGCTGAATTTTGCCACTACTCCAGTCATCAGTGTCACATGATCTTCAGAAATCATTCTAATATGCTGATTTGCTTCTCAAGAAACATTTCTGATTATTATCAATGTTGAAAACAGTTGCTGCAGAATATTCCTTTGGAAAACGTGATATATACGCATATTTCGCATGATAAATAATGCAAAATAATTCAAATACACGGATTTATTATGGGGAATATGTTTACAATTGGTGTAAAATATTAAAAAAGTTTTACTGTTCATTTAATGTAATTATTTTTAAGTTTCTTGGCTTTAAACTTTAAAATGCCATTATTAACGCTGCAGTTTTCGCCATTAATGCGCCACTCGGACCCAGTTGTTCTGACACATCTGTGTTTGAAGAGGATGCAGACAGCTGGATGAGCCAGAGGTGCTCACAGACAAGCTGGCGCCAGGCTTTCACACAATCACAGGATATGTAAAGACTTCAGTAACGACCCATTAGGCCTAATGATTGAGAATCGATCAGGCGTTAACTCCTCCATGCATATGTTAATGTGATGCGGGACGGGCCTTTATATATGCAGGCCGCTTCTGGAGGCCTGGCAAACAGTCTTGGATTGTACTCGGATAGATTCACGTCCTCAGACGCACAGACAGCAATCATGGTCAAGAAGTTTTCTGTGGACTGGCTCGCCCAAAGCTTTCATGATTTGGAGGCTCTGGAGCCGGAGAAGAAGACGCACAGGCCGCACGTGCCGTGTGTGGTTCAACCGAGACCTCCAACATCCTACGACAAGGTTTATTTGCAGCCAAAACCAAAGGTTACCAAAGTTGAACAGAAACCAGAGACCATTAAGGAGAATGAGGTCACGACTCCAAGACACTGCTCGTCTCCAATCTGTAAGTATGCGCGCTTCAATGCATTTCCGATTGACTTCTATCAATGTAAATGGGAACAGAGCGTGTTTTAATGTTATATTTCATGCTCAGTTTCAGAAAACAGCGGCTATTCGTCCGGTTATGAGAGCGAAGCGGCCGCGTCTGAATGCGCTTCCGTCGGAGATGGACACGAGACTGAGAAGGACGCGGCGGCGCGCAGAATAAGAACCAAATTCACTCCGGAACAGATCGACAAACTTGAGAAAATCTTCAGCAAGCACAAATACTTGGACGCGGGAGAAAGAGTGAAAACCGCGTTGAAACTCAATCTGTCAGAAACTCAGGTGAGGCGCGCGCATATTACACTGTATTCTCTTAATTTAAATGCGTCATCATCGTTCTCTTATGCACTGGAAAAAGCTTGTGAATTTCACAAGTGAGACTGAAATATTGATCTATAATTGTATTTTCTTGTAAAACATACTCCAATAATATTTTAAATGCTTGGGAATGTCGCGTTTTGAACAATAGAACGATTTTTTAAATGCATCTTTGTTTTGTTCTTTAGGTCAGAACTTGGTTCCAGAATCGAAGGATGAAGCTGAAGCGTGAAGTTCAGGATATGCGCGCTGACTATCTTCTGCCTCAGATGGTTCTTCCGGTTCAGTACCAATGCTACGACAGACAGCGACTTCCGTTTCCGCCTCACGGCGCGCTGATGCACCAGATGATGACGCATCATCCGCTCGCTCCTCATCATCACCTCATGATGCAGAGGCCACATTACTACTGAAGACAGACACGTTCCTTTACGAAAACACTTATCAGATTCTGTGTGCAATATGTGTAGAGTTATGCTTTGTAAAAAAAAACTAAACAAAAAAGTGTTTAATTAAAAAGAAGAGTTTATTTATTATCAGAAATAAAGTATGTTTTATGCCTTTAAGTTCGCTTTACTGGTGATTTGTTTGTGTTTAAGTTAAACTTTACAAGCTTAAAGTTCACATTTGATAAGATTTGTAGGTTCTTTGTTGTTCAAATACGTTTAATCTTAATCAGTTTCCTTTGAAGTTAAAAGATACTGAGACATTCACCGATCCGCGTGACTATTTAAACTTTATTTGGAAATTCAGTGTTTTCTTGGAATGTTCCACATACATTGCGTAAGTTAAAGAAAATTATTCTTCATCTGCAACCAAATGGCATCAATACAATGAAATTTCACAGCTTAATTGTGATCTGACAGTTGTGTATCTGTGTAATTATCTCAGGTCGGCAAATATATACACACACAGTATATATGCATTTATTTAATCAGAAATACAGAAAAAAACAGTAATATTGTGAAAATAACAATATACATAACCATTCAAAAGTTTGGGGTCATTTTTTTAAAGAAATAAATCCTTATATTCAGCAAGGATGTGTTAAATTGATTTTAAAAAGTGATGATAATAAAGACAAATATTTATATTTTAAATAAATGTTGTTCTTTTTAAATTTATTCATCAAAGAATCCTGAAAAAAAAAATGTTTCGCAGCTTCCAAAATAAAATAATATCAATAATTTAAAAAATGAATGAAATTAATTAATAAGCAGCACAACTGTTTCCAACACTGATAATAAATCAGCATATTAGAATGATTTCTGAAGATCATGGACTGGAGTAATGATGCTGAAAATTCAGCTTTTCACAACGGAAATAAATTTTATTTTAAAGTATATTAAAATAATAATAATAAAAATGGTAAAAAAAAATGGTAATAATAAAATAATAATAAAAATGGTTCAACAATGCAAGTGAGATTTATTTAAATCAAACGTAGGCGCCAAAGAAATCCTAAACAAACCACTGATCCGCGCGAGCCGCTGCGCCACGGTCTCACACTGCGCTTTCATATGCGCGCGACTCCGCATACTTCAAACAACACCTAACGAGCAGATCATGGTCAACAATTAGTCCTAATTAAGTCGCCCATTGATGAGTTTACACTCTCCACATAATCCCAACAGACTGGCTCCAGCATGTCTGGGTTGTGTGTGTGTGTGTGTGTGTGTTGTTTCATACAGACCTGTGATATGTGTGACAGAGTATTGATCCCCCTCTAATATCAGCCCGGTGAAAACGTTACTGAAGACCCATCTAGGTTAATAACTCACAATCATTTTGCAAAATGAATAATGCAGGTTTAAGAGAGATGATTTCATCTACTGTACATAGCATCATTAAAGTAATAACGCAATAAAAAATAATAATAAATAAATTTATTTGTATCTTGATGTTGCATAATAGCTTCTTCAGATGAGTATTTTGGTTTCTGGATTCATTAAATCATTAGTAAATAAATAAATAATTTATTTGAACATGTAATGCAACATTATATGATATGATTTATTTATTTATTGTTTGTTTGTTGCAGTAGGTTCTTCAGATGAGTATTTAGGTTTCTGGATTCATCAAATCATCAGTAAGTAAATAAATAAATGTATTTAATTTTGATGTTACATTATAGGTTCTGTAGATGAGTTTGCTGTTTCTGGATTTATAAAATCAAACATTCATCCTTTCTTTCTTTCTTTCTTTCTTTCTTTCTTTCTTTCTTTCTTTCTTTGAATTCTAGATTCTTCAGATTAATGTTTTGTAGAGTATCAGGCATTCATTAAATCGTCAGTAGACCTGCATTTTATTTTATTTTCTTAAAAAGTAAAATATTTTGTGGAACTTAAAAAGGCTGGAACATAAGACTGTTTTAAATTAAACTGAACGTGCATGGGATTTATCTCAATTTTTTAACATTTCATTTGATCTCATAACTCGTTTTAATCTTCATTTAATCTCATTGGTTTAGTATTTCTCCATCTATGTTCTTAAAATGCATGCAACTATCCACAGAATTATAATTCAGCCTTATTCAAGCTCGCGGGAGAAACGCATTTCAGTCTTTGCCTTTAGACATCAGACACTTTGCTCCTTTCCTCTTCAATGACGGGAAGAACTCCTCTGCAGACATCAGGTTTCTGCTCAAACCCATAATATGTGGAGATGCATTTAATGTAATAAACAAGCGTGCTGAATTGACATTGATGGGACAGATTCAAGCATAATGGGGATCAAGACTTAATCCGACGGTGATCCGCTCTTTCTTCTTCACTTTATCTGCTGATGGATGAGGCTTGTCTTGAGTGGATGATGTTGATGATTGTATCAGTGCATTGATGGCTCTTCTCAGGTGCTCGAGGTGAACACAAGAGGTGCTCAGACTCGCTGGCGCCTGGATATCACAAGTACACCGAACGTGTGAACAAGCCCATTGCGACATCTATTAACTTCAATTACAGAGTTATAATTCCGCTGAGAGTCGCTTTACTCGTGCAAATGAGCGGAGAAGCTCCTATAAAGCTCAGGAGGAACTACAACTGATCAAATTATTAGAAAGAAACATCATGTTCAAGAAGTTCTCCGTGGAGTGGTTGTCCCAGAGCTTCCATGCACAAGATCTGGAGCAGGAGAAATTCATCAAATTGATTGCAAGAGGTCCTGATGCCTTCAGTGACGCTCCTCGAGCATCTTCAGAAATGATCGGAGAAGGAGAAACCAAGGCCCCGTCTTCTCCTACAAGTAAATATGACCTTCTCACGGTGGTTTTCAGTGTTGTCATGGATTTTGAAACGCATCTAGCAGGTTGTTCCTCTCGCTTCAGATAGCTGTGGCTACACCTCGGCCTCAGAGAGCGACGCGGGCGACGAGAGCGAAGGAGAATCCGCGTCGCAGCGGCGCGTCAGAACCAAGTTCAGCTCGGATCAGATCTCGCGCCTGGAGAAGACCTTCAGCAAACACAAATACCTCGGTGCGAGTCAGAGACGGAGAATAGCAGAGAAGCTGCAGCTGTCTGATACACAGGTAGCTCTATGTGGCAGAAAAAAAAAAAAAAAAATATATATATATATATATATATATATATATATATATATATATATATATATATATATATTAATATACATATATATACAGTAATATTTACATAATAATATGTGACAGAAAAAAAATATTGTAATATTTTGTTGCATTATATTAATAATGAGTAAAAATGCATTTGTCACACTTCGGGACTATTTATGTGAACTCCAAGATATCATGTTTTCATAAAAATAAATAATTAGATAAACAATTTAATTATTCATACAGAACATATTAGGCAATAATGCACAGTGTGATTATATTTATTTATTATCCTATAATGCAACCTGAATAAATAAACAATAAATTAAAAACTTTACCATTTAAATGAGTACTTTTATTATTAATTTATATTTGAATATGTAATGCAACATTATATGATACTTTTATAAATATTTAAATATTTATTTATTTATTTATTTATTTATTTATTTACTTTCTGACTTACTTACTGAAGATTTAATGAATCCAGAAACCAAAATACTAATCTAAAGAACCTAATGCAACATAATGTAAACAAACAAACAAATAAAGAAAGAAAGAAAGAAAGAAAGAAAGAAAGAAAGGCAAGTTTTTAGAATTAAAAGTCACTAAAAACAGGAAAGAAATTGCAACCATGTTTATTTATTTATTTATTTATTATAAACCTATAATGCAGCATGAATAGATAAATAATTAATTAAATACTTCACCATTTAAATTAATACTTTGTTATTTATTTTGTATTTGAGCATGAAATGCAACATTATATGATACTTATATAAAGTAGCCTATCATATCATATCATATATACATTATAAGATACTTTTATAAATATATAAATAGTTATTTATTTACTTACTTACTGAAGATTTAATGAATACAGAAACCAAAATACTAATCTGAAGAACCTAATGCAACATGAAATAAATAAAGACAATTTTTTGAGGATTACAAGTCACAAAAGCAGGAAAGAAACTGCAAACAGATTTATTTATTTATTTATTTATTTAAGGTGAAGACGTGGTTCCAGAACAGACGGATGAAGCTGAAGCGGGAAGTTCAGGACATGCGCGCTGCTGAGTTTTTTGTACCGACAGTCCTTCCGCCGGTGACGTCATTTCAGCACCACACCGTGAGCGGACAGCGCTCGCGTCTCTATTTCCCGCCACAGAGCCTGCAGCGGATTCCCGCGCGACAAATGGCACCAGAGCCGCACCTGCACCCGATGCTTTTCGCGCCCTGCTACTTTTAAGCCTTTCTTTCTTTCTTTTTCTGTAATGATCAAATTGTAATCTAGAATCTAGATATGATATGAAAATATATAAAAAATAACCCCAGAACAGTTTTTTTAATAAGTAAAATATAGAAGCAAGCACTGTTTGTAGTTCTATAAACAGTGTATATGTACATAAATAAATATTGTCTTTACACAAAATCTAAAAAATCATATGTAATAAAAAATACTTTGAATCAAGCCTCTTAGCCTTTTATTCATCAGTCGTGTCTACAACATAATTTTGTTATTTAATCCTACATTAATAATAATATAAATCACTCAATCTATATAGATAGATTATAAATTATGATGATATTTCTTTTATTTATAAAATTAAATATATTTTTATTTATTTATATATTACATTTGATTTTTTTATAAAACTAAAAGTGATTAAAGTTAGATAAAAAGTAAATGTATTTATATATATTAATATTTATAGTACTAATTCCTTAATTAATTTCATTCATTCTTTATTCTATTTCTCTTATATATCTATATATAATAGATTATATCATATAGCTCTATATATAACACACACACACACATATATATATATATATATATATAATATATATATACAATATATCATATATATATACAGTATACATATAACATATATATATAAGATATATAGTATATATATAGATATATATATATAATATATATACCTATAAATATATATAGATATATATCCTTTTTTGTGCCTTTTTGAACACAATAAAACAATCCGAACTTCATTTAAAGGATGGACAGTAACAGATCTGACCTAATATAACACTTAACAATGACATTAAACAAATGACCCCCCCACCCCTCCCCAGAATAAAATAATAAAAACCAAATAAATATATACATATTTTATGGTTTAGACACATGAGATATCTTAGACTTTACCTACACTCTTAAAGAGACAAAGCATGTTGGACATTCTACTTATTTCATTTTCTCAATCAGTGCAAGAAAAGAAAACAATCATCATTTTAACAAGATTAATTCGACCCAAAATAGACATTGTAAGTTTGCTCAAATTCTGTAATAAATTTTGGATCTCTTGAATAACTGGTTGAAAGTTAACTTGCTTAATTTTTTCTAATCCAGGTATAAGTTTGATGAACTAACCCAGGTGAGACCCATTTAAATGGCGATTGCACTTCTAACATATTATTATGGTTTACTCCAATTAATTTTATATCCTGATATTTGCAAAAAGTCATCAGTTAAAGAGCACATTGTCTGTACTGTTATTTGTGGGTTACTAGAAATAAGTAAAATATCGTCAGCATACAGAAGTATTTTATGCTCCTGCAGACATAACATTCTTAATATTTGGGTTGCTGCGTAAAGCTTTAGCCAATGGCTTTAAGACCAACGCAGAAATGAGGGGAGAAAGGGGGCACCCCTGTTTTGTGCCGCTGTGTAGCTCGGATCGTGATGACATTATGCCATTACACAACACTGAGGCTTGGGGTCCAGTGTGTAGTAATTTAACCCATTTAGTAAATATTGACCCAAATCTTCTAAGTGTCTCGAATAAGAAACCAAACTCAACCCTGTCAAAGACCTTCTCCGCGTCCAGGGAGAAGGCCAATATTTATATTAATTTATTTTCTGAGATGTGCAATGTTTGTCGTGAAAATGTCTCAAAAAAAAAAAAAAAAATACTTTATGGTCCTAAAAATAGGATTTGTTTTCTTTAATTAAAATAATAATAATAATAATATTTTATTTTATTTTATTTTATTTTATTTTATTTTATTTTATTTTATTTTATTTTATTTTATTTTAACCTTCTCATTGCTATATGTTACTGTAACCAATATAAGATGGAATTTGTTTTAAAAGGTAACATTTAAGCTTTTAACCCTTTGCTAAATGGGTTATTAAATGATTGTGGCTAGTCATTTTTTGTTATGCAATTTTTTTTCCTGCCAATTATTTTTGTTAATAATAATAATAATTATTATTTATTTATTATAATAATTTATATTTATATTATATTTTATTTATTTTATTTGTATTTATTTATTTATTTATTTATTTATTTATTTATAATATTTGTTTGTTTATTTGTTTTCAGGCAGACATGTGTAACCCTACATTTAAGGACTTCGTATGGAAATTAATTTTCACCTGCTGAAAAAAACAAAGGTGAGAAAAAACAACTTTTTTGTAACATAACGACGTCTTTACAAGAAATTTGAAAATTTTAAAAATAGTTTAAAATTGAACAGTAACAGAACTGTTGATATACTTGCAGTTTGCCTGCTGGAACTCTTTAATTAAAAAGTATTTTATATATATATATATTAGTAATATTTTGAAACTGATGATGTTCATAATCCAGGGTCTCATTCAGAAGTTATAGTTTTTTTTAGATGCAAGTATGTGTGTGTGTGTGTGTGTGTGTGAGAGAGAGAGAGAGAGAGAGAGAGAGAGAGAGAGAGTGTGTGTGTGTGTGTGTGTGTGTGTGTGTGTGTGTGTGTGTGTGTATCCACAGGGAGGCAGTGCTCTCCTACTCTATGAATATGAGCATCAGCTTAATTTCTGTGTGACTTTAACTAGACAGTAAGTGTGAATGGGATGCTTATCAAATCAATCTCTATGAGGAGCTGAACAGATCTAATGCTCTTTCACAGTTCATGATGATTCTTTGATTATTCAGTGGCTGTTGTGATGAATGAGCTGGTGTTGATGGTGCTGTACATTATCATGCAAAACATGCACTTTACATACATGCCATTGTGCATGTTCAGAAACTGTGCACTGTATGAAAGCAAAAACAACCAATGGATGATACATCATTTGTGTTTGTAGTGATTCATCAGGATCCACAAATGATGGGGTAAACATTTAGTGGTGCATATATCTTTTTAATACTGTGGTTAAAATTAAAATTAAATTAAATTTAATTTAATTTAATTTAATTTAATTTAATTTAATTTAATTTAATTTAATTTAATTTAATTTAATTTAATTTAATTTACATATTATAAAGATATGCTTTAAATTGTTACATTTTTGTCTGAATTTATGCTTTAACAATCTTACACCATGTTAACAATACATAAACAATATATATATATATATATATATATGTGTGTGTGTGTGTGTGTGTGTGTGTGTATCATAAACACATAAACAATATATAAACATATAAACCACATATAAACAAGCAACCTTTATTTTTGATGTTTTTAAAATATTAATATTAACATTTATATTATTTTTAATAATATTTTTTATCTGGAATAAATACTGTTAAACTCATGAGCATAAAGTCAGTCCAAATTGTTTTATGCATGATTCTTAATTAATTATAAATAAATTCTGAGAGCAGAAAAAAAGTATCTTTTTATTTAGACATTATGTCAAGAAAGGCTGTGCTCATGCAAACCAATGCACTTTATTCACCACAATCGTGGTTTAAATATTTAACGCTGTATATAACTTTTTAATAGTGTTTTGTTTTATTTTATTTTTTTATTTTACTATTTTATTTTAGTTTATTTTTTATTTTTAATCATAAACATATGACATTAGTTTAAATTATTGATTTTTATTTGAATTTGCATTTTTACCATCTCATTGCTATAATCACCATGTTGACCAATATAGAGGTTATTTTTAATGGTGCAGTTAAAAAATGTTATATTGCTAAAATATGAACAATTTAATATATATTGGTAATGCATTTATATATATTTGCACATAAACCACTCTTATGCGGTGCATCAACTTTTAAAATATACTTGTTCATTATGAATTTATGTAACAAATTTTAATAGATCTGAGATCAGAAAAATTATCTTTTCATCTAGACATTATGTCAAAAGAAGACTGGAATCATGCAAACCAAACAAATCAGAAAATGAAGGCCAAACACATTTGAGGATCCTTCCAACCCACTTTATTCAATTAAGCACACCAGTGGAACTCACAGTGACTTTTATTTTGCATCTAAAACCAAAGATTAAACACATTTTCAGTGGATGTCAGCATCATTAATTTTAATGATCCCGCGGTGCGCTGAACGCCGATGGCACGTGGAAAACCTCTGCTGCCCCATTTTCCCATGCCCTATGCCTCTTTAAAGCTACATCTCAAAGAGGTATATGCATAGGAAAAAGGAACAGTGAGTGGAATCAGCCGGACGGGAGACCTCGAGCAAGAGAGACAGTGAGAAACACATTAGTAAAACATAATTACACGCCCAACATGAGAAAAACATACAGTGAAACCTTAAAAATTAAGCTTGATGCCTTAGAAGAACCAGTAATCAGTTCCTAAAACAACCATTTTATCTTAGTGTGTAAAACATTTCAAAAATTTAAAAAACCTCTGCCTACTATAATTACTATTTTTTTAGGGTAATTTAATTTAATTTAATTTGTATTTTATTTTATTTTGAGTGTAAATAATTAAATAATAAATTAATACTAATGGTAATTATATTAATAATAATATTTTATTTTTATTTTACAATTATAGTGAACTCATGAACAACAAACTTTTGTCTATTTTATTTTATTTTTAATTTAATTTAATTTAATTTTGAGTGTGGTAAATAAATAAATAATAAATTAATAAAACTTTTGATTTATGATAATTATATTAATAATATTTTATTTTATTTTATTTTACTATAATAGTAAATTCATGAACAACACACTTTTGTCTATTTTATTTTATTTTATTTTATTTTATTTTATTTTATTTTATTTTATTTTATTTTATTTTATTTTTTTTATTTTATTTTATTTTACTTTATTTTATTTTATTATTTTATTTTATTTTAAATAACCATTATTTTAGAGTGCAATTAAATAAATTAATTAATTAAATAGTTAACCCATGAGCAACAAACGTTTGACTAATAATACATATATTAGTAATCATGTTTTGTTTTATTTTATTTTATTTTATTTTATTTTATTTTATTTTATTTTATTTTATTTTATTTTATTTTATTTTATTTTATAAAACAGAAACCTTTGTGAAATGGAATCATTAATGCCAATGAAAAACCTATTGTTTAAAGTATGATAAATAATAGTAAGCTCATGAGGAATAAACAGCTGACAATTAATTTAATTTAATTATAAATCCTAAACGTATAAGCTTTTAAACACAGATTTTTTTTTTAGGTTGCATTTTAACCATCTTATGAAAATAGACACATGTTGACCAATATAGTTTGTGTTTTGAAAGTTTTGCTAGTTAATCCTGTCATAATCAAGCATTTAACTGTCAATCTTTTTAATAGTGCAGTAAAAAGGCTTTATATTACAAAAGCATTATAACATAGCTGTGCATATGCTTCCCCTCGTTCATTGTAATGGTCAAACTAAACACACATGCATGCAAACCCCGCTATAATCCTCAGAAAGCCAATTAATCTGCTCATACTGAGGTTAAAAAGCAGCAGCATGTCTTACCCGACGCCGCAGCAGGACCGTCTCCTCCTGAAAACTATTCCTCTTGGATTTTATTCCTCAGGAGAGACCTTGAAGATGTTTGAAGAAGACACAGTAACTGAGTCTCGGCCCTCCTCTCCTCCTCCTCCTCCTCTTCCAGCACCTGTAATCTTCAGCTGGGCACAAAAACAACCCATTGTGGAGCGTGTGAGGGATGGCATTGGTTGGCACAGCTGTTGTCTGAAGCAGAGGTTTAGGGACAGAGCGTTCCTGATGGCTCCAGTGTGTCTTATCTATCAGGGTCTCCCAGAGGAGAGGAGCTCCGTCTCCCATGATTCAACACACTCAAGGACCCAGACAAGGCCTGTTGGAGGGGAATGAGGACACACACACACACACACACACACACACACGCACTGAGCGTTCAGGCATGTCAAGGTTAACACCGAGCTCAGTGGAGAAATACGAGCGAGTGTTGGAGTGTTTTGACCCGGGTCTCGGGGTTCATGCATTATAGCTGATGCTTCTCATATAGGATGACTGTAAATGTTCTCCAGCGAGATAGACACATGCTCACTACAGAGGGACTGGAGTAGTTTTAGTGTGTGAGATGTGCTTTTATCAGGTTAGTCTGACATACAAGCGTTATACGTTATTTCCAGTCAGGAGCGTATGGTGAACATCATGAAAACATGTTCACATCCAGGCTTTACACCAACATAAAAAAAAAAAAAAAAAAAAAAAAATGCATGATATGAAATATTTATTTATTTATTTATTTGTTTATTCATGCATGCATTTATTTATGCACTTTTGCATGTATTTCTGCATTATTTATTTATTCATTATGTATTTATATCATATTATTTTTAGATGTATTTATAACCACTTCTGTGTTTTTTGTCATTCCCATTACTCTCATGAGTTTCTCATTGCTATAATGAGTTTATTACAATTTATGCATTTATTTATGGATTATTCATTAATTCATTTATACATGAAGAGATGTTTTAGTGTTTCTGAAAGAAGTCTCTTCTGCTTACCAAGGCTGTTTTAAATGTAAAAAATACAGTAAAAATAGTGAAATATTATTATAATTTAAAACAGCTGTTTTCTATGTGAATCTCTGTTAAACTGTAATTTATTTCTGTGATGTGCAGCTGTATTTTCAGCATCATTACTCCAGTCTTCAGTGTCACATGATCTTCAGAAATCATTCTAATATGATGATTTGCTGCTCAAGAAACATTTCTGATTTCTGATGATGATTTTCTTATTATCAATGTTGAACACAGTTGTGCTGCACAATATTTTTGTGGGTACTGTGATGTATTTTATTTTTCAGGATTCACAGATGAATAGAAAGTTCAAAAGAACAGCATTTATTTGAAATAGAAATCTTTTGTAACATTATAAATATGGTTCCTTCAAACCCATCGTTTCATCACAATTTCACCATCCAGTTAGGCACATCAACCATAACTCCTTCAAAAACAGCCAGAAACCTTGGAGTTATGATTGATGATCAGCTGACTTCCTCAGACCACATTGCTAAAACTGTCCGGTCCTGCAGATTTGCTTTATTCAACATTAAGAAGATCAGGCCCTTTCTTTCCGAACATGCTGCACAACTCCTTGTTCAAGCTCTTGTTCTGTCCAGGCTAGACTATTGCAACGCTCTCTTGGCAGGTCTTCCAGCCAGTTCTATCAAACCTTTACAATTAATCCAGAACGCGGCAGCAAAATTAATTTTTAATTAGCCGAAAAGAATACACGTCACACCTCTGTTCATCAATTTGCACTGGCTACCAATAGCTGCTCGCATAAAATTCAAGGCATTGATGTTTGCCTACAAAACCACCACTGGCTCTGCACCCCTTTACCTAAATTCAATACTTCAGACTTATGTGCCTCTAGAAGCTTGCGTTCTGCAAGTGAACATCGCTTGATTGTTCATCCCAAAGAAGCACAAAGTCACTTTTACGGACTTTTAAATTAAATGTTTCCTCCTGGTGGAATGACCTGCCCAACTCAATCCCAGCAGCTGAGTCCTTAGCCATCTTCAAGAATCAGCTTAAAACACATCTCTTCCATCTTTATTTGACTCTCTAACTTTAGCACTCACTATTCTAATTCTATTCTTAAAAAAGAAAAGAAAAATATCTAACTAGCTTTCTAATCTTTTTGTATTCTATCTGTTTTCTTTTTATTTATTATATTATTTAAAAGCCCTTGCTATGTGTACTGCATTAAGCTAACTGTGACTTGTTATAGCACTTGTTTATCATTGCTCTTTTGTTGATTTTGATTGCTTCCATTGCTCTCATTTGTAAGTCTCTTTGGATAAAAGTGTCTGCTAAATGACTAGATGTAAATGTAAATTATAAATGTCTGTACTGTCACTTTTGATCGATTTAATGCATCTTTGCTGAATGAAAGTATTAAAAGTACAGATTATAACACTCATACAAACGGTAAACTCTCTCTCTCTCGATCAGAGGCTGCCGTCTAACCTCAGTTTTTGAGCTCTGGGCAGTTTTTTATTCCCCGTCAGTGTTTTGCCAGATTTCACAGCAGAAGTACAGTTATGCCGAGCGCAGCAGGAATGTCTGTTTTTTTGCAGCTTTGCAATAAATACTGCCGTCTGAAGTCGACATCCACAAGCAGCAAAGCACTTCACACTCCTCCATCATTAAACTCTTTAAACTGTGTGTCCGGAAAGACCACTTTCACTGATTTTAACTTTTATCCCACTTTGCTTCTGTTCTTTAGTCGCTCTGAGGTTTCTATTTCATAGTTCAGAAAATAAAATATAGACACAGATATTAAAATATATTTATGCATTAAATAAATGTTAATGTGTGTGTGTGTGTGTGTGTGTGTGTATATATATATATATATAATGCATGTATTTTGGGGCAAAAAAAGTAAATATATTTATATTCTCCAAAATAAATTTCATTTTCCTTCTTTGAAGAATATTTTATATATTTCAGCACTGAGGGCTTGGATTTCTTTTTTTCTTTTTATTTTTTAATTTTTATTTTGAAAATATAATTTTTTTAAACTGTGCTTTTTTTTTTTTTTTTAGCATATATTCTACATATATAAAGTTTTGCCCCAAATTTATTTTATGATTGGAAATTGTTATTTTCTTGCTTCTTGAAGTACATTTTATAATATAGCTCAACATTTGAAAGGTTAAATGTAGTTTCTTAAACTGTTCTATTTATTTAGCATATATTATGCATGTATTTTGGACAGAAAAAAAAATATGTTTTTGTAAATATATTTATTCTCCAAAATACATTTTGATTTTTTTAAATTTTTTTTGGCTCGCTATTTCTTGCACATTGAAGTATATTTTATAGTATATTTCTCTTTTTTTTTTCTTTTTTTTTTTAATACTAAAACATTTCTTTATGTAAATATGTTTGTTTTTTCCAAAATATATTTTAAGACTGACCCAAAATTAATTGTAATATTTAAATATTTAATTATCTTGACACTTGAAATAAATTGTAAAATATATGCCATTTGAATGGTTAAATAAATATATATTTTTTTCTTAAGCCATCCTGTTTATTTAGTGCATATTATACAAATATTTTGGCTAGATTTTGTATTTATTTTTTTAATAATGTGGAGCTCATCTGATCACTTGATAATAATTGAGAAATAATTCATATCAGGTTTTTTTTTTCTTATATCACTCCACAGTTTTTCTTCTCACAAAATGCAATCATTCTCATCAGTTATGTCCTGCATCCATGCAGTACGTGAGCTTATGTTGTGATAATGTCTGTGTGTTTGTCATTACAGACAGGAGCCGAGCAGGACTGGACTCTGTTTAGTCTGACCGTGATTATCTCAAGGCCGTGTTCCTGTCAGACCTCCTTCAGCTGCTGAAAACATGTTTTTGAAGCCTCAGTCATTGTGAGATGTTTGTTCAGTGAAATGTGCTTGATTGGAGGTTTGTCAGGTGCATTTACACCCACAGATCCTCAGCGTTACAGGACCGTCCTGATGCTGCTGGAGCGCATTTGGACTAAAAGCTTTTAAAGATTCATCGGCGCTGAGCATCAAACATTCATTAGGCTTCATTAAGCGTTCACTTCACCTTTACTCATTCATGTGCTGAGGATCAGAGCCAACAATAACAGATAAACAAAAGAAAAATCATCCGTTTCTCAAGCAGAAATGTTACTAAAGTCAATAAAGTAACATTCAGAGTCGCACGTGTTACTGTGTAACAGTTCTAGGAATGTACAGATGCTACTTTTGTATCACGTGGTTGCAACATCTGAAGTGTTACAGTCAGAGTTTTCATCAGTGTGTTTCATTTATATTCTGAGTAGATACGGATGCTGTCTGTATGTATAACAAGAGAGACCGGGGCTAGTTGTCACACTTTTCTTCCACAATTATTATTTCTGTATTGACACAAAACATTAACATACACAATTGCTAATATTCCCATCATTACATTCCAGGAAAACAGGATGCAGTTAATTAAAGACGTGTTGAACAGCACAGAGGGGCATGCTGACTATACGGGGTAAGTTGTCACAATCTCTGTATCAGCAATATTTTTCCACTCTCCTGAGCCATTAAAAAAAACTGATTGTGACTGATTTGTTTCGATCTTATT
>CM045036.1:27926030-27928530 GCA_024542945.1 allo-octoploid hybrid of Carassius auratus x Cyprinus carpio | reverse complement strand
TAATCGAGTTATAATGAAACTAAAGTGCTTGAACCAGTGTTGTTATTAGCTTAAACTATTAAAAGTAATTTTCATTAATTAAAATAAAGTTGAAATAATAAAATAAAAAATATATATATTTATAAATTAAATTAAATTAAATTAAATTAAATTAAATTAAATTAAATTAAATTAAATTAAATTAAATTAAATTAAATAATAAAATAAAATAAAATAAAATTATAAAATTAAATTAAATTAAATTAAATTAAATTAAATTAAATTAAATTAAATTAAATTAAATTAAATTAAAGGAAGTTATTAACTCGAAAAATCTGAAATGTTTCTATGGAAACTTGCTGAAATAAAACTAGTTTATGTTGAAATATTAAAATTAGTACAACTAAAACTTCAGTAAAAAATATACTTTTAATTATTTGTTTTTTCTATCAGTAGAAAATATATACACATGAATATATTTTTAGCTTTTTTTATTTTTATTTTTTTATATATTTTGATATATATATAAAATGATATATATGTATTTCTGCTGTATGGGTTTCATGACTAGTTAAATCTCCAGAGACTTTCTGTTCTCTCTGACGGAGAGTGACATGTTTACTGATAATATAATGACATAAAGACGCAGAACAAACATTTGGCCGCTGAAATGAACAGAAACGACAGCTTATACATGCGGATTACTTTCATTAAAGATCAGAAAGGAGTTAAACCCTCTTGACAGCAATTATGAATCAATTAATGCTGAATTCAGAGCTATATTGTGTTTCATCTCGTATTAAACAGGTTTGATCTCCGCTAATTACAGCCTAATTCTACAATTAAAGATCAAACGTTAATGAATCAAATATTCAAGCGGTGCATTCAGGAAGGGCTTGTTGCTTCTGTTCGTCTTTGTTTAATTAATTAGTTATATTGTTTTCTAAATAAAGTTGAAGCGGTTCAGCCAGTGTTGTCACCGTGAACTGAAACTATTAAGAACAGTTATCATTCATTGAAATAGAGCTAAAAGAATATAAAAATTTGATTAAAAGAAATGTTAAAAATTTAATTATTAAATTTAAAAAGCTTTAATAATTAGAAATAATGCCTTCAAAACTCTCTGAAATGAAATAAGTTAATGTTGAATTATTAAAGTTACTAAAACTAAAATGGTAATAAAAATAAAGCTAAATAGAAAAGAATAATAAACGGACTAAGCTTCAGCTTTTTTATGAAGTTACAATGAATAAAGTTAAGTGTCAATGTTTTTTGTTTGTTAACTAAAACTATTGAAAATAATTGTCATTAACGGAAATAAAACATAAATATAAATATTAAATGAAAAACTTTTAGAATTACAAATATTTTTATTAAAACGTTTTAATAAAACAATTATTAACGTTCAAAAACTGAAATAAAAAAAATATTAGGTTAAATTATTAAAATTACTGCAACTAAAGCTAAAGTAAAAACTGAAAAAATATATAATAAGGTATATAATATAAATTTTATAAATATAATTGATTATAATTCATAATAAGGAATAATATTACATTATTATTATTATATTAAATAATATTAATAAAATAATTTAAATTTTATTATAATAATTTATTAAATTATTTTATAATAATTAAACAAATAATAACTATAATGTATGTTGTCATTATATTATAAATATTTTTATCATTTATAATAAAAGTAATTTTTATAGACAACTTTAAATTATTTTTTAATCATTAAAAAATAAGTAGAAATGTTGGAAACTAACTGAAATAAAATACCATTAGGTTAAAGTATTAAAATTACTGCAAGTAAAACAAATTAAAACAAAGCTAAATAAAAAAAATAGATTAAAAATAACAATAAAAATTACATAAGAAACGTACTAAATTTTAACTAACATTAAAGCAAAATCTGAAAATATAAAAGCTATTAAAAATGTTAATAAATGCTTTAATATTATATAATTTAAGCATTTTTTAAGTGAAAGTTCAAGCATTTTTGCAGAGCAGGAATGAGCCTCTTTTCCTCCATCTTTTTCCAGTTCAACTTCAGCCCTGTTTAAAATCGTCGGCTGATTAATGTTCACTTGATGTGAGCTGATAGCAGAATAAAGAGTGTTCAGTGAGCGGCCGATAAGAGCAGGTGAGCGAGTCTCAGGGTCACAGCGACTCCCACGAGAGCAGCGCTGCATGGGAATCCTGTGGGAGAGACAGTGTTTGTGTGTGTGTGTGTGTGTGTGTGAAGGGAGGCGAGCACTGAGATCCGCTGAAGGTCAGAGCGCAGGGACGGGACGAGAGGTCAGAGGTCAGCCTCTACTAAACCATAAAGCACATCCATACAGATATCATGAATTACGGCTGCGGGGAATTTGGGGAGTTTTGGACGGGAAACAGTTTTGCGAGGCTGACAGCTTTTTCTAATAGGCTACATGAAATCATTTGTACTTTGTCAAAAGACCATTTACTATGAACTACTGAAGGTAATTAAAAATCGGTTAACACTTTAAAACTAA
>CM045036.1:27793530-27921030 GCA_024542945.1 allo-octoploid hybrid of Carassius auratus x Cyprinus carpio | reverse complement strand
AATGCGATGCATGAAAATATCATCAAAATAATGTCATGAAAAAGATTTTCTCTAGGGAACTATTATTTCTTATTGCTTCTTTTGATTTTGTGGAGATAAATGGAGATGTTTTGTGAGATCCACTCATTAAGATTTTGAGAAAATGTTTTTTTTCTCTTTACTCTTAAGCATAAATGTCACTAAATTTGTCTTTTGCAGTTTTGTTGGAGTAAGTGGCACTTATTTGGCTGTTTTTTACTGGAAAGTTCTACAAGAAAATACTATTTCAGTCTGTCTACTTCAAAATTTCACATTTAATTTGACGTGTTACTTGCCATTTCTTTGTAATTTACTGTGAAATTCACTAGCAAATCTTGAGTGAAATTATTGCAAAGTAAACTCTACTTAATTTTTAGTGAACTGAATGCAAATACAAAGTTATTTTACATCTTATTCCAGTTTTGTGTAAAAATGTTTGCATTTTTGAAAGTCTGATCACAAGATGTTGTTTATATTTTTGGCTGATAATTATAGGATACACTATATTTAGTGTGCAATGTTAAACTGTTAACTATTGATCCAACTTCAAGCATAAAGTCAGTTTGGAAGCTATGCACAATATGCATTCTGTAGAAATAGTAGTGCATTTGTATTTTTGTGTCATTCATGATTTATATGATAGTTTTAATATGGTTAAAGTATTAGTCATTTTGTTGTTTGTTTTTGTCATTTTAAACAATGCATAAATAATATTTTACAACATCACAAGATTAAAGGAACGTTCTATTTGCTATTTTGCAATCATTATGAAAACATTATTTTTGAAACTGATAAGTAGTAAAAAAACTTTAGATAAACATCCAGTTTTTAAAACTGTTATTTGAACGTTAAAGACAACATTAAAGGAATGTTTCATTTTATTATTTTTTTTAAATATCGTGGCAATGTTACTTTTGAATGTTCTCTCAATCATGTGAAACTAGTAAGTAGTAACATTTTAAAAAACCTAAGAGAAACATCCGAATAAACGTTTCAGAAAAACATTCCGTTTATGATGTTTTTGTGCTAAAGTTTCAAAATCATTAATAAACAACCAGGAAGAATGTGGTATTAACCTCATGCATTGTGCCTTTTATGATTTACAGATATTGTTGAGTTGAACAAGAAGGCTGCATACAAACTCTATTGTTGCATATTGAATTATTTATGCAGACACAGTACTATAGTCCTGACGTCGCTGACAATAACAGCATATGAATGTACTGCTGACTTATGAACAGATCCAGACTGAATCAATGGACGTTTCTGGTGCGTTTGAGGAGTAAGATCCATTTAAACATGGTAAAATGTGTGGAATGGGGCTGAATGTGCAACACTCATTGGTGAAAGCATCATCAAATTAATCAAAACATTGCATGCACAAACATAAAAGGAGTGATGAATGTCTGTACAGACTCAAAGTACAAAAGATAACAGCTATTAAACAAATATGCATGCAAACATAAACCATTATGATGGTGTATGGAGTTAACAGAATAAAAATAAATACCCAGCTAACGGAGCATTCTCACAATGTTCTTTTTTTTTTTTTTAAGTTATATAAAAGTTAGGGCCAAACGTTCTTGAATTAACGCTTATGGAACTTTCTTATAACTTATAAAATTGATGTTTTAATGTTCCTAGAATATTAAAAATAAACATTCAAATAATGTTACTTTGGGCAAATGTTGTAAGAAACATTTATGTAACCTTTAAATAATATTATAATCGCGAAAAGTGGCTATTTGAACTTTTTTAGGATTAAAAAAAAAAAAGTTCAAATTGAGTTATATTTTGTGGGACGAAAAGTTTTTGTAACCTTTAAATAATGCTCTAATCACCGCAAGAAAACCTGACATTTTAACATTCTTAAAACATTAAAAAATAATCATTCAAATAACATTAGATTTTGGGGGATTGTAAAGTTAGCAGAATGTTGTAAAAATACATTTTTGTGACCTTGAAATAACATTACAATTATTAAACATTTCACCGTTTTAGCAACATGTCAAAATTATGTTCTTACAACGTTTATATAACCTAACATTTGTTATCTAGGCCATCATGAATGTGCAAAAACACTTTCTACCCCTGCACACCAAGTCAGTCGTGCTTCTCTCCTTGACAGCGTCAGAAACAATGAGCTGAGTGAATCCTAGATGATCTGACAGGATGGATTTAACATCCTAAAGAATAGATATGCATCAGATATCATCATCATAATCATCAGCTCAATTACTGAGAGCGAAACGCAGCCGAAGGCAGAGAGGCGCTCAGAATACGGTTACACAGGGAACGAGGGATGAGAGAGACAGAGGGAAGCAGAGATGGAGAGACTGAGATGGAAAGATAACGGCCTATTTTCTTACACCTCTTCCTCGACCTTCATTTGTCCGTCTGACTGTCAGAAGAGCTGAAGCCCCTCTGATCTCATGATGTTCACATGCATCATTCAACACTTCGGTCTGTTTACCAGAGAGAGTCTGGATACGCGTTAGTCAGACGTTTGAGTTTTTATTCAGGCCAAGAACCACCCGAATAGAGCCGAAAGTCAAGTCTGACATGAGAATGACTGAGTGCAGTTCATTTAGCTTTTATATGGGGTTTACAGGCTTCAGGAGAAACTGACAACACAATAACAGACGTGAAGACACGGAAAAACATTCATATAATATCACCAGAGTCTCTCTGTAAACTATGGAAGCTTGTTTCCACCATGAAATAAAAATATATTCTAAAAAGTAAATAATAAGATTTTCTTTTTACTCACAAACCTGATTAAAGAAAAAAAACTCAGATGTAAACTTGCAGTTGCTAGACATAAAATTGTGTAATAAAAAGTCACAATGACCTTTTTATTTATTTATTTATTTTTATTTTTACTTTTTTATTATTTTATGGCAGAAACAAAAAGACAGAATTGTGAAATCTAAATTCAGTATTCTGAAAAAAGGTCATATGTAAAATCGGAATTGTGAAATATAAACTTGGAAAAGTGATACATAAAATCAGAGTTGTGATATATAAACTCGGAATTGTGAGACAAAAACTTAGAATTGAGAGATATAAATTTAGAATTGCAAGACATAAACGTGGAAAAGGGAGGTATAAATTCGGAACTGTGAGATATAAACGCTGAATTGCGAAATATAAATTTGGAAAAGCAAGACATAAAATCAGAATTGTGATATTGAAACTCGAAATTGAGAGACATAAAATCAGAATTGCGAGATTTAAATCCATAATAGTGAGAAATATATTTGGAACTGTGAGATATAAACTCAGAACTGCGAGATGTAGACTCAGATTTATGAAATATAAACTTGGAAAAGCGAGACATAAAATCAGATTTGTGATATGTAAACTTGGAATTTTGAGAGACAAACTCTGTAATGGAACATAAAAAATTCGGGATTGCAAGACATTAAATCAGAGTTGTAAGACATAAATCCACAATTGTGAGATTTAAATCTGGAACGACAAGATGTAAAATCGGAACTGTGGAATATAAACTCAGAATTCCAAGATACACACTCGGAATTGCATGATGTAACCTTGGAATTATGAAATACAAACTCGGAATTGTGATATATATACTGTAAAATCAGAATTGAGTGACAAATTCAGAAAATTGCGAGACATAAATTCAGAATAGCAAGTTGTAAATTCTGAATTATGAAATATATATTTGGAAATGCAAGACATAAATTCAGAATTGTGAGATATGAACTCAGAACTGATGTACTTAAACTCAGAACTGCAAAATATGAACTTAGAAATGTGAGATAAAAAGTAGAAATCACGTTTTTTATTTTATAGAGGAAAAAAAACAGAATTGCAAAATATAAATTCTGAGAAATAAAGTCACAATTGCAAGATATAAACTTGCAATCATGAGAAAACGTCAAGTATAGTGAGAAGTAAACAAAAAAAACTTTTTATTTATAAAAATACCTTTTTATTTATATTTATAATCTGTGGAGGATATAAGCTTCCATAGTAAACAGGTGTGAAACTTACTGAATAATGTGTGTAGAATTTCTTTTCAAATAAAGGACAAAACTTGGGGAGAAATTGCTTTTGGTACTACTTTAAAAAAAAAAAAAATTTAATAAAAAAAAAAAAAAATACTTGTGCAACTTGTATGCTTTGCATGCTTTAAACCTGATAAATTATAAGACAAATCGAGGGAATCGTTCTTTGTAATATAGATCCAGTACCCTGCAAAAATGAGTTGTTGAACAGATTTAAAGACACTTCATATTCAGTAATATTATTTTGATTTGATTGTGCTGACACTGTCAGATGAGAAGAAAACTTGAACTGAATTGATCTGAATAATGACAATATTGTCTCATGTAGAGCTGCTTTACAGCTGAACTGAATTAATTTCATAATTGATTAATTTTACAATAACACTGTTTTTTTTTTTTTCTGTAAGCTGCTTTGAAACAATATAAAGCACAATATAAATTAATGTGACTTGACTTTTTATGCATGCAAACACAATGAGATGAGGAATAAATGCATCATTTCAGTCCTTAAACGATTAATGTGAAGGTATGGCAGTATAATCGTTCATCAAACTTTATCTAAAGCATTCAATTAAAACAAGGATAAACCAAAGCCTTTTGGAGAAGCTTTCGTTTTTGGGGATTTTTCTTGCTCTGAACAGCCGGCCTGATTTTGAGCCCCGAATCAGTTCATTAAAAGTTTGTTTCTACTTTCAGATCCAGAAATGATCGCAGACAAATGTTTCCCACCTCGCTGAAAAAGTCAGCACTGACAGCTATAAAAAATAAATCAACAAACATCTCAATAATTAATGCAAACCAATGAAAAGCCCTTCCTATGTAGAGCTCAGTGTTCACAGCATGAGCTTGCTTGTAGGAATATTAAAGCCCCTGAAGACTGACGGAGAATGCGATAGAAAGTGGACTAAATATCTCTGATCTTTGTAATGAACAGCATTAATGTGAACAGGTCAGCCTCATTAAAACTCCAATGTTACAAACAGACAAAATGAAAAATAAACAGAGCAACAGAGAAGAAGAAGACAATCTGTGCAAAGATATGAGGACGAGGAGTGTGTGTGTTTGTGTCTTTAAAGCACTATTCAGACATAATTCATTTTCTAAAATAACTACATGCGCTGATTAAAACGGGTTTAAAATTGCTGTTTTTATTAAGGTGCATAAGATCACGCACGCTACTAAGTTAATACTTTTATTTATCAAGGATGCATTAAATTGATCAAAAGTGACAGTAAAGTCATTTAAAATGTAACAAAAGATTTCTATTTCAAATAAATGCTGTTCTTTTGAACTTTCTGTTCATCTGTGAATCCTGAAAAATAAAATGCATCACAGTTTCCACGAAAATATTGTGCAGCACAACAGTTTTCAACATTGATAATAATCAGAAATGTTTCTTGAGCAGCAAATCATCATATTAGAATGATTTCTGAAGATCATGTGACACTGAAGACTGGAGTAATGATGCTGAAAATACAGCTGCACATCACAGAAATAAATTACAGTTTAACACATATTCACACAGAAAACAGCTGATTTAAATTATAATAATATTTCACAATTTTTACTGTATTTTTGATAAAATAAATGCAACCTTGGTGAGCAGAAGAGACTTCTTACAAAAACATAAAAAACGTATTAAGCCCAACATTTTGAATACAAGTGTACACAAATTTAAACTGAATAAAAACAAGATATATTGTTTCTGTTTCATTCTGACAAAATTACTCAGTGTAAAAAAAACTGTTATTTTTCCTACTACTGCTAAAAGTCAAAATATTTTCACTTTTGAATGTTTATAATAATCATGTGTCAATCACAAGTTCTGAATACTAATTTGTATTAATTTATTAGCACTTAAACACATTATTCATCTTAATAAAGTTCTAATCTCTAGAAATGTAATTTAAAAAAAATTTAGAAAATGGAAATGCAGTTATTTCATAGTCAAATCATCATTAAATAATGTCAAATAAAATATACAGTTGGCTTTTGATAAATTGCTTTTGTGCCTCTTTTGTAAGTTGCCTTTGGATAAAGGGCTCTGCTAAATGCATAATAAAAAAAATGACAAAACGGCATAATTATAAAACCTGTATATAAATAAAGAAAAGGAATTCATTAAGATGAGAATCATATCTGATGTTGATGCAACACTAGCCATTCTCAGCATATTATATATTATATAACACACATCATTCATAAGTGTTTTACATATAAATGATGTAAAACAGATGCACAACAAAGAAAAAGAATATAACATAATCTGCTTTTTGTGTGTCACATATTCCTGCAACTGTTATCTAACTGTTTACTAATAAAGAAGGTGTCAATCCACAATGAAAGCGCACTTACTGTGTAATTACAGAGGACTGAAATCACTGTCTGAAAGGGTTTGAGTGTGTTTGACCTGAGCGTCGTCCGTCCGCGCCATTCACTCTCGGGTGAGAGAGCGTGAAACACAGAGCAGAGCGGACGGGTCACGCCAGGGGTCAGAAGATCACGACCAAACCACAAACACCTTCTGTCACTTACACGAGCGCCCTGGGACAGACAGAGACTGAGATTCACACCGGAGCTTCCCGAGCTGCTTACATGGTGATTTAAGTGCATGTTATCATATTATCTGACAGACGTCACTCAGGTGCCTGGAATAGAATAGTAGTGCACTATATATACTGCATACTGCTATTATTACATGCACAATATGTGAAATTTTAAGCAGATAAATGTTTCAACTGTCACTCATAGTGCATGTTTAATTACACTACCGTTCAGATGTTGAAAGAAGTCTCTTCTGCTCACCGAGGCTGCATTTATTTAATTAAAAATACAGTAAAAATTGTGAAAAATTATTACAATTTAAAACAGCTGTTTTCTATGTGAATATCTGTTAAACTGTAATTTTTTTCTGTGATGTGCAGCTGTATTTTCAGCATCATTACTCCAGTCTTCAGTGTCACATGATCTTCAGAAATCATTCTAATATGATGATTTACTGCTCAAGAAACATTTCTGATTATTATCAATGTTGAAAACAGTTGTGCTGCACAATATTTTTGTGGAAACTGTGATGCATTTTATTTTTCAGGATTCACAAATGAACAGAAAGTTCAAAAGAACAGTGTTTATTTGAAACAGAAAGATTTTGTAACATTATAAATCACTTTTGATCAATTTAATGCATCTTTGATTAATAATAATAAAAAAAATGGTAATTTTGCATTTTTGTACAATATTTTGTGTAAATATTTGCATTACTTTTTCCTCCTTCAAATTTTTGACTAAATATTAAGATAAGATGTCTGTTATAAAAAAATAAATAAATAAATTAAAAAAAACATTGTATTCTGAATAATTCATCTCACTGGAAATAGAAGCTCAAGGTTAAACACATTGTATTGTGGGCTATGATGTTAAAAAGCTGTAGGGTATTTCATGCACAGAGCTGTATGTTATTAGGAACACAGCCCAGTTCATGTGTCTGAAAACTGAATAACGTGCTTCAGTCTGTCGAATCGCTGTTCACTTCCTCACCCAAACACTGCAGACGAGGCTGTTTTCATCCCTGAAGATGTGCTACTGTACTCCGCTTCAGAAAACACACAGAGAAACGCTTTAGATGAACCTTCAAAGCCTGGAAAGCTCAAGAGAACATATTAAAGTTCAGTACCGTCGGTGAGCAGCGAATATGAATACCTCTCTAACATTCACTTCACAATCAGGCTCATTCATGAAGATCTGCAGAAGAAAACATCGATGAAGAGGACGCGCTGACGTCAAACTAAAAAATCAATTATAAAAACCAAAAACTAATAAACATGAGAAAAGCAGAGAAAAGTTACTAAACCAAATTAAACTAAACTGAATTGAAAAATAAATAAAATATAAATATTACATGATAAACTAAACTAAATGTTTAAGTACTAAAATTACTTAACATAAAATTACAAAAAAAATTTAGATTTTTTTTTTATAAAATATAAATATTAGATGAAAAGTTTAAATTAAATGAAAAATTTGAAATGTTGCCTTGGCTACTAATTAAAATAAGTTCAGGTTGAATTATTAAAACTACTACTGAAATAAAACAAATTAAACATGAGAAAAGCACATAATAACTAAACATTAAACTAAACTGCATAGACGCTGAAATAGAATAAAATATAGATATTAGATGGAAAAACTTATTTCAGTTAGTTGCCAAGGCAACATTCTTAATTTTCATTTAGTTTAAGCTGAAGTACTAAAATGACTAACTGAAATAAAACTAAAATTGAAATAAAAACAAATTAAAATAATTAAAAAATATAAAAATAATAAAAATTAGAAAAGAATAAAATTACTAAAAAAAACTAAACTCAACTGAAATACAGCTGAAATAGAATAAAATATAAATAATAGATGAAATGAGAAATTTTGCCTTGGCAGCAAATTGAAATAAGTTGAAGTTGAAGTACTAAAATTACTTACTGAAATAAAACTAAAAATGAAATAAAAAACAATTAAAACCATTCAGAAATATTTTTAAAAACTAAAAAACGTGAGACAAGCACATAACACATTAAACTAAAATTAAAATGAAAATTTATATAAAAAGCTACAAATATTTATCAAATCTATAATAGTATAGAAATAACACTAAATAAATAAATAAAAATGATGATTAACATGGTTATTTTGAATTTTTCTATAATTGTATAAAAATGAGCATCTTTTTTCTTCTTCAAACTTTTAACATCTCTCTGCATATGAATATGAGCTGCGTTCTTAACATTCCCTTCACAATCACGGTTATTCATGAATTTGCGCGTGTGAAGAAGTGCACTGACGTCAGCACGCTCAGAAGTGTGATAACCCCAATCACACAGACACACGCTAAAGCACTGCGCAGACGCAGATGCACACATGCTGAACAGCGGCTCTCAGAAATCAGGAGAATGAGGAAAATGATGAGCTGGAAGGAAATGCAGATGGAAGCAGAGATAGGATGTTAGAGGAGAAGGGAAATAGATGGTGAAGATAAGCAGCGGATGCTTTCTTACAACAGTTTCCTGACTGTCCTCTCCAACACTGTCTGGATCTTCAGCTGAACTGCTGTCTGTCGGGACAGATTCACATTCTGACCACAGTTTGTTCACTGACCGTCTGCTAGGCTTCGCATTTACAAATGACAAGTGCTGCAGATCAGCTCTGTGTGTGAAATAATCCGTAACTTATACTTACTTTTGGAGGGTATTTATGTGTGCCAATGACATTATTATTAAATAAAACTTCAACAACAACAACACATTTTTGTTAATTAAAATAAAATATAAATATTAGATGAAAAACTTTAAATATACTGCCTTGGCAACTAATTGAAATAAGTTGAAGTTGAAGTGACTAATTAGAATAAATAAATAAATAAATAAATAAATAAATAAAATATTTGGAAATATTTTCAAAAACCAAAAAATAATAAACATGAGAGAAGCATATAACAAAATTACTACAAATGAAACTAAATTGAACTGAAATAAAGTTTAAATTGAATAAAATATAAATATTAGATGAAAAACTTAAATTAAATGCCTTGGTAACTAACTGAAGTAAGTTTAAGCTCTGGTATTAAAACGGAATCTAATATAAATTAAAACCATTTAGAAAAATTATTTTAAAAAAGAAAAGAAAGAAAAAACGTGATAAAAGCACATAACGAAATAAAAAAAATAATAATAAAAAATAATAATAATATTAAATTAACTTAAATTAAATTGCACTGAAAAAGTAAATAGAAGTACTAAATTATATATAAATTACATATAAATATAAAAATATAAATATTAGATGAAAAACGTAAACTAAATGAGAAAATGTTAAATGTTTGGCCTTCGCAATAAATGAAATAAGTTTAAGTGCTAAAATTACTAACTAAAATAAATTAAAACTATTTAGGAATATAAAAAAAGACAAAAACAACTAAATTACTAAAAATTAAACAAATTAAAACTGACAATATAAAAATAAAAGCTAATTCAAACTATTAATAACATATACTAGTATATAACTTGTAATAAAATAACTGCTGTACAGCAGTGCGCAGCATCATTTTAATTTTTTACATGGCCTATTATTGTTGTGATAAAAACTCACAATCATCAATATATTAACATTCTGAGTCCCAAAATTAATGTAGAATGTTATTTTCCCCAGTCCCAATATTTTTATTTGAAACATGACTCTACTTTCTTTCTTTTTCTTCTTTCTTTCTTTCTTTCTTTCTTTTTCTTTCTTTCTTTCTTTCTTTCTTTCTTTTTCTTTCTTTCTTTCTTTCTTTTTCTTTCTTTCTTTCTTTCTTTCTTTCTTTCTTTCTTTCATTTATTATGCTATGTGCATTGATTTATTTGGCAAATAGTTAATAAAGATATTGTACATAAAGACAGTCACTGTCACAAAATAAATCCTGTCAGGACGATAAAAGACGAGTTTTCTGTACTCGATTCCTTCAGTTTCAGTCAGTTTATCTGACATTAGAGCTTGTATAAACTGACCATTTTACTGTATGTTTCAAAAACCAGAGCTGAAGAGACGGACGAGATATTCAGGGCCCATTTCGGAAGCAGAACCATTTATTATCAAGTACAAGAATATCAAACAAATAGAGAGAAAGAGAGAGAGAAAAAAAAGACTTTGTCTCGGGTAACTTTGTTACGACAAAGACACTTGACAGCAAAGTTATTCCCCCACAGCACAGTTTTAATATCTTACTCCTTACAATTTCAGATTGAACGCATGATCATTCTGAAGTCTTAAAGAGACAGTTCACCCAAAAATGAAAATGTTCTGTTAAGTTACTCTCCCTCAGGCCATTCAAGATGTAGATGCCTTTTTTTCTTCAGTAGAACGAGAAGATTTTTAGAAGAAGATTTTTAGCTGAAAACGTGGTCCTCGTGATTCATAAAATGCAAGTCAATGGCTACCGTCACACTGAGAGTCAAAAAAGCACATACAGGCAACATGATATTAACCCCAGCGACTACTTATGATATATTGAGGTTTTATGAAGTGAAATGATTTAAAACATTATCACCTGTAATCCAAACCCTCAGGCGAACGGTCCGGAGTGATGCCCGGTTCACAAATGAATCATTCTTTTGAACCGGTTCTTTTGAAACAGTTCGACTCGGAACGAAGACCGATGAGCCGCTCATATGTGCATGCGTTTATGTGCTTTAGACATGTAAACCATCCACCTTTCACATCATTATTGGGTGCTTTAATAACATAATTGCATATATTTTACATCATTGCATGATTGCGTAAACAAACTAGTAAATTGGACCAGTTCATTGAAACAATCTGTCCGAAAGAATCAGTTCGCAGAAAAGAATCGGATTTCCCAATTTGCCCGAGGCTCTGGATTACAGGTAATAATGTTGTAAATAATGTTCAGTTTCTTGCACAGACCAATCATTTCGCTTCATAAGACCTCAATATATCGTCAGGAGCCACTGGGATTAATTTCATGTTGCCTGTATGTGCTTTTTTGACTCTTAAAGTGCTGGAAGCCATTGACTTGCGTTATATGAATCACCAAGGACCACGTTTTCAGCAAAAAATCTTCTTTACTGTCCTACTGACGAATAAACTCACCTACCTACATCTTGTATAGCGTTAACAGTGAATTTGAATTTTTGGGTGAACTTTCCCTTTAAATGCAGCTGGAAGGCATTTAAGAGACGTGTCCGAGGGGGAGTGGTTTGTACGGTGCATCAGCTGTCAATCAGTCCCTCAGCTGGGCTGTGATTGGCTAATTCCAGCCCCTCCCACTACTGCCAGTTAAAGGTACGTCCTATAAGCCGGTAGAAGTTCCGATTGTGTTGGCGCAAGTACAAACGCAGCTGTCGCAGCACAGTGCTGTTAACAGGCGGATGCGGGCGTCCTTTAGACTCGTGCAGGCATCTCTCATGGCCATCACTGCGGATGCAGTAGAAGCCTTTGGTCTGGTTAAAATAGAAGTTGGACGCCACAATCCGAGGCGGCAGATCCAAGAAGCGCTCGACTCGCTGGAGCTCCGGTAAGGGGTCGTGGATCAGCGTATCCCCGTCCACAATGTGGATCTGCTCCAGAGGAAAGTGCTGAAGCCAGTTCCTCATGTGGACGTCGTAGAGACTGCGCTGGATGGCTTTGTAGCGCGTGTTTAGCGCGCCGTTCTTGACTAGCATGTTCTCGATGGCCTGTACGGGTTTGTGGTTCTCCAAGCGGTTGAAGTAGACTTGCGTATAGTCCGATATGACTCTCTCCGTCGGGTCTCTCAAGATCAGCAAGAGTTTGATGGAAGAGTTCATGGCGTGAATCCGTGCAGGCGCCACCGGAGACGTGAAATACCCCGGCGTCTTTTCAACGGTGATCTGATTTGGGTACGAATAGGGCATTTGGTCTTGGTACCATTCGAAGCCTTTGGCGTAGTTCTCGTCCCAGTCGAAGAAGTGAACTTCAGTGGCGGCCGCTGCTACTTCGGGATGGATATCCAGCATTTCAAGCAACGCTCTGGTGCCTCCTTTCCGCACGCCGATGATGATGCTGTGCGGAGCGTGTTTGCTGGTTCCTGGAGGGGGAACTAAAGAAGGGCCGACCGTATCGTTGCCCGGATCTCTTGGGGCTGGCGTCGATCCGCCGGGCCACACTTGGATGTACTCCGGCGGGGCAGCAAACGTCCGGAGCGCCAGGAACAAAACATAGCTCAGGAGATTAGCCATTGAGACCGTGAGAAGAGATAGAGAGGAACTGCGGTCGCTGGCGGGTCGGTGTTGAAGGAATTTCTGTTCAGTCACAGCTGCAAGAGCTCAAGGTCGAGCTAAAGCCACCGGTCCACAGCGCATCTGGAAAACACAAGAGAAAGATCAACTTGACATACTGTTCAGATTTAAGATGAAATTAAGATTAAATAAAGCAAGCCTTAACAAGCTTAATTTCTCAAACAAACTAAAATGAAAGTCACTTAAAATATAAAAAAAAAAATATTAAAAATAATATGTATATAGATAGCGAAGTTTAAGTTGAAGTACTAAAATTACTAAAACTGAAAATAGATCAAGCTGTCAAACGATTAACTGCAATTAATCACATACAAAGTTAATCACATGCACATATAATCATATGCAATTAATCACATACAAAGTTTTATATATACATATATATTTTATATATACATATATATATATATATATATATATATATATATATATATATACACATATATATATATATATACATATATATATATATACATATATATATATATATATACACATATATATATATATATATATATATATATATATATATATATATATATATATATACTTTGCACTGAGATATTATTATAGCTTATATTAATATTTGGAATCAATTTACATTTTTGTTTATGTTTAGTCATTTTGTTATTTTTATTATATTTATTAATTATTAAAACTATCTAGACATTGTTTTTAGTATTTTTTAGTTTATTTCAATATATCAACTGAAATAAAATGTTATTTTCTTTTTATTTTATTTTATTTTTTTATTTTATTTTATTTTATTTTATTTTATTTTATTTTATTTTATTTTATTTTAGTTAAAAAGTTTATTTCAAGTACTGATTTTCTTTTTTTTTACGGTTCTAGTTTCAGATTTAGTTAACCATAACAACTCTATGCTAAATCACAATGAAGTTAGTTGTGGTGGTCAAATTCAGTTTTCAATGTTTCCATTAATTTTGCACCATTTATGAATTTTCCAATATTTTCCATATCCAGCTTTTCAATCACATCCTAAGCTGCTGATCCACAAATTAAATTTCTCATATACCCTCCTGAGAAAATGTGACCAAAATAACAGATTCCTCCAAATATTTCATAAATCAAAGCCAGTTAAATTGGTTTTATGTGCGGCCAGACACCGCATGCAATATTATTGAATTCCAGTCATAATGGCTGCTAAAACCCCCTCATAACTCAGTAAGCACTTTGATTATATGAAAAGTGTTGCTATGTTTATATAAAAAAGCATTGTAATTTTACTCTTGGCACAAAATTGCCCAGCAATCCACAGTCATACCTCGAGATCAGCGAGATCAATCCACTGCCGTCCTTTCTCAGATCACATTTATGACCTACTGGTTGTGTTACAGAGGATAATGAAGCACTAAATATACGCCACTAACTGTGCAGCAGCAGAGACGTGTTTCTTTTCACTAAAGCTGATTCTTTTATCGCTTCAGCGGACATAAAGAGGAGCCAAGGCCAAAGTCACAGCCAAGACAGAGAAACGAGAGCGGAAAGATCCTCGCTGATTGAGTTCAAAGGATCCTCAAGTATCCCATGCAAATGTGTGAATTCGCAAACATCTTCTGACATTTACGCTTCATCAGATTCCCGAGCGCAGCAAACAGAGACACAGTTAACAGACCCTATTACACAGACCAAACAGCGGAGCCTCCAGTCACAATATTCCTCCAGTTAAAGGTCACTCCGGTGGCATTTACCGCCGCTCTCCAAACTGATTAAAGCTTAGAACTCTATTACAGATTACAGCCATCTGCACGCTTTCATGAGACACCATTACATGACTTGATCTCGGCTCTGAGAACACTTTATCCAAACTCCACTCATCACATTTTGTTCATTACGTTTATTATGATTAGCCTCTTCAAGTTCTTGGACGCTGACTGGTCACGCTGGTTTCCTGTGAAACGTGACCTGCAAGAAAACCCTTAGTGATAATTACAAACAAGGGCTGTCTAGGGCCCTACGATTTCCGTGATGGAGAGAATGCAGAAGCAATCCCAGAATCCAGTCATAAAAATGGAATTCACTGTATATTATATATATATATATATATATATATATATATACTCTGTATATTTTCTTAAATCACAAAACAGAATATAGAAAAGTTGTTTAAATTCATTTAAGCAATATCATAAAATAATTAATTTAAATTAAATTAAACCTGATGTGCAGCACTTTTGGCAAATTTCATTTACATATTAAAAGTTTAATTGTTGAAGTTTTGTGGATTTGTTTGATTTCCATAATTTCTGATAATGAATTTGTATTCAATCATAAAACACAGAATATAGATTAATTACAATGGACAACACAGCATTTCTTAAAAATAAATTTCAAAGGGACATATTATTGATAAAAATAAAATAAAATAGTATTACATTGTTTGGAGTTTTATGAATTCTATTGATTAGACATTGGTACTAATTAAAAATTAAAAAAAATAAAATACAATTTTTTAATGTTTTAAAATTATGTTTCATTAATTAATATCATTAGAAAAAATGTAAATATCAAAATGGGAAAACAATAAAATGGATTATTTAAATATTTAAAAATGTAAATAAAATTAATTAAACAGAATTTAAAAAAAAATGGAATCCAGAAAAAATTTAATTAAATTAAAACTTTAAAAAAATGTAAACAGAAAACATCAAAATTGGAAAATAATAGAATGGAATTTTGAAAAAAATAAAATAAAATAAACATTTTATGGACCTCTGTTAATATTAAATCTTTAATAAATTATTAAATTGTATTTTTTTATGAATTCAATCTGATTAGACATCCTTCTTGATTAGTAAAATTTAATTAAACAGAATTAAAAAAAAAATCGAATCCAGAAAAATTTTAACTGAAAACATGGAATTTGAAAAAACAAAAACACATTTCATAGAGCTAATTATTATTACAATTGTAATAAATTATTAAATAGTTCACATTTTATGTATTCAATTAATTAAATGTACATTTTGATTATTAAAATTTAATTAAACCATTAAAAAATGGAATTTAGGAAAAATTATGCAAAAAAAAATCTATTATTGTTAAAATTGTAATGAAATAATAAATTGTTAATGTTTTATGAATTCAATTGATTAGACATCCTTTTTTATTATTACAATTCAAAAAAAAAGTGAATGGGAAAAATAAAACCGATTTCATAGGTTTCTTAGCTTTAGGGTTTTGTTTCAGTCGGGTCTTAGACATGTTTTCATGACATTTACCCTCCTGCGCAGAAGGACGCTCTGCTGTCTGTATGACAGTGTAAACTTTATTTTCCCTCTTCTTCTGCCACAAACTGCTTCCCATTTCTCTCTCTTTATTATTCACATCTTCTCCCCATGAGCTCAGAAAGTGACACTGCTTGTGTCTCTGGCTGTAATCTGTGCGCGGGGATGGAGAGACGCCTGCAGGCGGATGACGGGACGGACAGACGGATGGACAGATGAGGAGCAGAGGGGAGTGAAGGAGCTCCAGCGTTTGGCTGAGATGCACTGATGTGGCTGATGCACTGTGGCATTTCTGTCTGCCTGTCAGCGGTCAAACAGTAGAAGAGCTGCCAGGCCTGATGCTAACAGCAAGATGCGCGGCCAGGACTACTGTCGAAACCAATCCGGCTCACCGCAGCGATGCATGCATCAGAACCTCTAAAGCCAGCCCAGTGACCGCAAGCACTGAGGCTCTCAGGTAGTTTTTGGGTGGTACAGAAGTGTGTGATTCCCCAAAAATACATTTGGACACTTAAAAGTGTCTGAGTATCATTGCATTAGATAACAAATATCAAATCAAGTGGCCTATGCAAAAAATAAATAAATAAAATAAAATAAAAAATTTAATAAAATATAATAAATAAAATCCTACAGCAAACCAGCGTTTCTTTGCAATAACGTTTCTTTAAGGTTCACACTGGTGATTACCTTCACATTTTAATGCAAATGCATTTCCAGGTAATGCATGAATTGATAAAAGCTAAGTTGCTTTTGGAGAAAAAGCATCTGCCAAATGCATATATTAAAATGTACATTATTAAAGTACAATAATGACTTTTGTATGGACTAGTAATATTACAACTGTGTATACTGAACTATGGTTAAAACCAAATTGTGATTTTAATGAGTAGGCCTGAGACAAAAAGAAAAAAAAGTTGTTACCTGTTACCAGGGTGTTGCTAAGGGGTTTTCGGGGTGTTTTGGACGGTCTCAGGGTGTTGCTAAGTGGTTGCTAGGGTGTTCTGAGAGATTATCAGAGCGTTGCTAGGTGTTTTCTAGATTGTTTGGGATCCAGGGTGTTGCTAAGTGGTTGCTAGGGTGTTCTGAGAGATTATCAGAGCGTTGCTAGGTGTTTTCTAGATTGTTTGCGATCCAGGGTGTTGCTACTGTAAGTGGTTGCTAGGGTGTTCTGAGAGATTACCAGAGCGTTGCTAGGTGTTTTCTAGAGTGTTTGGGTGCCAGGGTGTTGCTACTGTAAGTGGTTGCTAGGGTGTTCTGAGAGATTGCCAGAGCGTTGCTAGCTGTTTTCTAGAGTGTTTGGGTGCCAGGGTGTTGCTACTGTAAGTGGTTGCTAGGGTGTTCTGAGATATTACCAGAGTGTTGCTAGGTGTTTTCTAGAGTGTTTGGGTGCTAGGGTGTTGCTAAGTGGTTGCTAGGGTGTTCTGAGAGATTGCCAGAGCGTTGCTAGGTGTTTTCTAGAGTGTTTGGGTGCCAGGGTGTTGCTAAGTGGTTGCTAGGGTGTTCTGAGAGATTGCCAGAGCGTTGCTAGGTGTTTTCTAGAGTGTTTGGGCGCCAGGATGTTGCTAAGTGGTTGCTAGGGTGTTCTGAGAGATTGCCAGAGCGTTGCTAGGTGTTTTCTAGAGTTTTTGGGCGCCAGGGTGTTGCTAAGTGGTTGCTAGGGTGTTCTGAGAGATTGCCAGAGCGTTGCTATGTGTTTTCTAGAGTGTTTGGGTGCCAGGGTGTTGCTAAGTGGTTGCTAGGGTGTTCTGAGAGATTGTCAGAGCGTTGCTAGGTGTTTTCTAGAGTGTTTGGGCGCCAGGGTGTTGCTAAGTGGTTGCTAGGGTGTTCTGAGAGATTGCCAGAGCGTTGCTAGGTCTTTTCTAGAGTGTTTGGGTGCCAGGGTGTTGCTAAGTGGTTGCTAGGGTGTTCTGAGAGATTGCCAGAGCGTTGCTAGGTGTTTTCTAGAGTGTTTGGGTGCCAGGGTGTTGCTAAGTGGTTGCTAGGGTGTTCTGAGAGATTGCCAGAGTGTTGCTAGGTATTTTCTAGAGTGTTTGGGTGCCAGGGTGTTGCTAAGTGGTTGCTAGGGTGTTCTGAGAGATTGCCAGAGTGTTGCTAGGTGTTTTCTAGAGTGTTTGGGTGCCAGGGTGTTGCTAAGTGCTTGCTAGGGTGTTCTGAGAGATTGTCAGAGCGTTGCTAGGTGTTTTCTAGAGTGTTTGGGTGCCAGGGTGTTGCTAAGTGGTTGCTAGGGTGTTCTGAGAGATTGTCAGAGCGTTGCTAGGTATTTTCTAGAGTGTTTGGGCGCCAGGGTGTTGCTAAGTGGTTGCTAGGGTGTTCTGAGAGATTGTCAGAGCGTTGCTAGGTGTTTTCTAGAGTGTTTGGGCGCCAGGGTGTTGCTAAGTGGTTGCTAGGGTGTTCTGAGAGATTGCCAGAGCGTTGCTAGGTGTTTTCTAGAGTGTTTGGGTGCCAGGGTGTTGCTAAGTGGTTGCTAGGGTGTTCTGAGAGATTACCAGAGCGTTGCTAGGTGTTTTCTAGAGTGTTTGGGATTCAGGGTGTTGCTAAGTGGTTGCTAGGGTGTTCTGAGAGATTGCCAGAGCATTGCTAGGTGTTTTCTAGAGTGTTTGGGTGCCAGGGTGTTGCTAAGTGGTTGCTAGGGTGTTCTGAGAGATTGCCAGAGCGTTGCTATGTGTTTTCTAGAGTGTTTGGGTGCCAGGGTGTTGCTAAGTGGTTGCTAGGGTGTTTTGTGAGATTGCCAGAGCGTTGCTATGTGTTTTCTCGAGTGTTTGGGTGCCATGATACATTTTAATGATACATTTTGAGCTGATACACAGACATACTTTGAAAAATGTTCATTCTCATTTTGAGAAAAAAACTGTGAACAGTTTTTATTGATATTTTTGGAAACAGCATCATCAAATTAGGTAATATTAGATTTTTTAATTTCTTTTTTTTTTTTTTTTTTGCAAATGAGCAGAAATTTTTAAGATGCAGACCTGTGTTGCCAGAAGGTTTGTGCCATCTCAAATCAATGATACACAAAATTTAAGGCATCAGTGATAAATGTATGCTTATTCTTCTTTAATCTTTAATACACAGTTTGACTTCTAATTCAATTACATTTCCAGATATTTAGCATTAAACATGCCATTACAGTCCTAAAATAACACGATTTCTCTTCTTTAGCGCAGCTGCGTGAGTGTCTGCTTCTGTCAGCTGCATCTATTTACAGACGCAATATGTTCGCAGATGACAACTCTTGATATATTCCTCTGTCTGCGCACACTATGGGACTCTATCTAAAGTTTAGTCATGATAAATGCACACGCACACGCATGTGTTGAGCTCCAGGTCTCTCCACGGGACACAAAGAGTCGCTAATTACCCAAAGCGGCTGTTTTTGCGTCTCATTCTTATTCAGATTCTCTGTTTTTCTTCAAGACAAGATGGAAACAGCAGGCAGCGTGATGCAAAGCAGAGCCTCATTTGAGAGCGATTAGCATAAAACAATAATTAATCCAATGAAGCCTGATATTACAGTGCTCTTTTCCCGCAGTATCACAACTGTTTTTACAGCCGATAACAAGGTTTGATCAGTGCGTAATAACACGGTGACGAGGTGAAACATCACAGCTCTCACACTAAAGCATAACACAGGTGAGGAACACGTGAAGTCTAATGGGAATCTCAAGAAGCAATTCCACTAGTCATTGTTTTTTTTTTTTTTGCACTCTTAAAGGTTTCTTTATAGGCATTGATGGTTCCACGAACAACCTTTAATATCCAATGAATCTTTCCACTGCACAAAAGGTTCTTTATAGTGAGAAATGGTTCTTTAGACAATAAAAATGTTCTTTATGGTAAGAGAAGGAGGCTCTTTTAAGAACTGTTCAACTAAAGATTCTTTTTGAGATTTTTGAGCAGGGAAATGATTCCAAAAAGAATTGATTCCAAAGCCTTGGGAATCAAGAATCAGTTACAAAGGGTGGAATTGATTCCATCAAAGGGAGTCACTCGCTAATAGTGATGGGAGGTCTTTGGGGAAAAAGGTTCTTTAGGTGATTTAAATGTTCTTCACAATAAAAAATTTTAAAAAAGGTTTTAAGAACTGTTCACTGAAAGGATCTTTGGGGAAGCAAAAATGATTCCTCTTAGGGCTAGGAATCAATTCCAAAAGGATCGATTCTGAAGCACTGGATTTTTCTGAGTGGCTCCCTAAAAGTTATGGGTGAATACTTGTTATATTATGGTGCCCAAAATAAAGTTTTAGATAGACTGCAGATGGTCCAGAATGCGGCTGCAAGATTGCTTACAAGCACTCGCAAATTCGATCATATCACTCCGGTGTTAAAATCATTACATTGGTTGCCTGTCATTTTTAGGATTCATTTTAAAATCTTGTTATTTGTATTTAAATCTCTGCATGGTTTAGCCCCATCTTACATTGCTGATCTTATCCAGGAACAAAAGTCAATGAGATCATTACGATCACAATCTCAGAAACGTCTTGTTGTTCCTCGGTCTAAGATGAAGTCTAGAGGGGATCGCGCATTTGCGGTCGCCGCCCCTAAATTATGGAACAGTTTACCTTTATATATGAAGGACCTTCCTACACTAAGTCAGTTTAAAAGCCATCTGAAAACATATTTATTTATGATAGCGTTCGATCAAGATAAGTGTGAAGGGTGCTAGTGTCATTTATTTTATTTTTTTTATAATATATGTTTTATGATGTTTACACTACCTATTTAGACTTGTATGCATTTTCTTTTATTTGTCGATTTTTTTTCTTTGTTCATTGTTTTATTGCTTGTACAGCACTATGGTCAACTTTGTTGTTTTATTCAGTGCTTTATAAATAAATTTGAACTTGAATTTGAATAGGTTCTTTAGGTGATTAAAATATAATTCACACTAAAAAAAAGGGTCTTTTAAGAACTGATCACTGAAGGTTCTTTTTGGAACCAAAAACAGTTCTTCTTAGGGTGAGGAATCGATTCAAACAAGAATCGATTCCAAGGCTTTTGGAATCAAGAATCGATTCCAAAGGTTGATTCCCTTTGGAATTATGGAATAGTTCACTTGCTAACAGTCTTGGGGGTGTCTTTTTTATCATCTAAATGTTTCAGCACATTTGCAGGGTGATGTAAAAGACATTGATAAGGTGAACATATTACTCCAATCTTTAAAAAAAAAAACATCAAAAAGAAAAATGAGGAATGGATTCCAGATCCAGGATTGGGAATCGGAGTCAATTCCAAAAATGTCGAAACCTTTATTTAAAAATAAAGAGTGTGAAGAAACTCAAAGTAAAGCAGATGCTGATCAGTCATTTCATTCCCAGCCGGACTGCTGTGTTTACTGCGGTGGAGTGATAAAAGTGTGTTCGCTCTCACACAAGCTGTAAACAGAGCACGCAGTTTTGAGCGCATGACACACGTGTGCTGGATGCCCTGCTGGGGTTCGTTACTTCAGCCGCGTGAGAAGCAGCTGAAGACTGGAGCTCGACCTGTCTGCAGTGATATAATCAACTAATCCTGATCAGAAGGGATGATGGGATATCCTCTCGCGGGTCAGGCCTCTGAGAAATCAATCCTCATATGTACTCGCTCTCGCTCGCTTTTTTCTTTTCAAAGCCCTTTCGCCTCTCTGCTCCCTGTTTACTCGTGCACTCTTTCTGTCAGACACACTAACTGTGCTTTTCGCTTTTTTGCTACATTTCTGGTCATATTTTGAGGTCATATTTAAACTAAAAACAAAAGAAAAAAATATTAAAATAAACATTAAATATATATTTATTAATATTATGTGTGTATGTATGTATGTATGTATGTATAAATATATATATATATATATATATATATATATATATATATATATATATATATATATATATATATATGTATATATATATATATATATATGTATATATATATACACACACACATTGCAGTCATTTGAAAACAGAAATTGGACATATGTTGAGGTCATATTTAAACTAAAAACAAAATAAATAAAAATATTAAATAATAAATTAATAATAAAACTGAAGCCTAATTTGATGCGAAACTATGCTAATTATATACTAGAAATTAAATCCATCAGAAAATAAATGATATACAAATTATATTATTAAAGGTCTGATATATACATCTCTCTCTCTCTCTCTGTATGTATGTATTTATATTATGAATATGTATATATTCATAATTGTGAAATTATTTTCATGGGGTCTGTTGGCTTTAATGGGGTGAATATTGTTGAAATGTATGAAAATTTATCATGAAAATGAAAATAAAGATCTTAATGGTCCATAAAAAACAAGGGATAAAGGCAAAAAAACAAAAACAAAACAAACTTCTGACTGAAAATGATATGTTCTATTCCTTTAACCATAGCTTTATTTAAATATTCGAGAGTGATAGCATTTTAAGTGAAGAAGATATTTTACAACAGCTTTTCTATTGCCAGTTCCCATAACTTCCAAGCTGTTTTTAATCTATGAAATATAACTGATAAATTTTGCAATGCTTGACACACTTTTTAGTCATGCGAATAATCACCCATCTACATCACTCCAGTGCATGCATTTTTTATCTTGTAACAGCAAGCGACTTTAGAAATGCAAAAAACAGCATCTCACTGGGCTGATTTTGGGGTGAATATGACTCAGACCCGCTCCTGACAGGCTCTGTGAGACTCACACACTTTTTCGCTCTGTTCTCTGTCTTTCTGGACAGTTGTAGCTCATACTTTCACAGCCTTCGAACGCTGTAACGCTTCCCATGGTGCATCTTTCCCTCATAAGACAGCGTGTTTCTCTCTTTCTCACTCGTTTCTCAGATCACACCAGCGCAGAAGGCCAGCTAAACGTCTCATTCATAACACAAATATCTGACCATCATCGCAACAACTCACACCTCACCTTGAAACGATAAAAAGCGCGTCCTGAGAGAAACACTGAGAGTGTAATACAGCTCAAGAGGTTTCCTGCGAGAGAACTGCACCCATGTTGGTTCGTTTGAGGAAGAAAACAATGCTTTGGGGAAACAGGCTTTCTAACAATCGCAGAATATTTCTCTACAGAGGCTGAAGGGTTTCAGTACAGCGGGACAAAGACTAGATCTCTGCTTCGAAACCAAGTGAGCTTCCTCACAATAAACAACACAAGAGAGACTCGACTTACTATTGACTCCAATAGAGATGGACATTAATATGCTGCAAAATACAAATATTGAGTGAAACATTCAATTTGTAATTAGATTAAGGCAAGACACCCCGGTGAATAGGCTAAAAAATAGAACTAATATTTATCACCATACTTCCCCAGTTGATTGATTGCATTAAGAATTGCAAACTTTTTTTTTTTTAATTTATACTATTTTTTATATACCTTCTCTGAAATTATGTTTAAATATGCAAATCAAAGGCATTATTTAATATGCAAAAAAAAGGCATTAACTAATTAAACATGCACTAATTTGTATTCATTTCCAGAACAGAAATCTGAACATCAGATAAAATGTTTTTTTTTTTTATTTTTTTACATATTTTGTTGACATAGAATTAAAGGTCTTTATACAGAATGTATTTTTAGATATCTCATTTTTATCACACTATAAATCAGGAAATAAAAACTATATAATATCTAAAAATAAAATAAAATAAAATAAAATAAAATAATAAATATTGGGTTACAAAATATTTTTTCAAATCAAATTGTGGATAAGACATAAAATGCATAAAATGTTGTACTGTGTAAAATATACAATGTTGTATAACATTATGAAATGTTGAAATCTACAGATGCAAATAGATAAAATAAATACTTTAAAGTGTATTTTGGATGTTTTCTTTCCACTAGTCTGAGAAAACACATTATGAAAAGCCAAATAACCCCAAATCTCAAAACTGATCAGTGCAATAAAAAAAAAAAAAAAAAAGGAAACCAAACTTAGAAAGAAGAAAAACACAAGAAATCTATTGCAAATGAAGAGTATGATGTTAGGATGTTGCTAAACTAACAACACAATTTAAATACGCATAAAAAGACACTAAAAACAAGTGTTTGGCTCAACAACAAGAAAATGAATGCAACAGTTTTTAAGCTATGACAATTTCTAATAAAATTATGTTCAAACGGCAGCACTTTATTTTTGCAGTCCTGTTCCGCATGTACATATATATTATGTACTTATTATTGCAATTACAATAACTGGGTAATAACTAGGTACTAACCCTTAACCTAACCTTAACCCATTACCTTAAACTACCCAGTACTTTCTTAGGTAAGTACACTGTAAGTACACATACTGTAAAATAAAGTGTAACCTAACAAACTGCACTGAGTATGTGTAGCATTTGATTACTCAAAGAAATTAAGTTCATCATAATTGAGTTGTGGCTCTGGAGGCAATGAATCTTATCTGTGGCCGTTTAAAAGAACAGCTAGAATAGGGCCTGCTAAATGTTACTTATTTAACATGTACATTTAATGAACAAGTAACATATTAATTCTCCTTATCCAGTCCTATGCAAAGCATGCTGGGAACTAGAAAACCCTGCCCAATTTTTAAAGTTAGCAAGATGATTTCATGAAATCACTTACTTAAAAAAATAAATAAATAAATAAATTCAACACAGAGTTTAACACATTTCATTTTAAATTACACACAATATTAAGTTGATGAAATTATCAATATTATATCAACAGAGCTCATCAAAATAATGTTTGCAACTTAAAATGTTTAATTAAATCATTAAATTCTAATTTTCATTAACTTGTTGTGGTAATAGGTTCCCTGAACTTCATTTTAGAGTGCATTACAGACACATATTAAGTAAAATAGTCTATTTTTATAGTTTAAATCATTTATAAACTTTTTTCAGTATTGAATGAAATATAAGAATATTTATATTCTCTCTCTACCTTCTTGGAAAAATAGTTTCATCATAGCAGTGCATTCTGGGAAGCTGCAACATTTGATTGCAATAAAGCTTGATGTAGCCAATTCAACAACACAGTTTTAATAAGCATAAAAAGACATTGCACGCATAAAAAGATGATTTAGATGTCATTTAAAACATTAAAAGTCACCATTATTTTTATTTTTATTTTAATTTCTTTGTTATCTGTTAGCTTTAAAGACATCAAAATGTTTGTCTTCATAACAACTGATTGCAGTAGATCACGTACCGAATCTAATAGCACAATTTTAATAAGCATAAAATGATGCATGCATAAAGTTGGGTAAATAGGCAATTTTTATTTAAACTGGTCTTTTATTACACACTTAAAACAGATATTTTAGCATCAGTATAGATTTATCTTATCATATGGCATTACGGAACTCAAACAGAGCAGAAGAAAGCACAAGCAATGCTGAGATCACGGGTTTGCATGCATTTAAGGAAACTGCATACCCTGAAAGCCACTTTGGATAAAATCCATAATTGTAAATGCATAATTATTAATCTTGACAATGCAGCATTACCATTTGGAGCTATATTATAGTTGTTGTAGACCTTTTGCGTACAACTGATGTCTGAAAATGCTAGATTTGACTAGTAACAACAAACAGTCCATGCAGTGACTGAAACGGAGCACAGGAGAAAACGCAAATCTTTTTACAGGAAAAAACTCCACTTAGGCGGCAAACCTGCCAAATGAATTTCCATTTTTTATTAGGCTTTGCATTATTTTTCAGCAGCTCATGTAATTGGTTTCCCTCTGCTGAAATGGTTCGAGGGCAAATATAGCATTTTTCATTTGAATTGCAAACCGTCTATTCTGCATTGCCACACTCGGGAGGAACGAAACGTATTAAAATGTGCCAAAGTGTGTATGTGTGGAGAACGTGAGACCTGTAAGCAAGTCTCATAAGAACGGTCTCATCTCCAGGCACTCTGTGATGCCCCCAGGTGGCGAGAAGTTCATGCCTAAATATTACACTTAATATTATGAAGAAATGCACCCAAAAAGATTTATGCACCTGCCGGGACAATATATGTGCATACATATGCACCACATATGAAACTCTTTGTACCAACATTCGTGTTTTTAAGGATGCAAATCAATTACTGTTGCATTCAGAGAAAGAAGGAGCGACGTGTCAGAACAATACAAAGAGTGTGACATCACACAAAAGCAGTTATCAGGCTCACGTGGGAAATAACACACTTAAAAAAGAAGAAATGCACAAGAGATGTGCGAGTAATAAGGCTGTTTGAGGCTCTGGATGAGTCTGCGAGCGCTGATGAAGAATCAGGCAGGTATGAGCCAGAAAATGTGTGAAAGTTAGCGATGGTGAAGAGAGATGGATATTCAGCTATTTTAGGAATGAGTGAGTAAAAAGACAAGGAATCCAAATCCATTGCCTCCATTATATGATGGAAGGGAAGGGAAGGGACAAGAAGAGAAAAGACGTTACGAGGAGAGGAGAGGAGAGGAGAGGAGAAGAGAAGAGAAGAGAAGAGAGGAGAGGAGAGGAGAGGAGAGGAGAGGAGAAGAGAAGAGAAGAGAAGAGAAGAGAAGAGAAGAGAAGAGAAGAGAAGAGAAGAGAAGAGAAGAGAAGAGAAGAGAAGAGAAGAGACGAGAGGAGAAGAGACGAGGAGAGACGAGACGAGATGAGACGAGACGAGACGAGGAGAGACGAGACGAGATGAGAGGAGAAGAGATTAGGAGAGACGAGAGGAGAGACGAGACGAGGAGAGGAGAGACAAGGAAAGATGAGGCGAGACGAGACGAGACGAGGAGAGACGAGACGAGATGAGAGGAGAAGAGATTAGGAGAGACGAGAGGAGAGGAGAGGAGAGACGAGACGAGGAGAGGAGAGGAGAGGAGAGACAAGGAAAGATGAGGCGAGACGAGACGAGACGAGACGAGGAGAGGAGAGGAGAGACGAGGAGAGATGAGACGAGACGAGACGAGGAGAGGAGAGGAGAGGAGAGAAGAGGTGAGGAGAGACGAGACGAGACGAGAGGAGACGAGAAGAGATGAGGAGAGACGAGACGAGACGAGAAGAGATTAGGAGAGACGAGACGAGATGAGGAGAGACGAGATGAGACTAGACGACACGAGGAGAGGAGAGGAGAGGAGAGGAGAGGAGAGACGAGACGAGGAGAGACGAGGAGAGATGAGATGAGGAGAGATGAGACGACGAGGAGAGGAGAGGAGAGGAGAGGAGAGGAAAGGAGAGACGAGGAGAGATGAGACGAGACGAGGAGAGATGAGATGAGACTAGACGAGGCAAGGAGAGGAGAGACGAGACGAGGTGAGACGAGGAGAGATGAGATGAGGAGAGATGAGACGACGAGGAGAGGAGAGGAGAGGAGAGGAGAGGAGAGGAGAGGAGAGGAAAGGAGAGACGAGGAGAGATGAGACGAGACGAGGAGAGACGAGATGAGACGAGACGAGGAGAGGAGAGACGAGGAGAGATGAGACGAGACAAGGAGAGGAGAGGAGAGGAGAGGAGAGACGAGACGATGAGAGACGAGATGAGATGAGGAGAGGAGAGACGAGATGAGGAGAGGAGAGGAGAGACGAGATGAGGAGAGGAGAGGAGAGGAAAGACGAGACGATGAGAGACGAGATGAGACGAGGAGAGGAGAGGAGAGGAGAGGAGAGGAGAGGAGAGATGAGACGAGGAGAGGAGAGGAGAGGAGAGGAGAGGAGAGGAGAGGAGAGGAGAGGAGAGGAGAGGAGAGACGAGGAGAGACGAGGAGAGGAGAGGAGAGGAGAGGAGAGACGAGGAGAGGAGAGGAGAGGAGAGGAGAGGAGAGGAGAGACGAGGAGAGGAGAGGAGAGGAGAGGAGAGGAGAGGAGAGGAGACGAGTCCAAAATGAGTGACAATGACAATGTCCAAAAATGAGTCTTGCCGTACCTCACTAGGAAATACATTAAATAAATACACTAAATGTAGATCATCATTCTCTAATACTCCTAAAAAAACTTTGCATTTAAAATTAAATGGAAACATATTAATATCTACAGCAAAAGCTGTCGATAGATTATAAAAAAATTTAAATGGTCAAATATATCAGCTGTTATGACGGTTTATTACTACCTTAAATATGAGGGTCCAAAATTAATATTTTTTGCCACACCTACTAATGGGAGGTATTGTATTATATTAATCAATATATATTTATTACGCACCATGAAATAGTATTTTGCATTTTGCATGATATTGCTATCATTATCATTATCTTTATTATTATTACTATTATTATTTTTTGTTTGTTTGTTTGTTTTTTAAATCAGGGACAAAAAATAATAATAATATTTTCTTACCACATCTACCAATGGAGGATTAATTGAAACAAGAAAAAGACTAAATATAAAGTCATAAATATTTATTACTGACCATGAATCTGTATTTTGCATTTAGCAATATTGCATATTATTAGTATTTTATAATAATAATAATAATAATAATAATTATTATTATTATTATTACTATTATCATCATTATTTATTGTTTTTATTATTATTAATATTATATTTGACTTTATTTCATTTCTGCAATACCTACCAATGGGATATGAATTGAAAACAAATAAACAAACAAACGATCAAACAAATAAATGAAACTGTATTTTCCATTTTGCAATTTTCCATATTATTATTATGACTAATACCACTACTATTACTATTATTACTTATTTAATTAAATATATATTTATTATTTAACTACACTTAATTAATTACAATATATATATTATGTCCTTGTTACAAATTATAAAAAAAAAATATAATATATATATATATATATATATATATATATATATATATATATATATATATATATATATATATATATATATATATATATATATATATATATATATTATGATCTTTCTAAGGTTCAAACTGTATCTCAGCTCCTCATTTAGGGTTTATGAAGCTAGCTGTGTTCTGCTGGTTTAGCAGTAGACCTTAACATGAGGGCAGCTCTCTTAATTAAGCAGACGTTCAAACCTCCCTCCGCGACTCCAGCAGCGCTCTATGTTCACACGGCAGATGAGTGGATCTTCTGTATGACACATAATGACAGTCATCAACCCTGCAGGAACCAAACACTCAGGATGTGGCATAACATCATCTGTAAAGTCCTGCATTAAACCCCAGTAATGCCACCGCAGGGACGGGAAGGTCATGTGTCAGAATCTCTGAGCGTGCAAGAGCAACAATAAACCTAATGTGATACACACTGTCAAAACCCACTGAGCTCCTATCTAGACAGAATTTCAAGGCATCGTAGATAAGATACATTGTTTTGGCCAAATTCAAGGGCACTGTTACATGTAAACTATAATTTGGGGTCAGTAAGATTAATAATTTACTCATCAAGGACGCATTACATTGATCAAAAGTGACAGTAAAGACATTTATAATGTTACAAAAGATTTTGGTTTCAAATAAATGCTGTTCTTTAGAACTTTCTATTCATCTGTGAATCCTGGAAAATAAAATGTATCACAGTTTCCAGAAAAATATTGTGCAGCACAACTGTTTTCAACATTGATAATAATCAGAAATGTTTCTTGAGCAGCAAATCATCATATTAGAATGATTTCTGAAGATCATGTGACACTGAAGACTGGAGTAATGATGCTGAAAATACAGCTGCGCATCACAGAAATAAATTAAATTTAAACAGAGATTCACATAACATACAGCTGTTTTAAATTCTAATAATATTTAATTGTTTTTACTGTATTTTTATCAAATAAACAGCCTTGGTGAATAGAAAACATTAAGAAATCTTACGAACCTCAAACTTTTGTTATTGTAACATCACTGAGATACCATTATAGTTTTCTTTTTATAAACTGAATCATTTTTTTATTTATGTAATTTTGTTAGTAATTTTGACATTTTTAGTAATTAAAAAAATTATATATATATATATATATATATATATATATATATATATATATATATATATATATATATATATATATATATATATATATATATATATATATGTAGGTAATCACATAATGCTGATATACAGCCATATCACACGGCTACTCATTTGATATTGAATTTATACAACAGCTCGACGGCACGAGTGTATAAATAAAAAAGAACCAACAACGAAGTGTCTTTAAAAACCTTATTTTGTGTGAAACTACTCCCTTCCACCATGGATTCCGATCTCACTTTGACAGTTTAACAGCTGAGCTCAAGATCCGTTACTAATTCAAAAACATCACTTTAGAATTTTAGTAACGAAGGAATGTTGAGTTGCTTCATTGAAAGCTTATTGTATCACTGTATTAAAAGCTCACTGTATGTACAGTAGAGTATTATGAGAGAGAGAGATGGACTGAGCGAGTGTGATTACATGCATCTGATACAGCATTCATTCTTCAGCAAAATCTCATATTCACAATAAAACTTTAGTTTGAATGTCCGCTGAGGAAAGCGATATCTTTGTCGTACTATCTGTCATCTGTTAAGGGTGATTTCTGATGACAGCGCTGCTCACTGCATTTCTTCACTGCGTCTTACAAGCTGTTGTTGAAAGTAAAAATAACTTCCTTGTTTACAACCGCGTTTCAGTCTCTTTCAATATAAAAGTCTTTACTGCGGACTCACTCAGAAAAACAGTCTCTTGTCGCCCTCTAATGGTGGAATAATGTCACTAAAATCACCATCACGAACAAACACCATTTCTCAATACTAAATACTATAATTAAATACTACTATTATTTAAATAAAATATGATTTATTGAATAATAATATTTAATAAACAACAACAACAGCCATCATAAAAGTTGCTAGACAATTCAGTCAAAAGGTCAAAGGCAGCGCTCTGATATACAGCATTAAAGTTATATAAAATACAACGTGATGAGATTTTGCATATATATATATATATATATATATATATATATATATATATATATATATATATATATATATATATATATATATATATGTGTGTGTGTGTGTGTGTGTGTGTGTGTTTGCAACCAGCTGAAATAAGTTTCTTATATTTTATTGCTTTCTTTTTTTTATTTTACGTCAGTGAACATTTTATTTCAAGTAAAGAATTTTTTTTATGGTTTTAATTTTAGTTTCAGTTTTAGTATAATAATAAATAAATACAACAAAATAACCCTGAAACAGAAATAATGTTGGTTATATTTAATTTAATAAAAACAATTACTGATATAAGACTAAATTTGGTTACTATACTCAACGCTTGAAGGTTGATGTCAATGCAGGACGTTTTAAAATTAGACTAAACACAACCCTAAATATAAATATACTTGAATTTGATGAAATACTAAATTTTTCGATCTAGTTAATGCTGTAACAGTTTGGGAACAGAACGATTCCATCACTTCAGCATCATTTCAGACAGGCTGCACATGAAGCTAATCTTGAGCGACGGGCCGTTTCCCCACAGGGAAGTCAAGTGAAAACACTCAAACAAAACACCTCGTGATCCTCCCTCCACTCGTCTTCATACGGCCCGTCAAACAATTAAACCGTCTGCGCTGGAAACATCTCCTAACGTTTCTCCTGGTCAGATCTGAAGAGAAACACAACACTCCTGCTCATTTAGCCGCATCTCTGCTCCGCTGGAGAACGGATGAGAGGCCTAACGATTATCTGAATAACGAAAAACAAATGCCAGCATCTGCAAACATCAGAAAATGCCTCGGTGCTTTTTGCGATTAAAACACCTCTCTTTCAGACAGCACGCTCTGTGGTCAATATCTCAATGTGATGATGTTTCTCTGTCGTTTAATTACCTAAAGAGCACTAGGAAATGACATTACCTCCCCTCAAACAGCAAACATCACTATCACGATTGCTCATAGCTAGTGATAATGATTTGAACAAAACCTCTTACGCACGTAATTTATCCTGCAGCGTTCATGCTCTAGAAATACATTTCCTCTAAAACGGATAGAGAAAAACAAGGTTCAAATTTTTTAAAAATAAATAAATTAAATATTTAAATAAATAAATATTTAAATAAATAAATATTTATCTAAATAAAAATGTTATTTAAAATATTTTAAATAATTATTATTACTACATAAAAATCTCACTATACTTTATTTTATATATATATATATATATATATATATATATATATATATATATATATATATATATATAAAATAAAGTATAGTGAGATTTTTATGTATATATATATACTACATTAAATATCATAATACTCTTTTGCCACAGCTACCAATAGGAGATGAATTGAAAAAAAAAATAAATTAAATACCATTATCATAAAACTGTATTTTGCAATTTTTCATATTATTAATATATTATTATTACTTCTACTATTTTAAAATGTCTTAAATATTTTTGCCACACCTTCCAATGGGAGATTAATTAAAAATAAATAAATAAATAAAATATTAAATAATACATTTTTATTAGTGACCATTAAACTGTATTATGCATTTATCAATTTTGCATATTATTATTATTATTATTTCTACTACTACTGAACAATCCCTCAATGCAAAGTACTAAACTTCTGCACATAATTTATATAATGTTTAGTTTTAGAGACAAAAAAGTTTGAAGAAAAACATTCAAATTAAGAATAAATAAATAAATAACAAAAAATATAATTAAACTAAATAGAGTAAAAATGGTTTAAAATAATACATTTATTTATAATAACTACATAATACATGAAGCAAATAAATAAATATTTTTAAAATAATATTTTACAGTGATTTATTAATATACTTTTTTTGTGTGTGTTTATTCACCATGATATTTTTTATTTATTATTATTATTATTATTATTTTTTTTTTTTTTACAAAGCTATAAATAAAACAGATTATTGTAGTATGCTTTATAAGAAAATACCATTTCCATGTATCAAGCTCAACATTTCATGCTCAATTCAGTGTGACTTGCCATTTCTTTGTATTTATTTGTAAAATTTACTTGCAATAAACATTATTTCAACACCAACTTATTTCTACACCAAATGTAGATGAAAATATACAGCTGCCTTTTCAGATTTTAGGATGGTGGTCTTCACAGAAGGATGATTATATTTGGGGGTCTGTAGCATCTAAAAGATTGAAAACTTGACTTGGGCCAGTAAACATCCCACAAAAAAACCCTAGCAACCACATAGAGTATCCTAGAAACCACATATCAATAGAATGCATTAGCAACTGCAGAGTAATGCAATAAAAAAAAAAAACAACAACAACATTCCAAACACCTTAGTAACTGCATAGCAACCACCTGAAACTAATAGACTGCAAATTGGTTTAAGTGCTATATTTTCTTTCTGTTATTCTTCAGGCGAGCGCTGCTCACTGTATCTTCAGAAAACACGGCTCGTCTTTGAATCGCCTCTAGTTCAGAAGAAAATGATTAGCGCTGCTCAGGTTTGCGTAATTGCACATTTAGCATCTCACCAGTGCATTCTCATCAACTCTTTAAACAGTCGTTTCCTATCATTTTCTCACTCATTCGGTGCGGTATCTCCTTCTCATTCAGGCCGAGACGCACACATGCATACATAATGAATGAATGACTCGATTGAATAAAAACTAGAGGTGCTTCAGATAAATGACTGTGAGGGTGTAAATCTTTGATGAGGCCCATCAGATCATTAATGAGGGTGATAATACATAGATTTAACGACAAAAGACAGAAATGTGTTTTCGCCATCAATGCCACATTAAAAGTGGGAAATTTCAAGAGATATCAGCAAATGAAGTCATAAGCGTGTGTAAAATATTTGCTCAGAGGACACAATTACACTTGAGTGAACACACAGCATTAGAGGAGGTAGAATGCGTTTTCGAGATGTGATTGTTAGATATTGTGCACATCTTTGCAGCTGGGTTCACACAGATACAGGCATTAATGTGTCACTAATCCAGTTTCCACCACCCGTGTTTGTTCAGGCGTCCTGCAAACCCACCGATATTCTAGCAGGAGTTGTGTGCTGGTAAATATGTACTTAGTAAATGCTACAGATAAAGCCAGCAGAGCCAGAGCCGTCTGTGAGGAGACGCTGACTGCCAGCTGATGGGACGGATCCATCAGTAAAGCTGGGAGGAGACGCTCTGAATTCATCAGTGCTGTAAACAAAGCTGTGGCTCGGAGGAAAAGAGGCGGGATGCATTCAGTATTTGAGCTGTGAGGGAGAGGAGGGGAGCAAATGAAGCTTGTTTCACCTCCCAGTGGTCACAGAATCTACAGAGTGGAAGTATTTCATGCCAAGAAACTGTATTTTGCATCTGTTTATATATATATATATATATATATATATATATATATATATATATATATATATATATATATATATATATATATATATATATTATATGCAACATTATATGCAATATAATAATAATAATAATAATAATAATAATAATAATAATAATAATAATAATAATAATGAGGTATTAATAAAATATATCATATTGCATATATAAAAATAAAGGTAGAATTTATATTATAAAAATGTAGGAAAATATATACAATATAATAACAATAATGAATATAAATAATGACAATAATAATAATAAATATCATTATATTATATAATATATAATTTATTGTATTACAACAATAATAGAGGATAAATATATAATTGCATATATTTTTAGAAATTAAAAAATATGATTTATATTATAAAAACAACAACCATAATAATAATAATAATAATAATAATAATAATGATAATATCATATTGCATATATAAAAAATTAAATAAAATGTATATTATAAAAATATATTGAACATTAAACATTAAAATATTTATTAGTAATCAAATTTAATATTTATACTTTTTTATAAAATATTATTTTTATTAAAAATATTTATTTTGTTTTATATAATAAGAAATATGCTGTGTGTATGTACCTTTTTCATTTTATAACAACATAACATTTACATTTCTTCATATTATAATATTTACATTTTATTTTATTTCATTGTGTTTGTTTTGTTAGATAATTAAAAGTATAATAATTATATTGTTTATTTAAAATAAAATAATTATAAATAAATATGATTATATAATTTAAAATATTATTGTATTAAATATTACATTATAATATAAATATCTAATATATATTATATTTTATTGCATTATAATACACTTTATTATTATAAAAATATTATTTATATATTAATAAAATATTAATATTAATTTTTTTGTTTGTGTATATCTATTTTTACAATGTTATTTTATATATGCATTTTATTTCAATGTTTTAATTTTGTTTAATAATAAAAAAAATAATGATTCATTATTTTTTAAAAGTATAATTACAGAAACCCAAAATATTTTAATATTTTTAAATGTATTTATTAATTATTATAATTTTTATATAAGAAATATATACTGTGTTCGTGTGTATGTGTATGTGTATATATATAATTAGCATAATATTTATATAATCTTTTGTATTTTTGCAATGAAATGTATCATGTTTCCGTGAGATTCAACTATGATCTCAGTCGTTCATTTAGTGATGAACTAACACATGGTTTCCTTCTGATTTGATTCTGAATAGAAACTTCATTGTGGATTTGAATCTCATTTGAATTCTGACATTACATTGCGTAACGTGACGTGACATACAGCCAAGTATGGTGACCCATACTCAGAATTCGTGCTCTGCATTTAACCCATCCAAAGTGCACACACACACCGTGAACACACACACATCATGAACACACACCCGGAGCAGTGGGTATAATTTATGCTGCGGCGCCCGGGGAGCAGTTGGGGGTTCAGTGCCTTGCTCAAGGGCACCTCAGTCGTGGTATTTCCGGCCCGAGACTCGAACCCACAACCTTAGGGTTAGGAGTCAAACTATCTCACCACTAGGCCATGACTTCCCCTAGATTTCCCCTATAGATTTGAATGTAAAGTGCTGGACGCGTGTTGACATCAGCAGGCTTTGCGAGTGTGTTTTGCTGAGAGAGCTCCATCTCTGTGAGGATCAGCGGCCTGACGCTCTCAAATCTGCTTTCGTCAAGGGACGCCGCTGCCGATGCTTTCCAGGCATTTATGCAAATGTGCAGCAGACTGTACTCGACACACCTCCTCATGCATTTGAGCTTTTCCTCCTCTCTCATATTCTCCATCTGCTCTCGTTCCGTTCTTTATTAGCGCTGTTTGCATCACTGTTGCTCGTGCTACTCTTACTGTAATTATTAAACTTCACTGTGTAACTAATCTCACACAGTTTGTGCTACAGACATGCAGAAGACCTGAAGTCTTGAACTTACACTGAAAGAGCGACCCCAGAGTATATCAGAGCTCCCTAGCAACCACATAGCAGCGCCCTGGCAACCATCTAGAACAGCATGGCAAGCAAATAGCAACCCTTGACTAGGGCTGGGCCCCAGGTGGCAAATTTAGGTTATAAAAAAGTTGTGGGAACATTGTTTTGAAAACATTCAAATGCCCAGTTTTCTTGTCTTTATTTAAAGGTTACAAAAACAATGGTTTATTAACTTAATTTTCACTGAAAATAAAATGTTATTTGAACGCTGAGTTTTAACGTTTCTTTACTCTAAAAAATGCTGGGTTAAAAACAACCATTGCTGGGTTATTTGGCAACCCAGCGCTGGGTAAATATTGGACAGAACACATGCTGGGCTATTTTAAACAACTCAACTATTTTTTTTTTTTTTAAATACTATATTGCTGGTTTAAAATGAGCTGGAAATTAAAAAAAATTCACCAACAAACATAGTTCCAAACAATGAATTTGACTTTTTTAATTGTGTAATTGATAAGTAATTTCTAGAAGTGCCTCTGTTTACCTTTAGAATGTTTTTTTTTTTTTTTTTTGCAAATTCCAGTTGTGTTCTTTCTGTTAAGCTTTTATCCCAATTTTCAAACTTTAATGCTGGTCCTCAAATTTCACTCCTGTACAGTAGAATTGTTTTAATGATTGCATGATTTGATCCATGTTTTAAGCATCAAATGCCTCTCATTCAAGCCCTTCAGAGCTAGACTGAAGCCCCCTGATGCTGAGATCTCGATGCCCAGGCAGGTGTAGCTAGTGCTGTGCTCGAGGACTTCTCCTCCGTAAGTGAACTGGTATCTGTCTCCCTGAGACCTGGCCTTCTTCTGGAACACCATGACTCTGGATTTCTCCAGGTTTACTGTCCGTGCCCGTTTCTCACAGTACTGTTCCAGCAGGGCCAGGCTCTGCTGGAGACCCTCGGCTTAGGGAGACACTCTCTCTCTCTCTCTCTCTCTCTCTCTCTCTCGTTCTTCATAACCTCAGCATCACCTCCAGCAGGAAGCAGCGGCGCAGCATCCGATCGTCATTATAGATAAGCTGCTGGCTGAGATCTGCTTCACTCACAGCGTAAAATTACAGCGTGTCACGTGAAGGTTAGTTACTGCTCTGATGCCTCGCTCTCTCGGGACGTGTTCCACTAAACAGTACACACACGCACACACACACACACACACACACACACACACACACACACACACACACACACACAGACAGACACAGACAGACACAGACACACACACACACACACAGACACAGACACAGACACACACACACACAGACACAGACACACAGACACACACACACACACACACACACACACAGACACAGACACACACACACACACACACAGACACACACACACAGACACACACACACAGACACACAGACACAGACACACACAGACACACACACACACAGACACACACACACACACACACACACACACACACACACACACACACAGACACACACACATATATATAAGGTTGTGAACATCAATACATGTTTACTTAATTTAGCGTGTTTTTATGGCCATGAGAAATGAGCAAAAGAGAGTTAAATGTCATAAAAATTGCCACTTTGCAATACAATGCATCATTATCTTTGTGCAAAACATAATTTTGCGTTTCCTTCTTGTGATTTCAGGGTGGAAAAAAACTAGTCTGCCATATTCTAGAGAGATTCACCTCGTCAGATTCAGATCATTATCACATTTTACTAGAAAAGCAAAATAAAGCTCGTTCATTAACCCCCTAAAAGCAAAACTGAAAGCGTAAACTCAGACCAGCTCCTCCATCCACACTACATCACGACAGCAGAGCGAAGCGGAGCGTGAAGCGCCAAACAGACCGCCGATGGCTTTCAACTTTAAAAAGGCGAAAAGAAAAGAGCCTTATCACCATAACAAGGGCTTATCAGACAACAAACTTCTCTTCCCATGACTTTCATCTCGCGCACTTGTTCCACTGATCTTATGAATAAATCATAAAGGCCATACCCCCTTCGGCTCGGAGCAGTGCATGCCCTGTAAAACACAGAGAAGTGTTTATGGGAGATAAGAGCAAGAGGATGCATTCCCAATAACACTTTTTATCACTCCTTGTCCTCCCTGAGCATCGACTTTTACGACACACATCCACGACAGCAGAATGGATAATTAGGGGAGTTTGTGGAGTCGACAGCATCCCGGCCGTGATAGAGGAGCCAAAACAAAGCCATCTGCTGAGGCACCGTCATTCAGGGAGACATTAACGCTTAATACCTGCCGCTAAACACTGCGCTTGTGTTAAATATAAATGAGCGCTTTCTGATGGGCTTGATTTGATCTCATCTGATGAGGTTTTGGTCAGGATGGAGGCCGGGGAGCAGACACTTAAACCCGGTGATCGATCTGCCAGAACGTATTGATCAGTTCCTGTCAGACTCAGACGATCGATGCACCGAATGATCTCAGGATAGTTTCCTTATCGACCACCGGACCTCAAACCAAAGCGGCACGAACCGACACCAAAACCCACACGTTTCGTGTCCTCAGCAAACCAATGCTATTCACACGGTGCAAACAAGAGATTTTCTGAGCTAGAGGACAACTGTGGGAACGTTTGTCTTATTTGGAACTAAACCTAAAACTGTGTAGAATTGTAAAATAAAATAAAATAAAATAAAATAAAATAAAATAAAATATTAGATGGGAAAACTTCAATAAACTAAAAACATAAACTGAAAAAAAATAAAATAAAATAAATTTAGAAATGTTGACTTGGCAACTAACTGAAATAAGTTTAAACACTAAAATCATCAATACTAAATTGGAGAATAGTTAGTAAGTAAATAAGTATATATATATATATATATATATATATATATATATATATATATATATATATATATATATATATATATATATATATATATATATATATATATATATATATATATATATATATAAAACACCTAACCCACTACTACAAATGTAGAATAAAGAAATTTATTTAATAAATAAATACATTTATTTATTCATTTATTAACAAAACAAATAAAAATTACAAAAGCACATAAAATTACAAAAAAATTTAAATGAAAACTTAAAATTAGACATTTTGCCTTGGTAACTAGCTGAAATAAGTTAAAGTACTAAACTTATCAATACTAAAAATGAACAAACTATATATATATAGACAATTAAACAATTAAAATAAAATCTTTAATTTAATTTTATCAGTTTAAATATAAAAATTAAAATAAAAACTTTTAATTTTATTAATATTTAAGTGTTATAATATATTAAAAGTAAAAATGTATATAATTGTATTATTATTTAAATATTATAAAAATTAAAATAAAAACTTTTATTTTATTTTATCATTGCTTAAATATACAAAAAATAAAAACTTTCATTTAATTTGATTATTTTTTAAATATTATAAAAAAATGAAAACACAAACTTTAATTTAATTTATTATATAAATAATGATTCTGCTGATTTGCACATCGTCCCAAATGTGATGGTAACCTGGACTGCTTTTAATTGGCTGTGGAAACAATTTTCATCAGTCGCTAATAAGTCTACTGACACAGAGAGACACACAGACGGAGAGACTGGAAGTGAACGGGGCGGAGAAGTGCTCATTAATTTCAGTTTTTTTAGCAATGGAAGTCTTTGTGTTTGATTGAACAGACTGACCTCCAAAATCCAAATAGCGTAATCATCGCAACTCAGCCGTCGCAGATTAGCGGCGGTGTTTCTGGCTCTTTTCTGATTGCAGCAGAGAGGACGCGTTTGAAGCCAGACATCTGCTCTGAATACACCACAATGACACTTTCTATCAAACTGCCAATAGCTGTATTATAGACAAACAAGCTCTTGTTATCTCGGAGCACTTCAGACGTGGAGTGACTCATTGTGTTGCTCTACAGAGGCCCTTGGGTTCAGATGATGTACTGTTGTGTCTCGTTTGGTGTGCCTTTAAAGACAATGACATTCAGCTTTACTCATAGCTGCTTCCTCAAAAACGTCTTCAGAAACGCTCATTTGTTTTCCTGTTCTCAGTGACGACCTTTAAGAGTGGTGTGCGACTTGGTAACCTACTACAGAACATGCATAACTACTCAACCAGCAGCAGAAATATATACTGCTTAAAATACTATATATATATATATATATATATATATATATATATTACTGGTTACTGGTTATATTCAAGGAATTAAACAGGTTAAAATGGGGAAAAATTGAAAAAAAATAAAGAAAAAAAAGTTTATCATTGATAAAGAATTTATTAATGAGTTTTGTATATATAAATTTATAAAAGTATGTTATTTAAATTAGACTAATTTACACTATTATTGCACCAAAAGCAATATTTATTTTTTAAAAACAACATTTTTATATAGCAGAGAGCTTGATGGGGCCAATATGAGTTGCTTTGGTTTTTTGGTTTTGGCTTTTGGCACAGGATCAGCTCCATTTTCCCCCGAGAATGAGCCACGTATGATTCTGACATTTATGCATGACATACAGTAAATGCTCCGCTGCACAAAGGGGAAATTCTAACCTTTAATCCTCAAAGAGGAGCAATAATTGTAAAGACACCGATGTCTTCAGGTAGAGCTGGAGAAATAAAGAGCGAGACGCAGAGAACACAGTAATCTGGAGTGAATCTGAGAACAGACTGGACTTCTTTTATTTGCTTTGCTCCACGGGAACACCGGGTACATAAAAATGACAAAGCTGAGCGATTAGGATTCAGGACTGGACCGATACGAGTCACTGACCCGATACAGCCATCAGAACTTCAATATTTCATTTCTCTGAAAAGAGACAGTTCGCCCAAAAATGAAAATTCTGTCATTTACTCACCCTCAAGTTGTTCCAAACCTGCACGAGTTTCTCTCTTCTGTTGAACATAAAAGAAGATATTTTGAAGAATGTTGGTAACCAAACAGTTTCTGGTTCCCATTTATTTCTCATATTTTTCCCCATATTATGGAAGTCAGTGGGGACCAACAGCCGTTTGGTTACCCACACGTTCAACAGAAGATAGAAACTCATACAGGATTGGAACAGTAAATGATGACAGTATTCATTCTTTTAACCTTCACATAGCCAAGAATACAGGTTTTTAAAAAACTGGGCATTTTGAATGTTCCAAGAATATTCAGAAATAATGTTTTCTTGATGGGATTGTAAAAAAAAATTGCTCTACAAGGAAACATTCCATTGTATCATTTTGCAAATATTTTGGAAACGTTACTTTTGAATTCTCTGAACATTCTAAAACAACTAGTAACATTTAAAAAAACATGGCCGTGCACGGGGGGTGGCCCGGTGGCTGAAGCCACTGCCCCTTTGCCCCTATCGGCTGAGGTGCCCCTCACACCAATCCCCCCATCACCCAAGCTCAAAGTTGTCTGTTCCCGCTGCGCTAAATATCCGCTGATTCCGCTAATCCGCTCCGTGTTTCCCGCCCGCTCCGCAGCATCACTCACAATCTGTGTGCCGCTCTCTGGAGAGTCGAGACCACAGCCCCGAGGGTCGTTGCATTACCAGGTAGATGCATTACGATCCACATTACAGTCAGAGGTTGATCCGCTAAATTAGTAATTAGTTGGTAGTTTGTTTGTTTTTGTTTTTGTCGGTAATGACTCGGCCGACTACAAACTACAAATACGAATAAAACGCGTTAGAAAAACTACAAATGTGGCGGATGCGCGCGATCGATGGTTAGGTAGAGATGTTTACAAAAAGGGGTTTGAGTTACTAACAATCAACATAAAAGTGTTGTACAAAATATCCATGTCCTTAGAATTAGAATGTCTAATTGAATTATTGTACCTGATCAGATCTAATATAGATAACACCAAATTTGCTGTGGTTGGCACACTTTGTAGACAAAAATAAATAAATAAATAAAAAATGCCTTCACAAAAAAGAAGACAAGAGCGAAGGGAGGCTGCTAAAGGCAGTTCGACATTGCAAACATGAATACAAAACTCCAGCAAGCCAGCAGGTAAATCATCATATAGAATATTTAGCAATTTGTCTCACTTTAATTCTTGTAATTAAGTATACTCCCCATTATAATCACTTGTCTTGATACTAGTAATCTATACATCATATTTTATTAAAACAATATTAATAGTAGGCCTATAAATAGCTAAACATATAGTATAAATGTTCTAAATTAGTTATTTATTAGTATATAATATAGATTTATGCTGTAAAATATTAAATTAAATGTCTAATACTTATAGGGGAGAGTGGAGTAAGAATAGCCAATTTTTACTATTGTGGTCCTCAAGATAAGAGAAAATGAGGCAGAAGTACAAGGAAAGTATCTATCCAATCCTAATGAAAGTATTCCTATCATTTTAAATGATCAGATTGTATCTATGACAAAGGGTTCTAAATATATGGCTTCTTATAAAAAAGTGTTCCCATGGCTCAGTTTGCCCCGGGTTTGAGTCGAGTCAGTGCACCATCTGGGTGTAAAATGACCCTCTGACCGAATCGGATTCAAACTCATGTGAAATAAATAGTAATTTAAAAACTAATTTAATAATTTAATAATTTTTAAAAATTCTTTTCTTAAAGTTAATTTTAACAAAATAAAACCAACCAAATGAAGTTCAAATTTCAATATTTAATTGTTTGCATTTCCGAAACAATACGTTGAACAACAGGTGGAAAGATATTTTTATGTATTTATTTATTTTTATTTGTTTTCATAGCAATATCTGGCAACACTGCGAGAATTTCAACTGATAGTAATCAAAAGAGCCCACAGACATGTTACTGCTGACAGGAGACCACATTCGGTAAAAAAAACACACACCATGATATTATCTGTCAGAAACGTTATCAACGCTATCAGAACAGTAGCATATAACACTAGTGCAGAGATAGATAGTGTAGAACAAGTATGTTACGTCTATGCTATTTCATATTGTAGTTTAATGTTTACAAAGTCATGCCAACAACATTCATAAGGGCACTAGACAAAGTTATCATCTATATAGCAATGGTTATTAACGAAAACTATAACAGTAATAGGCCTATTGCTGAATGATTAATAAACAACTGATAAAATGACATACCCCTAACCTAAAGTTATGGTGCAATGTGATATAATTTAACAATGCTCATTCCTCCAAAACAGAGAAAACATCTTTCACAAACATCTACATATCTGTCTCTTTTAAAGCGTATATAATGTGTATATAATGAGTGGGTTATTATAGCACAATTCCCACCCAGACCACACTAATCTTCAAACCCTGGCTATGGCCATGGTGCCTTCCGTTGCCCTCAGTGTGTTTCTCCTTTTCACAGTCTAGCAGAAATGATGCGTGGTTCCAAAATACATGGTCACATGACAGTAAAAGTGTACAGATGCCAAGATGCAGGGGCTGGCTCAACTTACCCCACTCTCCCCTGCTTCCATTGAAGATGAGGCAGAAGCAGGCTCAGAGAGTGAGGGAGAGCCCACTCTCATCAAAACATCTACAATAAAGTCTGAAATTATTACAGAGTGTGCTATCTTCTCTTTTAATTGTATATTTGTTACAACTGGATAATTAGTATTAACAAGCACCCACCCTCCTTTTGCCCCCTTTTTTTGGTTTGGGCCACTGCCCCTCAAAATGTCTGTGCACGGCCCTGTAAAAAACATTAGATGAATGTCTAACTAAAATTAGGGCTGGGCAATATAACCAAAAAAATTATCATGAAGTAATGTTTCATATCGTTCGGGTTGATAATTTTTTAATTTTTTTAATAACCTTTCTTAAACAGAGAGCAGTATAAAAAATGTTTAAATTTAACCACTGCATTTTTAATTTACCCAATTTATTAAGACAAACAACAATTTATTTTAGTCTTAAAATAACAAAATAAAATTGAAACAAATATATATCTCCTTTCTTATATTTTATATGCAGATTAAATAAGTGTCTCCTGAGGCCACAGGAGGGCGCAATGAGCAAAATAATGCACCTCGTTAAACAGTTTATTCAATGCAATGAAATAACAACTGTCTATAAAAAAAAGTGCATGCCGTCTAAACTAATAGGCTATTTATAAATCAAATATGATTTCGTAAATTGCATAAACAATTGTGAACAAAACAGCATCATGTATTTATGCATAGCTTAATACAAACAGCCAAAGCGCCGATCACACGATTGCATTTATAAACATACGAGACGCAGTGGAATGGAATAAAACCAACACAAATCCTCCAGACGTGTTTTCTAAAAGTTGAACCTCTTTTTACTTTACATGGCTTTATATTCATCTCTTGTGCGAGACGCGAGTGCAAGAGTCACATTTGTGCATCTCAAAAATACGCCGAATATGCATTCTGTGTGAATGGCTTGGTTTCGGTTTTAACCTCAACAATATATTCTCGGCATTGAGCTTCTATATTTCTCTAATATTTTTAATAAAAAATGCAGCAGCGGCGCATCTTTCGGGTTCAACTGGATATGGACTAACAAAAACATTAAAATGCAATGAGACTTACATCATCACTTAAAATTCAAACACACCATTTTTTCATTCGAATGCAAATTTTTATTTTAAATTCGACTAATATAAATTTTTTGATTCACAGTCTCCTCATTGCAGACAGGCATGATACTCATTTCACTGTGTATCACACATAATGCGCCTTTAAATGAAAAAAGCGTTATCGATGATGGTGTACGGTCGATAAATATTGATACTGTTTTATCACCCAGGCCTTACTAAAATGTTTTTAGAAAAAATGTTCTGTGAACAATGTATAAATCACATTTTTGTGCTAACGTCTTGAGAATATTATTAAAGGCCAAATAATGTTGAACGAACCTTCTATTAACGTTACTGAGAACGTTCCCCGTTAGCTTGGTGCAAATTACTTCAGTACTTGGAAATTACAGCATTAATGGATTAGCATTAAAACATTTTCAACGATCAAAACTAGGGATGTAATGATTAACCGCGAGCCGGTTGAAAATCAATTCGGTTTAAATGCTAAACAAATCTTGATTCAATTAGGGGTAGGAGTTTATATGAATGCATGTCTGAGGGGAACTTACTATCTTTAGAAAAGTTTAGATGGTATTTTTTCTTTTCATCTTGCCTCTGTATGATGCATATTAAAGTTCATAACTGCAGCGCTGCTTTGTTAACAGCAGAAACCAAGGAAACGCTTTAAGCGCCACCTGCTGGCAGAGAGTGAATCTGCGTCTCGTTCAGCTCGTCTGCTGTTTCGGTTTCATGCTGATATTTTTATGTAGGCTATAGTTTCACAAAACTGAAGACAAACCATTCTGTTTTTGCTTCAAATTTAGATTAAAAACTGCTCATGTTGCATGTATGCAGCATCTTTGTTTGGATCATGATTAAAATGCAGTGGTTGCCTCTAATTTTAAATGGACAGATGACAGACAAAGCCTTAGTTTGTTTATATGAAGAGATTTATTTTATTAGAGTAACTGATTTATTTGATTTGGGGCTTGTTTTAAAATTACGATTTATTTTTGTTATTTACATTTATATTTATATTTACATATTATATTTAAATTCTGTCATTTAGCAGACGCTTTTATCCAAAACAACTTACAAATGAGGACAATAGAAGCAATCAAAACCAGCAAAAGAGCAATGATATGCAAGTGCCATATTGGTATATTATTATAGCGTTATATTTTAATTTCACAGAAACGTGCAGCATTTTGTCCAAGCAATAATAAAAGCACACATTTAATTTATAATTTCTCTTAAATCTCATTTTGTTAAAAATAAATCGTAATCAAAACTGTGAATCGAATCGTGAATTGAGTGAATCGTTAGGCTACATCCCTAATCAAAACCAAATAATATCTACATGCAAACGTGCCCAAAACAGCCAGGGTTTTTAACTCTGTAGTGAAGTGTTTTGCAGGAGGGCCGGCACTGATCGAGCAGGTGATTTTGATCTCAGCGGCTCTTCGGTTCCCGGGTCACCCGTCCATGTAATTAAAGCAACAACGGCTCACATTCTGAGCTATTAGACTCGGAGAAGCAGCAGTTCCAGCCAAAGACTTCATCAGTCAGACTGTGACAGGATAAATAGGCCAGCGCACACATCTCACTTCAAATATCATTAAACTGCAGGCACTTTCAACACAACACGGATCCATTGTACCAAATGTCGCTGCTTTCAAAACCAACACACTTCGACAGAGTTTCCTGAGGTTCAATAAGCTGACCTTAAACGCTTTTCTTTTATCAGAGAAAGGTCATAAACGGTTTAAGCGAAATCCTCTGCTAGATGTTTGCCCATTACCCCGATTCTGCTGTGCATGTAAACACCTTGATCAGCTTTCTGTTTGCGTTCTCACAGAGGATGTGCAAAACTACGCCGCATATATCTACCAGACAGCGATTCTCAGGGGTTTTCAGAAATTATGTTTGAAAACAGCTGGATGGAGCTCAACAGAGTGGAATCTGGTCTCCAGATGTGTTCATATCACATATTTTTCAGCCTTTAAAATTCAAAAGAATAAGTCACTGGCAAACGTTTACTAAAATATGCTTTATATGTTATAAAAACTGTTATTCAGTCAGAATACAGAGCTATTTTAATTGGCCATGAATGTAAATAGATGCAATTTACTCCCAAGTTTAGTTAAAAATTCTACTTTAATCAATTCTTACTCAGTATTTTTGTCTTGTTTTCCTTGTTTTTCATTACAACATTTAGCTACCATTACAAACTAAAGTCAATTTCACTGCAAAACTTGAATTTCTTCCACAGTATTTCCATTTTCCACAAATATATCTAAACGTTCTTAAATCATGATATTTTTACAAAATTATGAATGCAAAGATGCACAATTGCATAATATGGTAAACCTTGTTTTCTGAAAAATGTAAAAATAAATGTACAAATATATGCCAGTGGGGTCAGAAAAAATAAATTGAAACCTTTGATTTTTTTTTCTTAATTAGCAGATATTTTTTCATGTTTTAACTTCAAACTAACTTGCTTTTGACACATTATGCAGAAAAAAAGATTTAATATCTCATGTCATTTTGTATCTCAAGTAACTATAGAGCTGTAACACAGCGCTGTAGCTTTGCACATTCTTAATTAACCTGTCAAACATTTGCTTTCTTAGAAACATCTTGAAGAAACAATGACTAAACCAACTAGAGAGCAATATGAGGAAAAGACAGTAGCTGTGACCAACAATGCACACCATAAAACGAAGCTCTACTTCACCTGAATAAGAATTATCTGGAAAGCGCCACTGTGCCATTCAGTATGAGACAAATACTTACTTCAAAAACTCTTCTCAAGTGCCTTGCTGAGAGCCAGGCTGTGGAAAATGTGACTGAACATCACTGTAAGAGTTCTCGTGTGCGGATCGGGCTCAGCGAAGGAAGACGGGCGGCAAACAGCTGCATCCACTTTCCATCGGGCTCTTTGATAAAATGCTTCAGACTCTTATGTAATGAACACAGGTGATCATGTGCAAAGCAAACGTCAACCTCCAGCTGTGGTCTCTTCATAATGCTAACTCTGACACTGACATCCGTCAGATTAAACCACTACATTTCCACGAGTAAGCCTTTGTGTTGGCCACTTTGTGCGGAATGAGGAAATTAAACGCAAAGCAGATGATGGAGTGAAACTATTTCCAGGCAGCAGATTGTGGATTGAAGCTTTGCAGTGGACACAGAATATAAAGTTATTCATAGAGAAGAGCACAGTATTAGTTATGTCAAGGACATGGGTTTAATTCACAGAAAACACACACACACTCACTCACACACTGATCAATTGAAAAACAATGAATGCACTGCAAGTCACAGTGGATGAAAAAGATGTAAATGTACTCTAGATTTATACATTCCCTGCTGAAATGAGCAGCATGCATTTGGGTTTTTCAGGCAGGTTTCTTAACCAGCAAAGACTTCCACCACTGCCATGCTGTAAAAACATCATTAACTAACATTAACCAACATTAACCAGCAGTAACAAGCATTACCAAGCATTAATCAGCATTACCAACATGAACCAGCATTAACCAATATGAACCAGTATTAACCAACATTAACCGGCATTAACCAACATGAACCGGCATTAACCAACATGAACCAGCATTAACCAACATTAACCAGCATTAACCAACATGAACCAGCATTAACCAACATTAACCGGCATTAACCAGCATTAACCGGCATTAACCAGCATTAACTGGTATTAACCAGCATTAACCAACATTAACCAGCATTAACCGGCATTAACCAGCATTAACCGGCATTAACCAGCATTAACCAACATTAACCAGCATTAACCGGCATTAACCGGCATTAACCAGCATTAACCGGCATTAACCAGCATTAACCAACATTAACCAGCATTAACCGGCATTAACCGGCATTAACCAACATTAACCGGCATTAACCGGCATTAACCGGCATTAACCAACATTAACCGGCATTAACCGGCATTAACCAACATTAACCGGCATTAACCAGCATTAACCGGCATTAACCGGCATTAACCGGCATTAACCAGCATTAACCAGCATTAACCAGCATTAACCGGCATTAACCAGCATTAACCAACATTAACCAGCATTAACCAACATTAACCAGCATTAACCAGCATGCAAATACAAGTGATTGTGACTGTTGTTTGTCTGCAAAAAAAAAAAGTTGCTAGGGTGTTGCTATGTGGTTTCCAGAGCTTTGCTATTCAGTTACTAAGGTATTTTGAGTGGTGTTTGGATTGTTTATATGGTGTTGCTATTTGGTTGCCAGGGATAAACTACTCAGTGACCCAAGTGTTCTAAATGGCGTTTACATTGTTGCTATGTGGTTGCTAGGCTTACCTTTTCAGTTACTAAGGTGTTTTGAGTGTTGTTTAGAATGTTGCTATGTGGTTGCTAGGGTGTTGCCAGGGATTACCTCTTCAGTTACTAAGATGTTCTGAGTGGTGTTTAGAATGTTGCTATGTGGTTGCTAGGGTGTTGCCAGGGATTACCTCTTCAGTTACTAGTCTAAGGTGTTCTGGGTGGTGTTTAGAATATTGCTAGGGTGTTGCCAGGGCTTACCTCTTCAGTTTCTAAGGTGTTCAGAGTTGCGTTTAGAATTGTTGCTAGGGTGTTTCAAGGGCTTAAACTTTCGGTTACTAAGGTGTTCTGGGTGGTGTTTAGAATATTGCTAGGGTGTTGCCAGAGCTTACACCTTCAGTTAAGGTGTTCGCACTGGTGTTTACATTGTTGCTATGTGGTTTCTAGGTTGTTGCCAGGGCTTACCTCTTCAGTTACCAAGGTGTTCAGAGTGGCTTTTAGAAAGTTCAGTGTGGTTGCCAGGGCTTACTTCTTCAGTTACTAAGGTGTTCAGAGTGGCTTTTAGAAAGTTTCAGTGTGGTTGCTAGGGTGTTGGCAGGGATAGTGTTGACAGCAAACACTAACAACATGAAACTCAGGTAAGAGCACCAAAAAAAGTATATAACCCAATTTAAGGATGGGATAAAGTTTATGCAATCTAAACTTGAATAATCACACTATTAATTGTGCAAAGGTTCAGTACCATCTTCAGTATTTAAAATTCAATCCCGCAGTGCTGCTCTCTCTGCCAAGCTACTAGAGAATTCACTAGAGTCCCTGCTGACGGAGTAAAACGCGATCAATACGGCCCAGTGACTCGTGATTGCTCTGTGTATTTTCAATGATCCAACAGAGATGTGTTTAAGCCATCAAACACCTTCTAATCATCATGCAACAGGGACTTCAATTTACACTGGACTGCGTGTTCTCAGCCCGGTCGATTATATCTGTTCCCTCTACTGGCAGCTTCAATTCTGTTAAAGTAGTCTTGCTACTATTTGGCCATAATAAGCCTCAAATTGATGATTAACCTTCGTAATCCGGCGAGCGCATGGAAGACGGTGTGCTCTTGTCATCCGAGTGGCTGCGAGAAAGATGCTGCATTATCGTCTGTGGGAAAATTGAGGGTTTTGTAAGCAAATAAGGCAGCATTATCTGCACGAAGCGTGCCCGAGTATAATGAAGATGCATCTCTAGAATGAAGAGCCATTTAATAACGAATCAGAATGCTTCACTGTATTGTGCGTTTTAATAAAAAACCATCCACGTCTGCATGCGTTAGGCGCCTATGCGTGAAGATTTAAGCTCTTATCTTGGAAAGTGAGGAGAATTAGCATCTGGTGCACAGCGTCGGCCATTGTTTACAGCGCTCTATTATTTGGTAATCAGACATTAAATGAGTCATTTCTCTACATTTAACTCTAGCCGGTGAACTAATGGCTTAATCTGACCAACATGTTTACTCTGAATCACCATTAGACAAACTCAATTCGTGACTGCAAATGAAGCAGGAAACAACTCCTTAAAATGTGACTAAACACATGCACCAATCAGATTGCACATATATGCATCAACATGCGTTTTAGACTTTCATTACCCTGTGATATTTGCAGTCGGTTGTTTTAAAAGGGCGAAGTTTATAAAAGACTCGAGGCTCCTTTATCAGAGGCCTTCATCAGCTGGTATTTCATATCTATCATATTTGTGAGAGGAATCAGTCCACAGGCTGTCCTTTACACGTCACCTTGTCAAAGCGCCAGACAAATGACCTCCTTAAATCTCTAAGATTTTTGTGTGGGGCCTCATTTCAATGAAATAAATTAAAATTAAAATAAGGCCCTAAATTAAACCTTAACATATTCCACTCTGGGGGACAGAGGCAGAATCAGGGCATACTTAAAAAACATGACAAGAACACAAACCCTCATCAAGAGTGAAGTAAAGTTCAGAAACTTTGATTTTGCCAAAGGGTCAAGGCTCACTGTTTTCTAGGTCGGAGAAAGAGATATTATATTAGCAATAAACATACACTTAAAGTGAAAATAAACGTAACATGCAGGGTACATATCATAAGACATAACCAACAGCAAAGATCATATTTTTGGAAGTTGGCTTTAGGAGTGAGAAATGGCAATCATCAAATAAAAATACTACTAGATAGCGAAAGTTAAATTTAAATAATAATGGGGGACTGAAATCGATGGTTTGATGAAACCTTATTTTTACCTAAAATATGTTACATTTCTTTTTAGAATTCTAAAAATGTTCACTTGTAACGTTATTTAAAGGTTCCAAAAATGTTTCTTACAACATTCTAATAACATTATTTTGACCTAAAATATAACTTTATTTGAACGTTTCTTTTTAACATTCTAAAAACATTAAAACATCCAGTTTTCTTATTGTGATTGTAACGTTATTTAAAGGTTACAAAAACAATTATTTTACGGTCATCAAGTACAAATAACATATAAGGACATTTTGAAATGATGTTCTAAAAACATTTTCTCTCAGCGTTAGGAGAATGTACAGTATATCAAATATTAGTAAAGTTAAAAGAACATTTCATAAACATTACTTAAAGAACGTTTTGTCCTAATATTTATATACAGTAACTTTTAAAAAATAAGATTTTGTGCAATGTAAAGGTTTAAGGAAACGTTGATGTCAAAAAAAAGAAACAGTTATCAAGGGTTTTCACATACAGTACAACATGTTCTTGCATTCAAAAACAAGAGAAAAAAAAACAAAATACAAGAGAACTACAGGGGTCTTGAGACCCTTGAATATTTTAAACTTGACACAGCGTCTTAAAAACAGCATGACAAACAGTGCAATACAAGAATGAATACTTTGGGTTAAGGGTTTATTCAAATCTCTAACACTAAGTACAAGCACCTCTAATAAAAACCTGACCCTCATGTTCAAGCACAACCTTATTAGTTTTTACTTGAGCACTTCAGAAGTTTCCTCTGGAGTGAAGCACCTTCACCTCTACTGCTGGTGAGGCAGAGGATAAAAACAACTTCTGAGTCTTCCAGCTGTACTTTCTCCACCGCTGCATGAAAAACCCTTTTATGAAAGCCTGGAAACAAAACAAAAAAATGATAAATAATGAATCCAGAAACACCGAATAGAAAATCCAAGATGTGGAGCGTAATAAAGTAAGCCGCAGAATCAAATGACTGCTGTTTCTATGAGCTTTAATCTCGGGGTAATTTCATTTCACACTACGCAGTACTAAACACTGCAACACTAGAACAATATTTTGGCTCCTGCCTCTCACAGGTAGGCTATTTGAGAAACAGAGCCATTAAACACACATCTATTGTCTAACTGTGTAGCTGAATAACAGCAACAAAAAAAGAGCAACACAACATGCAGTAAAGGAGGCTTTCTCTCTGATCCGAAGAGAACGAAAGCCATGAATAAATGTCTTTTCGCTCATCAAGTGGAATGATAAATTCACCCCCATAATGCATTTGCCTCAGAATATGTGATGAAAAAATATTCTAAATTAGGTGTCAAAAGCCTCATATCGAACAACTCCTTCTCAAACTGCACTCCAAACGCGCCAGCGTCCAATTATTCCAAAATGACAGCAAATTGAACAGAATAAAGCACAAAGCCGTCACTCCGAGGCGCACATCCAGGAAGCCTCATCGGAATACATATCGCATTAATGAGCATGTCCCATCAGCACGGATCAAGTGCGATCATCTGATGCTATGTGAGTTTAAAGGAGCTTATGAGAGGGAACGGAAATCAATACACTTATCCAGATGCACTGCACAGCCATCGTATAAGACCAGGGATGGGAATCGTTAGGAATTTAATGATTCTGGCTCCCATTTCAATTCTGGTTTAAAGGGGCAGTTCACCTAAAAATAAACATTCTGTCATCGTTTACTCGCACTCATGTCGTTCTAAACCTGTTTGATTTTATTTATTCTGTGGAACACAAAACGAGATGCTCTTTAACGTACAGTACAATGTCAGTGACTCGTTTGATTAGAGTTTGAACCATTATTAGGAGTGTGCTATATTTATCATCTATGATAATACTGTAATTGTTGTTTTAATGCTATGCAAGCTGACATTATCGAGTGTGTATGAGTATTGTGAGTCAAAAACGCATTCACTGTTTCACTTTCGTTCCTGAAAGAATCCGTTTTTTAAAAATCTTATGAGTCAATGATTCAATGATCCATTCACAAAGACAGTCACTTGCTTCAATCCTAAATGAATCAACCGCTTTAAATGAATCATCTGAGCGAATGATTCACTGAATCACTCATTAAAACAGGGACTTGCTGCCACCTGCTGGCAATTTTAGAGTAATATTTATTTATCCATGACAGGCTTGGTACCAGCACAAAAACAGCAAAATATTGTTTAATCATTATCGAAAACATTTTTTTTTTTGTCAGTATCGTATACTATAAACCATTATTCATTGATAATTTTGCTCTCCAGTCACATTCATGTTTACTTATATTTAAATATGCTGCATCAAGACGTGTCACGCCAAGATTAACATCAATGATATTACGTCTATGCCAATTTATGTGGTAGGAAGTAACATTAAATTAGAAATAAAGACTAAATTCGATCACATTAGATGCAATAAGGAACTGGTTACAACCACAAACACTTACCATGCATACTACTACATACTGGCTGTTTACTAGTACTTACAAAGCACATAATAATGCATTATTGTGCATGACCATATTCTGGATCCATTAACCCTACTCCATACCTAAACTTTTATTATAGTACACTTTAGATTAGAGAAAACATTATTCATTATAATTTTCTCTCAACAAACTCCTAATTTGCTGCTCATTGATAATAAGAAAGGTGTTTGTTGTAGCTGTTAAGTTTAGAAGTTGGCTTCAGGAGTGGAAAAGGCCAAAACAACAAACACAGAAGTCAATCTGAAGGATGCTGGGGCATACAAGTCAATGGTTTACTGCAGTGCTTCCCAAACATGTCCTGGAGGCCCCCCTGCCCTGCACATTTTATATGTCTCCCTAATCAGACACACCCAGTTTAGTTCTTGCAGTCTCTACTAATGAGCCGATGAGTGGAATCAGGTGTGTTAGATAAGAGAGACATACAAAAACTGCAGGGCAGGGGGGCCTCCAGGACAGGTTTGGGAAGCACTGGTTTACTGGACAATCGGTCAGCTAATCCTCTGATTTAACGTTCACTGAATATTTTAACCTTGACGTTGTGTATCCACTTATTAAAGGTGTTCATATACAACACGTCCTTGCATTCAAAAACAGCTGAACAAAGCACAACCAAATACAACAGATTTAGTTTTCAGGCGTTTAGCAGTAGCATTCAAGAAATTGAATGAGCAAATATAAAAATAAAACACTATATAATTCTTATTTATTATACACTGATTATACACTGGCACAATTATACACTGATTCTGAAAACCTTCCATGGTATTTTTTTTTCTCCTACTATCAAAATCAATAGGGACCAGCAGGGGTTTGGTTCCCCACCTTCTTCAAAATATCTTTTTTTGTGTTCAGCACAAGAAAGAAATTAATACAGAATGAAATGTTTAACCAGCAAGGCTTTAAAGCCTTCAAATCCAAGTGTAAGTTAAAGCCTTGCCGTTTAAACATTTAATTTGTGTGCTTTTCTGACATGCACTTTTTCTGAGCGCGTACACATGAAGCATGCACACACTAAAAAGCCTGTCAAACAGCACCTGGTTACTGGACTAAGTTATCTTTTGCATCTGATTGCGTTAATACTGTCAAAAGCACACAAGGCTTACATATAAACACAGCTGGTTATGTCTGAAGTGAAAGAAAACAGTTGAGTGAGAAACTGACGTGTGCCTGTAGATTAAATGCGTGTAGTTCTTAAAGTGACAGCAGACTAATAGTACTAAACATGATGCCGCTTGTCATTAAAGGGAGAGTTTACCCACAAATCGTTACTCGCTCACTCTCATGTTGTCCCAAACCTGTATTAATTTATGCTGAACACAAAAGAAGATATTTTACCAAACACCTGCAGGTCCCCATTGACTTTGATAGTAGAAAAAAAAAAAACAAAAAAACGTCACTGGAGACCAGCAGCTGTTTGGTTCCTCACATTCTTCAAAATAACTTTTATGTTCAACAGAAGAAAGAAACTCATTCAAGATTAAAAAAACTTGAGAGTGAGTAAATGATAACAGAATTGTCATTTTCGGGTGAACTGTCCCTTTAAATGTTAATAAAACAACAAAAATCACTCACTGCTCTTGACTGAAGAACTTTAATAAGAATCAATGTATAATTTATACAGTGAAGTGTATATGGTGTTTAATTTTTACATTTCTTTATTCAATTTCTTGAATGCTACTGCTAAACCCCTGAAAAATAAAGCACTGTTTATATATTATATTTGTAAATGTCTTTTAAAGCCAAATCTGAACGATACTGTGTATCTGTTGCATTTTGTTATGCTTTGTGTGTTTTTTGAACACAAGAACGTGTTGTAAAGTGTGTGAACACCCTTAAAGCCTTTAAAGCCAAGTGTAAGTTTATATTTCATGCAAATGTATGCTGACGTGCACTGCAGCACGATACTACGATAGCCTATTTCTTAAAAAACAGATCGTGGAGATATTTTAATCGTGATATCGCACGGTTGAATATTTAAACCTCGGTTTGACGTCAGTGATACCACACATAACTGGCTGTGATCTGAATATGCATCTTCAAAAGGAGATTTTCAGTGAGTAAAGACTTAAATCTGGGTATTTTCCTCAGACAAATATCCTCTAAAGCTTCAGAAGACAGAGTCATATGGACTGTCGTTTTGGAGTTTGACTTTTTAAGTCCTTTTAACCAAATCACTGCAAATGACCAGCTTATAAGAGTCCATGTTGCATATAAAGACATGTTTTTGTATTTTATCACATTCAATATAGCCTGAATATCACTCTCATAATTTTTTTAAAGCACAAGTAGCCTATATAGATGTACAAAAACCATCAAAATAATTCATTTCTGGTATTTAAACAATATTCCCAATTCAGCTTCCAAAGGTGAAGGTGGTGAAGAAAACCTCAGTGCTCTCATGAATAATGCAGTTCGGCTCAAATATGTTATGCATGCACTGTAACTTACGGCGAGTTATATATTATATATGAACGAGACATGAAATGAAGGATTTGTTGGATTGGGAGTGCTAAACCACACAGTGCTAAAGACGCTGGATAACTTGTGAACCAGCTTCAAAATCCTAATGTCTACTTGACTAATAAATGACATCCAGGGAATTGGGGTAGTAGTACACGGATACGTCTCGCAGCTATTAAAGACAATGATGTCGTTAGGTTTGGGAGGCTTGTGAGATGGACCGAGGCGAAGCGTAGCGCTGTAGCTAATCTTTCCATTTCCCCTGAAGGGCTAATCAGGAATCTGATCCCATCCATCTACATCTGAGCCAATTTAACAGAAAGAGTTCACGAGGAGTCTCAGCGGGCACCAAATGAGCCCAATCTAGGCCAAACTTTTAAAGACATGTATGGCTATGTTAATATGTGGGATGGGGAGGGAACAGGTTTAACATGCAAAAGCAGGGAAATATTCACCAGCAACTTTCAGTTTCCAGAGACAAGTTGTTAATAATGTGCATGATTTTATATGCAGCTGATGGTAATAATGCATGTTTGCATGTCTCACATTAAGTCCTCACGAGTGTTGCCAGATTGGGTCGATGATTTCCAGCGCAGAAGCTTTTCAAAACCCGCCCAAAAAATTCACTGCCAAAAGAATGCGATTGAATTCTATTTCCATGCCAACCAAGGTTGACAAGCACAGTTTTTACCTCCTTAAAACTAGTGACAAAAAAAACCCATAAAAATGAACCGATCTCCCAGACAGGAGAACAATACAACAGGAGAACAGATGAAAACTTTAAAAGAAAATAAGCAAAGATGACAAAGATATTTCTACCCAAACTGTAAAAACTGTTGAAGTATGTAAAATATTTGCAAACGGCAGTCAAGAACAAGCCAGACAAAAAAGCCCAGTGTAAGTGATTGGAACAAGTAATGAAATTAGTGCAAGTTTTGGGGTTGACAGTGCTCATGCACATATTACAACCATCTAAAATGTGTCATTTTGTATTCAAAAAACGAACGACAATGATAATAATAATTTGTGCTGCACTTTATTTCTAAACACGGTTTGAGAGTTAGGTCACTCTCCCATTCTTTACTGTAGTTTCAACTTATGTTTATGCCACTTTGGTACAGCGATCACTTGATTATTCAGCTCCAAGTTCAAAATCTGATCCCTTATCGCAATAAAAACATTGGTATTAACACCAACACCAGCCGAATCTGCAGTGTGTTTACCCAGCTAACAGGAAACGCTCTCATAAGTTTCTTAAACGTTATATAAATGTCAGGACAAAACGTTCTTAGAGTAATGTTTATTGAAAACTCTAATATTTGATATATATTCTCATAATGTTGAGAGAAAACATTCTGAGATCAGCATTCTCTGAACGTCCGTATAATGTTACTTGTACTTGATGAACATTCTAAGAAACATTTTTGTAACATTCAAGTAACATTCTGATCAAGATGACATTCTTAGAAAAAAAAAACATTCAAATAATAATAATAATAATAATAATAATATATATATATATACATTAAAATGATATTATATTGTGGATGAAAAAGTTAGAATGTTTTAAGAAATGTTTTTTGTAACCTAATGTTATAATCACAACAAGAAAACTGGATATTTTAATGTTTTTAAAATATAAAAAATAAATGCATTATATTTTGTGTAAAAAAAAAAAAAAGTTAGTATAATGTTGTAAGAAACATACTTTTAAATAACGTTAAAATCATGAAAACTGGACATTTGAATGTTTTTAGAATGTTAAAAATAAACGTTCAAATAATGTTACATTTTGGGTGGAAATAAAGAATGTTGTAAGAAACGTTTCTCGTAACGTTTAAATAACGTTATAATCATGAAAAGAAAACTGGACATTTTAATGTTTTTAGCATGTTAAAAAAAAACATTCAAATAACATTATATTTGCGGTGAAACTAAAGTTAGTAAAAACGTTTTTGTAACCTTTTAATAATGTTACAATCATGAAAAGAAAACTGGACATTTGAATGTTTTAGAAACATTTCAAAACAATGTTCCCACAACGTTTTTATAACCTAAATGTGTTACCTGTATAGTATAACTTCATGATGACTGACTGGATTGAGGACATGCTCACTTAGGTTTTATTCGTTAACCAATTAGCCTATAAAATGATCAACAAACTGATCCCAAACCAGCCCAAATGTTTGTCCACCCTCCAACCCAATTTTGATCCGCACAATCAAATACAAACTAACCAGACGGAAATCCTCCCAATCTGGCAACACTGCTCATCACTTAATGTCCAATTTAAATTTATCGGTTCTTCCAAAACACTGCTGTTGGGTATATTTACAACGATTATCCATTGCTCTGGCAGCCGTCGCAGCATTTGCTGTTTAAAAAACAGCAAGGTACACAAAACTCGATTCCCATCTGCGGCCGAAAGCTTCTTTTGGATTTCGAAAGGGTCCATAAGTCAGAGAATTGGGCCCAGACAAAGACTGCCTCTAAGCACTGTTAGATCTGAGAGGAAAAGCAAAGCGCATCCCTCAGGGGCTAATCTGTATTTGCCCAGTTCAGCATTAACCATATAAAAGAGAGTTCAATAAGTCACAGAACAAAACTCAGCTGAGAGCCTTGACGTGTCGGGATGAGTTACACATCGCCAGCAGCAAGCGGCTCACACACCCGTGACAAATGACTCCTCTGGTCATGGCATATTACCATGCTCTGTGCCCGTCTCGGCAGAAGCCTGCCAGGTGCGAGAACACTTCATTCTTTTAGCGCTGGAATATTTTGATGTATTATTCATTTAGGGTGTAGTCCCTCTCGTTCCAATGCAAAATGAGCTAAATGAGGCGAATCTCACCCAACCTGTCATAAACACATCCAGATCATATTTCACCCCGACTCAAAAGGAAAAAATATACGAATGATATTATGCACAACGAAAATGAAGTCTATTTTAGGACCGTGTTTTATGCATTGTGATATTTTTTTGACTTTCATGCCAGTTGAGCATATTTCACCCCCAACTCTTCATATCACTCTCATTACTGTAATGCATATAATGATTTATTATGTTAAATACAAAATACTGATCCCAGGGTTTCTGCAGGTTTAATAAAGGTACATTTCAGAATATTTAAAGACCTCTGTAAGACCAAGTAAAGAAAATCCTTAAATCAAGATATATTTACTTGAAAAGCAAAATTACATAAAATAAAAAGTTTTTTTTTTTGGAATTAATCAAAATGATAAGTGAGTCTATGATTAAAACAAGAACAAATATCTGCTAATGGGCTTAGAAAAATCATGTTAATTCAAAAACGGAAAACAAGATTTATATTCTATTGACATTTGTTCTTGTTTTAAGCATAAAATAATGTATTTTGATTTAAAGATGTTTAGATATTTGTACTGGAAAATAAAAATACAGCGGAAGATATTAAGACCCACAAAACCCCCAAAAAAATCATGTTAGTATTTAATTCATGCATTTTTTTCATGCAAAATATAACAAGCAATTTTTGAATAAAAATACTGAGGAAGATATACTTTTTTTTTTTTTTGCAATGTATGCAACATTTAATGACATGATTTTATGAATTCAAAGCTTTTCTGCTCTGATTTAAGATCTTTTTAGGGCCTTAATTTGTGGGAGGGAGTATTAAGTGTTTTTAAGACCCATAAATAAACCCCTTCATGTTAGTATTTATATTATGCATTTTCTTCATGCAGAATATGATGTGCAAATTTTGATTAAAAATACTGAGCAAGATTTTTTTTTTTTTTGCAATGCATGCAACATTTAATGCGACGATTTTATGAACTCAAAACCTTTCTGCTCTGATTTAAGAACTTTTTAGGGCCTTAATTTGTGGGAGTGCAAATTAAGACTTTTTAAGACCCACAGAAACCCTTCATGTTATTACTTAATTTATGCATTTTCTTCATGCAAAATATAATTTCCTATGTTTGTTTTGATTTAGAAATGAAATACGACCTTTCAGTGTGAGCTTCACCTAAGAGTGAAAGTTACCTCTAATTTCCTAAGCAGATACGAGCTAAAACATTGGAAATAATGGAAACGTCTGGCAAGATTCCTGCCAAAACCACAGACATCTGTACTGCGAACTCCCCAACACCCTCCGAACACAATCTGCTCCTATAACAACTGTACGTCTGTACGTCCTAACTCCAGCAGGAGAATATTAATTATCAGCAGACATTAAGGCCTGCAGATTGAATCTGGCACGCATTAAAGCCGAGCGTGTTACCACGATAACTCGTAGACCTCCTGAGGGGAAAGACGTCTCGATTTTCTCTCCCAAAAAGAGCAGAATACATTTACATGCTTAACAATGTGCCGTTCCCTCAGCTAGCAATTTTCCTCTTTTAATTCAACTAACACCATCCCATCAAATATTAATATCGCTCTTGAGTTGAGAATGGAAGAGAAAAGAGAGGTGATTATGGAGAAATCAAACAAATAACTAAAAACGCCTCCATTTGAATGAATCTAAAAGAGCATAACACAAACTCACAAGGATTATTATCTGATCTTATCAAGGACGCAGAGCTTTGCATCTTTATGTTCGGGGTTGGCATTATTAATGCATTCTGCTCTCTAATCATGTCTTACAGAGGAATACATTTGTTGCCGTTTTCAATTCAGCACCGCGTGTTCTTTTAAACGCAGCAAATTTCATTCCGTAATTAAGTAATTAGCGCTTCTAATCTCTAAACTTTTAATCTAATGAAGTAAATGTGATTCATTTTCCCCTGATGTCAATTCTGGCACTCTTTCATTCTCTCCAAGTAAACAAAACAGGAGAAATGCTGTTTGATTGCCTACAAAACTGTGAAGCGATCAGCTCTCTGTCAAGCATTAAAATAATGAGTTAAGTTTACTCGGTTCGGTCTGTCGCTTGGCCTACACGACCACATTCTTGGTTCAGAAATCCATGTTGTTTAAGCAATAATCCGGCCAGATTTTAATCTAATGCAAGTGATGGTTAGATATAGCCAATGCTGTTAACCACAACCCTAAAAACAGAGTTCTCAATAGTCTTGTTTATGATAAGCCATGACTTTGGTCATGACTTTTGGTTTCTTTGAGCCAAAGTGTTGGACGCATTCCTACAGCATTTGTGAAAGATCTGTGCATTAAGCTTTTATTCAACTCGTGGACGTCTCGTATACCGCTGGGACGTGCGTCTCGGTTTAACCCTTACCCTAGAGACAGATCAAGTCCAATACTTTGAAATGCGTCGCACGTGGCACGGTCAGGAATCTTTACATGTACTACCCATTACAGTCACTTTACAGTCACCTGATCGGGATCTCGGGCGCCCAGGCAATCTCAAACATTTTGCACGTAATTGAAAACCTGCTTCAGTGAAATTGCACGAGCCGCCAGGCTTCCCGAGACGAGCCGGAGGGAATCCAAAAATAAACCGCACCTCGTTCTTTTAATTAAAGGTGAATCGGTTAGCCTGTGGCAAAACGCCCCGAACCAAACTCAGCCTTTCTTAAACAGCTCAATATAAGATGACAGCGGGTTACAGGCCAGGAGACGGCTCTCAGGGTCCCTGAAGAAGAGTATTGAATAGGCTGTCCATTATATCCATTCCTGTTCTCTCAACACCCTTGCCACTAACGGTTAAACTTCACGGCTCCTGTCACATCTCGGCCCGTCTAATCGGGTCGGACTCAGACAATGAGACAGGGCTAAACCGAATGCACTCGCAAATGAGAATTGATGCAGTGCGTATCGCCTCTAGCTGTGTGATGAATGGCTCTGAGTAAACTATCGGATGCGTGAGGGATTGACACGTCTGCTCGCGCATGCTTTCCTGTTAGACCGTAAATAGCAGCCCGAGACAAAGAGCCACAATAATCCAGGTTTCAATTACATGCTGATGAATTCCAGAGATATTAATAAAGAGAATTAAGCAACAACAACAAAAAAAACATCTAAAAATAACTTGCACATGCACTTGAAACCACAATGCTCAATACCAGACTAAAGGTTCAGTATCTCAGGATATCAAATCATATGCAAAAGTTTCAAGCATGCAAATCCTACTTTATGAAGCACTTTACTTCACTTATATGGGTTTGCTGAACTGGCATATAAGAAATCCTTTAAGTGCATCTACCAACGGCAAACAAAACAAAAAGTATTTGCTGCTAATCAATAGATACTGTACATGCATAAATCCATTGTTTGTTCCCAAACATGCTTACTTATACTGTAAAGAAATACAACAGAGGAAAAAAAAAAATTTTAAAGTTGCACTGCATTTAATATGCAAGCTGTGAAGTAATGTTATTATCAGTATTATTGTTAATAATCAACACAGTCTTCAATATCATAAAAAGTGATACCCTGTTAGCAGAGCAGCTCTATCATGGTATTACTCTGGAGTGCAATGGCACATAAATATAACAATCATTCAATACCATCAATAACTGACATCATCACTGTACCACAGTACTGCCAAAGTACCTTTGATATAAACCAATCACGATACAACAATAACTGACCATGGCTGTTTTGGACATGTTAGCATAGTAATCCCATGTTTTATTGGACATGCATTATTTTAAGCACCTAAAGCACCATGCAAATACCATACGTAAATATAGTAATCAAAAAGTACCATGGTATAACCATCACTGTGCCATGGTACCTCTGCACTATTGTAAGTATTAATAGAAAAAATACATTAACCCAATAAGAAAGCAATTTATCGTGGTTTTCCGATACTGTACCATGACACTACCATGTTTTATTGGAAGTACCGCTGTATTTCTTTACATATATATCCCAAAATTGAATTACTGCCATCACAGTGCCATAGTACTGCCTTCCTCTAAGTATTAATATAAAACAATCATGACCTCAGCAACACATTTACAATGATTTTTAGATACCATGGTATTTCCTCACATACTGTAGATTAAATTACCACGCAAATGCTAAGGAAATCATATTTAAGTACCATGGTATTACCATCACTGTACCATAGTACTACTCTCATGTATTAATACTAAACAACCATGACCTCAGCAAAAAAGAAACAGATAATACCTTACAGTTTTTCTTTTTCTTTTTTCGGACAGTGTACCATGGTACCACCATGTTTATTTGATTATACAATGGTAATTCCTTACATATACTGGAGTATATACATGGGGCACCCATTTGGAAATAATTCAGTACCATAGTGTGTGTGTGTGTGTGTGTGTGTGTGTGTGTGTGTGTGTATATATTAGTACTATACCCTACTTTCTTCCAAGAATAAATTCAAAGCAATCATGACCTCAGCAGGATTTACAGTGGTTTTCGGATACTATTGATAGTAGCATGGTATTTCTTTACGCAATCTGAAGTCCCAGATACATGGCATTGTATTCCAGCACCAGTATAAGCGAGAATTATGATGCATCACTGTATGTTCCACCACAGTACTTTTAAAAACGCTCGTTCCACTATAAAACAAACAATTAAAGCAATTCATTCAGACACGAGACTGAAATCGCGCACCTCTGTGCGTCAGGAATGCTGTGCAGGTGACAGAGACGCACCTGTGTTTCCTCGCGAGCGCCGAGCTGACGAATCCATCGCTCCGCGTCCGGCGCGTGTCGCGCGCGCACTGGAACTGTTCCGATCGGCTCGGTTCTCCTGCTGTCTCGAAGCGTCGGTTTCTCCTAAAGAAGAGCAGGAGTCAATCACATCGCTCCTCGAGGAGGCATGCGGCGCAGCTGCTTCTCCACACGCGCCGAGCGCGAGACTGACGATCCACAGCGCGAGAGACGCTCGCGGAGTTCACTGACTCTGTGTGTGTGTGTGTGTGTGTGTGTGTGTGTGTGTGTGTGTGTGTGTGTGTGTGTGTGTGTGCGTGTGTGTGTGTGTGTGTGAAGGAGGAGTCATTTTAATGCGCACAGATCCAACAATCTCAACACATAAACTATTAAATATTTGACTATCCTGGTTAAAACAAATAAAGGTTCTGAGGTTTGCTATCATCTTTGCGTTTTTCCTAAATTAAATATAATCTAATCTAACTAATCTTCCGACTTTAGATCAAATCTGAGTATTTTATCTGATGCTGTAAAGCACATTGGTAAGCTGCCGCTGTTTTAATGGTGCTATATAAGTAAATTAAACTTGAAACTTAGATTACACATTAAAAATAAATCAATAAATAAATACATCGATGTTTCTACCATAGATTTGTATACATACATTTTATTTATTTTTTATTAATGCTTAAATATCAAGAATAGTACACATAGAATAATACAACCATCAACATAAAAGTGGTAGACAATAATAACAAAAAGTAGAAACAAACAACAATTTGCATACATAAATGTCTCATTAGCGACTGAGAACTATGACGTGAGAAACCGGAAGTGTAATTTGCCGATTTTCCTATAGGGTTTTTCAATTAACGAGTAAAATAATTGAAACACAAAATTTGAAGCAGTTATGTTCATTTAGGTGAAAACAATCATGGTAATTTGTTATTATAATATTCATAAAACATTCAATTTGACAGAATAATTCATAATCTGACGAGATAAGAATAATCTGATGTTATACTGGTCAGGCATTTTCGATCTACTTGGTTAACAGGGAACATTCTCGTGAAAACGTTTTTTAAAAGTGATATAAATGTTAGGACAAAACATTCTAAAAGTAATGTCAATTATGGAACGTTCTTATAACTGTATTAATATTTGATATATGTTTTCATAACGTGAAAATGTTCTGAGATCAGCATTGTCTAACCGACTTATGATGTTATTTGTCCTTGATCAACATTATAAGAAACATTTTGTAACCTTTAAAATAATGTTAACATTCTTAGAATATTAAAAATTAACATTCAAAAACTGTTATATTTTGAGTGGAAATAAACAAAGTAAAATTTTGTAAAAACATATTGTAACCTTTAAATAATGTTCTAATTATGACAATAAAACTGGACATTTGAAGGTTTTTAGAATATTAAAAAATAAACGTTCAAATAACAACATATTTTGGGTAAAAAAAAAGTAGAACATGTAAAAACATTTTGTAAACTTTAAATAATGTTATAATCATGACAAGAAAACTGGATGTTTGAACATTTTTAGAATATTAAAAAATAAACGTTCAAATAACGAAATATTTTGGGTGAATATAAAATTTGTAGAATTTTGTAAAAAAAAACATTTTGTAAACTTTAAATAACTTTATAATAGCGACCAGAAAACTTGACTTTTGAATGTTTTTAGAATATTAAAAAATAAACGTTCAAATAACCTAATATTTTGGGTGAAAATATAATTTGTAGAATTTTGTAAAAAACATTTTGTAAACTTTAAATAACTTTATAATCACAACAAGAAAACTTGACATTTGAACGTTTTTAGAATATTAAAAAATAAACGTTCAAATAACGTAATATTTTGGGTGAAAATAAAATTTGTAGAATTTTGTAAAAAACATTTTGTAAATTTTAAATAACTTTATAATCATGACAAGAAAACTAGACCTTTGAATGTTTTAGAATATTAAAAAATAAACATTCAAATAACGAAATATTTTGGGTGAAAATATAATTTGTAGAATTTTGTAAAAAACATTTTGTAAATTTTAAATAACTTTATAATCACAACAAGAAAACTTGACATTTGAACGTTTTTTGAATTTTTAGTTTTACACTAACCACGCATAACATTTTTTTTCTCAAAAACACAATCATGTACATACATGCTGCTCACATATTATTATAGCCCAGTTTGTGCTGATTACAGTGAGATTAGACTTTAGCCATTTAGATGTTTATAAGAAACTGAAAAAAGCACAAATGTCAGGGCATGACAAAACTTCTCCAGGCCCCAAAAATACCCTTAGACTCCAGAGGGTTAAAAAATAAACGTTCAGATAATGTAATATTTTGGGTGAAAATGAATTTAGTAAAATTTTGTAAAAACATTTTGTCACGTTAAAATAAAGTTAAAATCATGACAGGAAAACTGGACAATTTATCATTCTTAGAATATAAAAAAAAAAAAAAACATTCAAATAATGTCATATTTTGGGTAAAAAAATAAAATCAACACAATGCTGTAAAATCATTTTATCTTCCCACAACGTTTTTGTAACCTAAATTTGTTAATGGGGTTCACATAGTGTGATGTGAACATTTAGATGATCCTGAATCTTGTTTATCGATTTTTACAGTCCGTGAGAGCCCTGTGTGTTTCACAACTGCTTTACAAATTACAAACATCCATGAAATGAACTGACTTGTTCATGAATGTCTAGTAAGTGTTTATTTATTAAATCAATAGTTTAAATGACTGGTGAATATTACAGTGGACGTATTGATGTGTTAATAGATGTAATTTCCTTCTACAGTAGGTTATAATCACTAACCCAACCACTTATCATCCAATTCGAGATCTAAACTATTACAATCATCTGGTTAAATACTAGGGCTGACATTCTGAGTTCCTTTAGTTTTTTTTTATCCAGATGACTCTAACAACAGGATATATTAAAGCTGAACTATTGATTGATTTCTTATGTCTCAATGAAAGTTGCCACCATTAAAACATGCTTTGTTTCATGCTTTGAATTATCGGCTACCGAGAGCATTAAACCATGTCAATTCAACCTGCCACTCAAACTATGAAGACAATGTTAAACTAAAACAGAAATTTTTACTGTTGTGTCTATGCAGTTTTCTGGTAATAATGCATTTCAGTGTCATGCTTTAATGTCAATTCTCATATTTGTCTCTTTGTAGAACTGAAAAGCGTGAAAAATCAAAAAATATCAAATGTGACGTAATCCCGGAGAATAAATAGATGGGGAAATCAGGCATTACATCAACAGGTGATGCTTTACTGTCCACTGTACGGACGATAATTCACCAGTAATTTAACTATTGATTCAAGAAATAAACACTTACTAGACTAGATTAACACACACAGATGCATCAGATTACTGTGAGTTATGCCGTGAGTTCTGGCTGCAGATTGAATCTGTAAATTTATTTCATGGATGGTTTGTAATTTGTAAAGCAGTTGTGAGACACACAGGCCTCCCGGACCGTAAAAATATAGATCAACAAGATTCAGGATCTCATTTAACATCGGAGCTTCAGCCTTTATGTGTTTATCAAAATCAATCAATATGACGATCAATATCTTTCCTGTCCAATTTAGTCACCATCACAAATCCTTTATTCATCTCCATCAGCACAGAACAACAAACGAGGGCATTTTCTCTCTCTCTGTTTCTTTCTTCCTTCCTTCCTTCTTTCTTTCTTTCTTTCTTTCTTTCTTTCTTTCTTTCTTTCTTTCTTTCTTTCTTTCTTTCTTTCTTCCTTCCTTCTTTCTTTCTTTCTTTCTTTCTTTCCTTCTTTCTTTCTTTCTTTCTTTCTTTCTTTTTCCTTCCTTCCTTCCTTCTTTCTTTCTTTCTTTTTCCTTCCTTCCTTTTTTCTTTCTTTCTTTCTTTCTTTCTTTCTTTCTTTCTTTCTTTCTTTCTTTCTTTCTTTCTTTCTCTTTCTGATCATAACAAGTTTAAAGTAGCTGTCTGTTCTTCCTTCCTTCCTTCCTTCCTTCCTTCTTTCTTTCTTTCTTTTTCCTTCCTTCCTTCCTTCCTTCCTTCCTTCCTTCCTTCTTTCTTTCTTTCTGATCATAAACAAGTTCAAAGTAGCTGTCTGTTCTTCCTTCCTTCCTTCCTTCTTTCTTTCTTTCTTTCTTTCTTTCTTTCTTTCTTTCTTTCTTTCTTTCTTTCTTTCTTTCTTTCTTTTTCCTTCCTTCCTTTTTCTTTCTTTCTTTCTTTCTTTCTTTCTTTCTTTCTTTCTGATCATAAACAAGTTCAAAGTAGCTGTCTGTTCTTCCTTCCTTCTTTCTTTCTTTCTTTCTTTCTTTCTTTCTTTTTCCTTCCTTCCTTCCTTTTTTCTTTCTTTCTTTCTTTCTGATCATAAACAAGTTTAAAGTAGCTATTTGTCTGTTCTTTCTTTCTTTCTTTCTTTGTGAAGATTATGATCACAAATGTTCTTTCTTCTTTCTTTGACTGTCGTTTATTCATTTATTCAAACACAGTAAAACCATCTCAGGGTTTCTTCACTGTAAATGCCCTCTGGAGGGACGAGAAAGAAATTCTTTGGGATTCATCTTGCATTCATCTTTTTTTTTTTTTAAAGCCCATGAATAAAGCTTTCAAATGGGGTCAGGTGTACCCAGGAGTGATCTCATAACATATTCCATCTTTCTTGTCTTAAAGCCCAGCTCAGCTGTTTGCTGCTCGTCCTCGGCCGCGTTTGTTCCCAGTGTTTGCAGGAATATGTGTCATAAAACACGGCGGCTTGCTCGTCTGCGGTGAGCGGCAGAGAGAGGGCACGCTGAGGCCACATTCATTTTTCAGCACATCGCCGCTGTCACGAGGGAAGTAACATCACAAAAAACTTAGATTGGTTCAAATTGTACGAGGTTTGTAAAGCCGAGGATGGTCTGCGCGGCAGACCAGAGTGCAACGGGAGAACATTTTAACACTAGAAGTGCCTGTTCAGAGCCGTGACCGCCGAGCGGAGAGGAGAACACAAATTAAAAATATATTAGAGCTGAGATAAATGTTGTAAGAGTGTTTTCTAAGACAGAAATGAATCTTACAGAGAACTGATGTTCCGGAAAAGAAAATTTAACTATATTAATTTCTGTCCTACTGGCCACATTTATGCTCTAAAAAAAACAGTTTTATTTTTAATTTTTGCCCCATTTTTTTTGTCCCTCTTATAGATAAAATACAAACTTGAAGAGATTTTAAGTTCATATTTTAATAATGTAACAACACATTCAAATGCATATATTATGTAAATGTATATATTTTATGTAAATATATTAATTATATATGTATATACAAATATATGTAATGTATATTATATTATAATTTTTTTTTCTTTTTTCTTTTTTTTTGCCAGCTGAACCCCTTAGACATAAAACATTTACTTAAATTGAATAATTAATTAATTAATTAATTAATTAACACTTTTTTGCATGTTCACAGTTCTCTGATGTTGGTTAATGGTCACTTAACATGCAGGTAAACAAATAAAATATTTAATATTTTTTCAATAAATATTTATGTACAGTAGCACAACTTGTCTAATAAATTTCATTTAAATTATTTTATCATATATTGTGAATGCGACAATATAAATTTCTATATTTAGTTTATTTTTATTTCTATGTCCTACTGGGCAAATGACATGCAGGTAATCAAATAAAATATTTTATTTTAATTGATATTGCAATTATTATTTAAAATAAATAAATTAAGATTTAAAAATTATTTGCATATACACTGTAAAATGTACTTAGCTGACCTTACTTAAAAAAAGTATGCAAACTCGTTGCCTCAAAAAAATTGAGCAAAGTAAGCTTAAGATTAGTGAGTTAGAAAAGCTTGTTTATTTTAAGTGTGCAGTACTAAATCAAGTAGTACCACTAACACGTTTTTTTATGTTCATGTAACTTAATAGACATGCTTAGTGTTAACTTAATTTTTTCATTTTGTGTGGATTGCTTAATATAAATTTAACCCCACTTAGAATTACTAAATACCTACAACTTAACACTTTTAGTTCTGCTCACTCATTTTTCAAGTTCACTTAAATTAAAGAAACCAATTTCCTTGAATGGGTCCTTGTTGCAGCTGCCCAGGTTTGGGTCCAACCTGTGGCCTTTTCTCTCCCCCATTTCTTATCTATTTTTGCTGTTACTATCTAATAAAGGCAAACACACCACAAACATATACTTTAAAAGAACACTCATTGGGTTGATTCAGCTCCATTACAACATTTATTCAATGCACATTCAAGTACAAAATAGCAGCTAAACACACTCAAAAAAATGATTTTTGCTCTTTGTTCAATTTCATTAATTAAAACGAGCTCATACAACACAACTCTTGGGAAAAATGGTCCCAACTTAATTTTATTAAATTTAAACAATGTAATTTTAAAAAAATTAGGTTTACACATTTTTTTTTAATTGCGTCAACAAGAATATTTTTCGTTCGTCTTAACCGGATGTACGTCATCAACGGAAACTGTGATGCAGCTGGATTGTTCAACGGTGAACATGTGAGGTGAGTAAGTGGTCATTTTTAATCTATCACCATCCATCTAATTTAATTAACAAATTAATTAGAATATGCTTTGTTAATATCTTGTTGCATACCAGAAAGTAATTTTTTCTATAAACATTGTATAAAAATAACTCTTAGGTGTAGTTTGTAGCTGATGTTAGGTTTCAGGACACAGTACGTGGTGCAGTCATTAATATGTTCAATCATTAAATTTTTTTACTAAAAGTATAAAATAACATGAAGAATCGCGGAACACAGTGGACAGAAAACCCTGACAGTATATTCAGTACCATGAATTAATGTGTAAAATTAGGGCCGTAACCACCAAAGACTGATAATTAGAAATGGCCAAATTTGTCCCCCAGTAACGGATTTGAAATTCTTGCTCTGCATTCAGCTGTTTTTAGGGTGACAAAAAAGTTTTACATTTATATTTTAGGTCTTCCTAAACTGTATATAATTTATCGCTCGTTATTGTCAAAATGATTGAGATGCCAATCAAAGCGGGCAGCAGCCAATCCAAGGCCTTAGATTAGTCACGCTTGTTGATTTCACGTGCTCAATGACTGAATTCACCGCGTTCACGAAGTCTCCTGTTGAAGCGACGTAAGTGCGAAATTAATTTCGCTGCTTCAGTATTTGTAAATTAAGTTTATGTATATCTTTTTGCTAGATTATGGTTATGGACCGACATATTTTGTCTGTATAGGCAGCTAATAACGTCACGTTTCTCCAAGTGTAATGTTATTCTATTAATCAACATTTTATTATTCAAGAGGAATAATCGACAGTAATGATTTCTATCATAAATCGGCAGCCTGACCCTGTATTAAATACCTTTTTTTTTTTTAATTATTATTATTAACTTGTAGAATTTTATAGCAAATTTCATAATTATGTCATTACAATAGCAGTACGGCTTGTAAAATTGATCTGCTCCTAACACCAAGCTGTAGCATGGCTTCAGAATACTTGAAATACACTCTGTACATGGTTATCATGACAAAACATTTTATTTAATTTTAAGTTCAGTTAAAAGTTATAGAATTTGTGTACTACTTTCACAACCTTAGAGTTAACTGTACAAATTTCTTAACCTGCATGTTTGACAGATTGATTTATTTTATATTGACAACCTTGGTTATGTTTTGTTTCCTGTTCTGTTTTTCAATGTTAGATTTGAGTATATTGTCATCATCACAAACCATTGGAACTACTTCAAATTGACTAGAGGTAAGTGCAAATTCATTATGTAGTAATAGTCCAAATCTACCCTTTTTACATTTTTTTTTTTCTCTTTTTCTTTTTCAGTGAATGTGGAAGTGTAGAGTGTGTGCAGTCGTAGAATCCAGTAGGTCTCAGTTGCTTAAACATTACAGACTAAAGCATAGGCATTATAGTTGTAGCAGGCGTTATCCATGTCCGTATTTGACTTGCCCCGTTACCTTCAAAACATGGAATAGCCTTTGTGCACATTTAAGTAGAGTCCACAAAACACACAGATCACAAGAACAAATACCTTTGTCAACATTTAGTTGCCCTGTATGTGCATGTAGTGATCTTGCATCTGAGAGGGATTTTTTTCTGCATTTGAATAGCCATTTACGGAGTAATGAGACTGTCCAGTGTGTATTTATTGGTTGTAGCTTTCAGACAAATATATATGCAACTTATCAGTCTCACAAGAACAGAAAGCATAATCCACATTCAGTGAAAGATTTTAAGCCTGGTGTAGTTAAAACTGCAGGGGTATCTGAGGACTTGCAAGGTGACGTTTTGGAGGATGATGATGATACGTGTACTGTAGATGCAACGGTCAGTCTTTATCAAAGCAGTGATTCTGTAGTACTGGACTTGTCAAAAATTATTGAGACTAATTTCGCTGCAGCATTGTTAAAATTAGAGCATGTTAGACATGTGCCAGCTACTGCAGTCAATGAGTTTTTAGAGGAATTGCATTTTTTGCATACATCTGCATCAGCGCCCCTCTCGATTAAAAATATTCAGGAAGTGTTGCAGAGCCATAACATTATTATTGATAAACTAGTTGTTCAGGAAATCGCTTCAGCAGCCTCCACCTCTACTCCTTTGTTCAAAGCTATTGGGAAGGGTGGTCCTCTTAGCTCTGATTACCAGCGCAAGAGGTATTACAAAGACAATTTTCATGTTGTAGAGCCAACTGAATATATTCTTGATTTTAAAGAAAACAGAACCTATCAGTATATCCCCATACTGCAATCTTTACAGCAGATCTTGAAAAGAAGAGATGTAGTGGACAGCATTGTTCAGAACCACAGAACTCAGCAGTACAGTGAAGATTGTCAAGAGTACAGGACATTTCAGGATGGCAAAGTTTACAAAGAGAACACATTTTTCTCAGGGGAGGAGTTGAGATTGTCTTTAAGTTTGTATGTGGACGATTTTGAGGTTTGCAATCCCCTTGGTACCTCTCGGAAGATACACAAACTCTGTGCTATTTATTGGATTTTAAACAATCTACCTCCTGGATCACATTCAGCTTTGTCTAATATTTACTTAGCAGTGCTTTGTAAAACTGAGGATGTGAAGAAATTTGGGTACCATAGAGTTCTGGAACCTCTCATTCAAGATTTGCGTACTCTTGAGCAACATGGAGTCTTTGTCTCTCAATTGGGAAAATTTCTCAAAGGTGCTCTTCAGTTTGTAGTAGCAGATAACCTTGCAGCGCATGGGATAGCAGGCTTTATTGAAAACTTTTCTGGGGAATATTTCTGTCGATTTTGCTTAGCGAAACGCTCAGAAATTCAGACAAATGAGGTCCGTTCTGGTTCTTTTGTACGAAGGTCAAAAGAAATTCATGAATCTCATGTGAAGCTAGCTCAGCAAACAAATTCTCCTTCCTTTGGTGTTAAAAAAGAGTGTGTGTTCACCAAGCATCTCGAACACTTCTGTGTTACCTCTGGCTATCCACCGGATATTTTGCACGACCTTTTGGAGGGAATCGTGCCAATTGAGATTGCACAGTGCCTTTCTTTTCTTGTATCTAAAAAATATTTCACAGTGGAAACTCTCAACAAGAGCATTGCTAAATTTCCTTATACAGGAACAGATAAGACAAACAAACCGCATTTAATACCACATAACTTTGCAAGCAGAAACACAATAGGAGGCAACGGACATGAAAACTGGACGCTGTTAAGGTTGCTCCCATTGATGTTAGGTAATTTAATTCCAGAGGTTGAATTGGCATGGCAAGTTCTTTTGGATTTGAAGGACATTGTGGAACTTGCTGTTGCTAGGTTTCACACGGATGACACAATTGCTTATCTTCAATGCAAAATCACTGAACATAGACAGAAGTACACAGAGCTTTTTCCAGTAACTCTGTTGCGACCAAAACATCATTTTGTAGAGCACTATGCTGAGCTCATTAAGTTGTATGGTCCACTTGTAGGGCAGTGGACCATGCGCTATGAAGCAAAACACAGCTTCTTTAAGCAGGTTTCACGGCATACAAAATGCTTCAAGAACATTCCACTGTCATTAGCAGTGAAACACCAGCTGATGATTTCATATTACATGAGGCCTTGTAGCCTACAGAAGACTGACTTTGAAGCCCATGACGTTTCAACAGTTTCAGTTGATGTTTTGAACCAAGCAGCTGCTAAGGAAATTAAGTTGAGGTATCCAAGTGCAAGTGAAGTACACCTGACCAAAAGTGTGATCAGTAAGGGTGTTGAGTTCAGAAATGGAATGGTAGTTGCACAAGGCTCTACAAGTGGGCTGCCAGACTTCTGTGAGATCCTTCAAATTTGCTTGGTTCAGGAGAGTATGTGCTTCATTGTGAAGAGGCTGTCATCATGGTACAGAGAACACTACCGTGCCTTTGAAATACATGCTACAAGTGACATTACCTTGCTTGAAGTTGCTGATTTACCAGATCCATACCCTTTGGCAGCTTACACCACTGGATCTGTGAGGATGGTTACTTTGAAACGATTCCTGACCGTGACAGGTTTGTGGTCCAGCACCCTTATTGTTCCCTTGTGGTTCTATATGTACGTTATGCCCAAGCAGTTTAAGCGAGGGAGGGTTTTTTTTTTTTTTTTCTTTTTTTCTTTTTTTTCTTTCTTTTCTTTCTTATGCTTGGCTTAATCATTGTGCAAAAATGTATATGGCTCTGCAAAACATTCTTCTTGTTTTGGCCTGTGCGCATTAGGTGTAGGGGTGTATGAAAATATCGATACACGTATCGCATCGCAATATTTTGCTTGATGATACTGTATCGATTCTCAAAAATGGAATATCGATATTAAAAAAAAAAATGAAAAGAAAAATTATACAAGATTCGGTTGTTTCGTTTTGAGTTATATACCAACCACTAGATAGCAGTCTTCATCTCTGAACAAATCCTGAGTGACAGGAAATGCTAGCATTAGAGCACGCAACTAATGTTAGCGTTAATATAGTTTGCTGCTAGTAATGGCGGAAGGAAGAATTGTCCAAATTCCTGTTTCAGTGTAAAAAGCTGAAGTGTGCCATAATTTGGGCTTTTGTGGTTATGTCCACCGCGGGAATGTGGCGCTGGCGCCACCTTGGTTCCACCACTTCCCGTGTAAAGATGGTCACCCTGCGGCTGCAGCTTTCTCTCATTTTGGGGGTGTTTTGTGCAGTTTGGGTGGTGCTCACGTCGTGGTTTAGGCTGTTCCACTCGGAACATAAATACAAAATGAAAAACCTGTGAAATCCAAATGGAAAGGTTCAACATCTGTATTTATTTTATTATTTTACAATTGTTTTGGTTTCTTCAGGAATCCTGTGAGCACTTTATTTTTAATTGATACTAAGCAGATGTAATTATTTTGTTTAGTTCAAAATTTTATGACATTGTAGATTATAATTGTAAACTTAAACTGTGAACCTTTAAAACAGGGTCTAAAAATATATATGGTCTTTTTACAAAAATACATTTTATATGTATTATACATTTAACTAAAGGATCCTGCAAGCACTTTATATTTACCTCCTTTACTCGTACTGCACAAAAAGTGGTTTAATGATGTTTAATGTTACAGGGACTGATTAATGCAAATGCAGATCCCTTTTTTTTTGGTTACATTTTTTTTTTTTTTTTTTATTGCTAAGGTTTGTATATGGTGGTGTGTTCTTAATGACAGCTTTCCTAAATAAATATCCTATTCCTAAAATAACAAATATCCCAATATATCACCTTGCTTACAGTATCGCAACATATCGTATCACAACCCTTATATCATGATACATACCGTATCGCCAGATTCTTGGCAATACACAGTAGGGGTGTAACGATACACGTACCGTGTACCGAACTGTTCCCGGGCAAATTCCAAATGGAAGTGATCATCCCTGTCCCCTTGGAATGGGGACTTTGGAGTAAGCAGGGAACGTTCATGCCATTATGTAGTCATTTGGAATGCACTTGGCAAAAGGAGCGATGTCATTTCCTCATTATCTTCAGCTGGGATGTTCCTGTGACAACGCTGCACAGTGTCCGTCAGCAGATGACGCTGTTTTAATGTCATAAATGACTTTTTATTGTTGTTAACATAACTGTTGCAAATAAACATTTTTTTTTATTTTAAAAAAGTTTTTCAAATATGCTATATAATATATAAAAATTATATATATATATAATTTTATTTTTATTTTTTATGCTGGTGTCCATCAGCGAATCTGCTGACGGACGCCGTGCAGCGTTGTCACAGGAACATCCCAGCTGAAGATAATGAGGAAATGACATCGCTCCATTTGCCAAGTGCATTACAAATGACTTCATAATGACATGAACGTGCCCTGCTCACTCCAAAGTCCCCACTCCAAGGGGACAGGGATGATCACTTCCATTTGGAATTTGCCCGGGAACCGTTCGGTACACGGTACGCGTATCGTTACACCCTTAATACACAGCCTTAATTAGGTGTGTAATGATGTTATGTCATAAACATTGTGAACATTTATGTATTGTTCAGATTTAAATGGGTATGATACCAAATTAGCTTCATATGTCGGGTTGACACTAAAACATGGTCTTGTCTTTTACAGATTAGGAAAGGAAATGGCGTCATTCAAACTGCGGGTAATATGGGGTGATGAGAATTCTCAGCGGCTCACTTTCAGTGATGGCATGCCAGCATCTCTGAATGTACTCTCCAAAAAGATTGAAAATGAATGTGGCCTCCAAGGGCAGCAATTTCGTCTTCAATATATGGATAAAGACTTCAATGAATTCATGAACTTGACATCAGTCTCTGACCTCACTGACAAAGACACAGTCAGGGTTGTTTTTTTTACCTCTAGATCCAGTTCTTCCAGCCATATGCCTGATGAGTTCAGTCCCCTTGCCCATTGTAATTCTTCTGAATCCTGTGATGCTGATAATGAGAACTCATCTGCTGAGACTTCAGATGCTGACATTTTGTCTTCTTCCACATCAGCAAGGTCATCATTATGGCCAACACCTTTCATTCTGCCTCGTTTCTCTTATGATGTGCAATTGAAACTGAATCATGGCAACTCGGCATTCAGAAACAATGGCCAATTTTTGATTCCTGACCCCAAACTCAAGTCAGGTATCCTAGATGCTTTGGCAGAGGAAATAATAAACTACAAGGCATATCCATCTGACTCTGAGTTCAGTGATGTGGCTAAAGCACTGGTAGCCAAACATCCGTGCCTAAAAGAGCAAGGCTCTGCCAGTGGCTACAGTGGATGGAAAATGAGTTTAAAGTTCAAACTTGCAAACTACAGGAGTAAACTGAGAAGACTGGGATGCCCTGAAGTTACAGTTAATGCCCTTAAGCACAAACCAGAAGGAAAGCACAGCCCTGCCTTTGGAGTTAAAAAACCAAAGAAGGCAGAAGTGAACTACTGCCCAGTATTTCCTGCAGGAGAAACTGCGGAAAGCCAGGAAAAGATGAGGGTGGAGCTCCTTGCTGAACAGAAGAAAAGAAACAATGATGAAACTGTGAGGAAGATGATGGACATGACTTTCGCATACAGAAGGCACGAGGTTGTCCATGATTCCCCTTTAGTCGCAGACTTTAGAAGCAGATGGCCCGCTCTTTTTCAAGTGCGTGAGGTAAGTGATTGGATGTTCCCTTTCTTGTATGTTATCAGAGTGTCTTTGCTGAATTGCCCATAAACAAGACCTCTGTTATGTCTTATGTCTAACTTATGTCTTCAGATAAATGCTGAATTTCGTCGGATCACAACCCTTCCTTTACAGTCCAAATTCCTGTCCCAACTGGATCGGTTCTCTGATGATCTGCTAAAAGTGTTTACCAAAAAGGGTGGAGTGGTTAGAAAAAGGATTCAGGATGTGATGGTGCCAATGTCTCAGGTTGTATTGTTAATTTATTAAAACTTTTTTTTAATACAAGCTATTTATATAATGCTCTGTAATTCATAATGACTCAGAGACGTGTATTGGAGGGTGTTATGTCAAATGTATGAACATCAACAACACTAATCAGATCTTTAATAAAATGTTTTATTGTGTCTGTTTTCTAAAGAAAGCCACCATAGAGACCAAGCGAGAGTGCATTCTTAAGGGGCTATGCATCTACCTGAATGAAGATCCACAGGATCTGGTGAGGGAGTATTTGGTGAGTAGAGTTCTCTTTCATTACAAACAGTAATCACTAGTAGTAATAACAAATTTGAGCATACAAAAGACATGACATGAACTTTTTTGTTTTTGTTTGTTTTAAAAGCAGAGACAGTATTTATATATATATATATATATATATATATATATATATATATATATATATATATATATATATATATATATATATATATATATATATATACTTTATTATCTTTTGATATTTTAATATCAAAAGAAAACTGCTGAGTTAATGTAAAATTTGACATTTTTAAATATTGAGTAAATTGCAAAGCCAAGATAATAGTAAAATATGACTGATGTTAACTTCCCTTTAAACCTTTGAACTCCACATAGCCACTGGTTTAGGTTTACATGATATCATCCTGTTTGATAAGCACAAATCTTAATACAGTCAAGTCAATTCACTTTTATTTATATAGCACTTTTATACAATACAAATTGTCAATGCAGTTTTATTAAACAGGAAAATAGTTTGTTGATAATTCAAGAGGACAATAACAAACAAACAGTCAGTTTTTTTAGGTAAAGTCAGTTCATTGATAATTCAGTGTCATCATCCAGTTCAGCTCTCTTCCAATAGTGTCTGTGCAATCAGTCAGGGTCAGAAAGCTCTTGGATTTCAATCAGAAATATCTTAATTTGTTTTCCCATGATGAACGAAGGTCTTACAGATTTGGAATGACATGAGGTTGAGTAATTAATGACAGAATTTTCATTTTTGTGAGAAGTATCCCTTTAACATACAAAGTAATTACGTTCAGTTTGTTCAGGAATAAAGTCATTAATTTTATGCAAGGGATATGATGCTTGTTTAAGTGAATGGCATTGCATCCATGTCTGTTGTTTTGAAAATAAAGTGACTTACAGCATAGCGTAGTAATGATTTTTTAGATGAAATTAAACATACACAAACCTGTATTTTGGTAAAGAATTGCACCAATTTTGCGGTGCCAAGGACTGCGCTGTTCTTCAGAAAATGGGAAAAGGCTTGTGTTCAATAACTCAACCACTGGGTTGTCAGAATTGGGGAGTAATTGTTTTAACTGTGTCCAGCTTTTTGTTAAAGTAATATTGATTTGAAATATGTATGTATATTCTAAAGTGTTTGGGTAAATAGTACATTTTATTAATTACTGTACCATTATTTATTTATTTATTTAGAACTATTACATTGAGGTCCACAAGTCTTTAACAAGAGGAGTGCAAGTTTCATAATGGCTGTATTGCAGTTCTCATCAAAATTAAACTTTAACTTATTGATTTTACATGACAGACTGACTGTTTAGAATATGAGTCGCATTCTGTGTAGTAACAGCATAATTTCTCCAAGTGTTAATTTATTTCTTTATTTTTTTATATATGCCATACATTTACCCTTTTTTTTCCCCCCAAAGGATGTTGATTTTGCGAGCAACGAGGCGGACATCAAGAAGACCGTTTTGGGGATCTATGTTGTAAAACATGAATTTGCTGATACAACAGAAGACCCTGAAGATATCGGCATTGTGCTGGAAGGTGTGGAGGTGCTCTCTGGTTTGGGTAATGTAGCATTGGCTACAGCCATGCTACTTGGGCTAATATACTCTTTAAACCTTACTTATCCACAGGAGCTCCATTACACTTTTGAGGTGCTCCAAAAAATTATTCTGGAGCTGGACTCGCATAAACTGTCTGCCAAAGCACAGGCACTGAAAACAAAACTCTTCACTTAGAGAGTGTGAGCAGTGCTGTGTTTGAGGGCCCCTCTGTGTTCAAGTTATATGCAATTTCTCATGTTTGCACTTTTCTGAGCAGAGGACATCTTATTTTTCAAAATTTTGGTTTGCTTGTTCAATTGAACGTTTACCATGTTTACAAGTATGAACAAGAAAGCATGCAATTTATAAAGTGTGTGTGCCCCTTTCTAAACTGATGTGGTTTTAAGTTTCTCAGTTGCTCATTTAATTGCCATTTTCATGTTAAAATTAAGAACAAAAGGAAATGCTGGGTTATATTGTCTTGTATGCTCGTGTTCTTGTTATTGGCATTTTTGCACTGTGAGCAGAGGTGTCTGTAAGTTTAGTTATTGATCAGTCATGTGATTGCCATCCTCATATTAACAGTTCTGAAGAAAAAAAAAAAGGAAGAAATGCTTGTTTTTTCTTGTATGCTCGTGTTCTTGTTATTGGCATTTTTGCACTGTGAGCAGAGGTGATTAAGTCTATCAATCACTTATTTAATCGGCTCACTCATTTAATCTCATGTTAAAAAAAATAAAATGCTGTTATATTCTCTTGAATGCTCATGTTTTATTTGCATTGTCATTTTTGAACTTGGTGAGCATGTTTAATTGGCATATTTGCAGTTGTAAGCAAGAAGACGTGCAAGGTTAAATGTTCTTGTGTGCTCAAACTTTAAAATGTTACAAAATATATTGACATTAACATATTGACTTTTTATTCACAGTAGATTATAGGTGTACATTAAAAATTTAATATAACAAGTATTTCACTTTCATTTGGAAGTAGCTGTAGAGTCAAGTTAAAGTATAATGATATACATTTTATCTAGTAGGCAGGACAAAAATGTATGTAGTTGACGTTGCATTGTTAGATATAGTAGGCTTGACAAAATTCAGAGTAGTTAACCTGACAAAATCTTCTCTATTAGACATAACAAAACTTTATCTAGTAGGCAGGACAAAAATGTATGTAGTTGACATTGCATTGTTAGATATAGTAGACACGACCAAATTGAATGTAGTTAACATGGCATTATTTTATATAGTAGGCTTGACAAAATTCAGAGTAGTTAACCTGACAAAATCTTCTCTATTAGACATAACAAAACTTTATCTAGTAGAAATGACCAATTTTTTTTAAGTTAATACAACAAGATTACAACAAATCATTTCAAACTAATTCGATTTTGGTGGAAAAATTTAATTAAATTTCATGGAAAAGTTTACTCAAATTTTTTTAAGTTCGTTCAACAACTTTTTTTTTTGAGTGCAACAAAGTTGTTGTTTGATTTAACTGTAGAAAATGACATGGAATAATATAAAAAAATAAAACCACATTTCTGTGAGCTAATAACAGTCTCCCAATATTAAACAGGTAAACACCTGATAACTACAAGACTTCAGTGCATGCAAAATCAGTGCATTTCTGATCAAAACTGAAAGTACAACAAATGCTTTTGTTTCCCAAATTGAACAGTCCAAAGATTAAACCAACACAAAGAAAAACATCACTCCTTGGGGTTCGTATTTGTACTACATTACAATTATTAAAAGTTTTCCCAAATCACAAATGTAAACAGGACAACCTTGCTAGGTTCTTTTCTAACATTATCATCTAATAACAACTAACAACTCTTTGCAAACAACTCTATTTCCACCATTAGCATACCTGCATAACATGGTACAGACTTCAATGGAATTTTTTTTATTTATTTTTTTATTGAGATCGTAAATAAGCGAGAACAGTTGCATGATAGCATCAAACTTTCTCTGATAACAGGAGAACATTAATGGCTGCAAAGCTTACAAAGTGCTATCTAACAGATGACGGCTCTTTGATGTTCTAACCCAGAAGACTATTCTTCAGAGTTAACAGTTTTGGTGGGAGTTTTTTCTTTCCCAGTCCAAGCATCACAGTCTGAATGAAGTTGAGTGTATTTGCCGTGCATTTTGGGTAATCCAAATGCAATGCATATCTAAGCCCAAACAACAGACAAACTGCCTGAGGCAAGTTTTTAATATGATCCATGACAATACCTCCCTCCAGAATGATGGCAGTGGAGATGGGCTGGAGGTCCACTGAGCTTTGAACCTCGTGAGGACTATCTTCACTGACAACTGTCAGCACACCAACAGTGATGCATTCTAGGGCCTCGTCTCTCGCTGTATCCTACAAAGACACACATTCTTCAGCATTGCAATTTATGCTATTCTAAAACATTTATTTTTAGTGTTGTAATGTTATCAGAGAACATGGCTTTAAATATGTTTTCACACTGGATTGTTACAATAAAGCAAACAAAATATATTTGGTATGGTTATACAACAAGGTCTATACATTCTTGAACAGTGACACTGACTTTTCAACCTAGACTCCTACTCCTTAGATTTGAAATTAATGAATGTGTATAACGTTTATGTGGAAAATTTTATTTTTATTTACTGGCTGTTTACATATCTCTCAGATTAGTTGTGGAGGTATTGCTATACAAAATGCATCAGTCACTGTACAAAATGTATATTGTATATCGAGCAGATAGAATTACATCTTCTATGTCAACACAGGTATAGTTTTATATTCATGCAGACCAAACTTTTTCTTATGTGCAAGTACTTACAGAGCAGGTCTTGTAGAATTCACTGGAGTCGTCACCGAGTAAAATGGGAATGCCTTTGAGGACAACAGAGCGAAGTACTGTCACGTCTGGTGTCTAATGATACACAGAGAGAGAAAAGACCAGTTAACAGAGTAATTTGCAAGGCACAAGCAGACAGGAAATAAAATAGGTTGGTCTGGATTGGCTCGTTTAGAACTTGATTGATGAACTATCATACAGATCAAAAGCTAAATGAACCTACTTACCATCCAGCTCATGTGCTGCATCAGCTCCCTGAGTTTCTGGCCAACAGTTTCCTTTTTTGTTTTGAAAAGTCCGATGAAACGTGGGGCGTACTGGTCCAGAGCCTCAAAGAAGTCTCCCTCAAGATTCTTACTGGCGATTCTATTAAACTCAGCAAACACCTGAAAAAGTAGAGAGAGGGGTGCATAGGGACGGAGAGTTTGAATTTCTAGCCACACACCTTGAATTTATTTTTGATTTGCATTATTTTATTGGTTGAGAATCAAAATAGCTTACCTGTCTCTCTGTGAAGAGTGCTGGCCATCGTTCAACCATGGTCTGTACAGCAGGCTCCTTTTTTACAATTTCTTGTCTGCGTAGTGGGAATGATTGGTCCATCATTTGTGAAATGAGAGTGCCATTTGGTTGTTTTTTCTTCATTTCTTCCACTAGAACCATTCTGGCATTTTCAAGTCTTGTTTCATCATGTCCTTCAGGTAAGTTAGGCAGGTAGTTTGCTTCACCTCTTTTTGGCCGTTTGAGATTCTTGCTTGAGGATTCTCCCTCTTTACTTCTTTTGCCTCCATTGATTGCTACATCCTCACATCCAGCTTTTCGAAGCTTTGTGCGATAATTGGCCATCTTAAATTTAAGGCTGTTTTTCCAGCCATACCATCTGTGTGGTCCAGGCTCAGTGAGGCAGGGGTATTTGCCTTGAAACAGTACATCGTCTCAGCAAGCTTTTCTAGTATGTCATGCTTCATATCTCGTGGTGTTTCATCTTTCATAAAGGCAAGATCTGCCTGTCTGAGCCTATACTCAACATCTACTGAGAAATTGGGTATGTCAAATAAGTCTGGCCACTGTTGTCTTAGCGATGGTGATGCTTCTACAGTCGACAGGATCTCAGTGTCTGATGTGCAGCACAGCAGAGGGATGATTTTGACTGTAGCTCTTTCAGGTAAATCAGTTATTTCAGTCAAATTTCAGAGGGCATTATTGAAGTCTTGATCTTCATACTGCAGTTTAAAGTCATACTGCAGTGACAGTTTATCCACCAGTTGCACTTTGAATTCTTCAATGGACTGTGGTCTCTTATTTAAAGTCAGCTTCCTTATATCATCTTCAGCGACACAATAAATGATATTGCAATTATTATTTAAAATAAATTAATTAAGATTTAAAAATTATTTTCATATACTGTGATGACATTTCATACTGCTTCTGCTAGTTTTAACTTATAATTATAAAAATAAAGATATTACTGTTTACAGTTTTACTGTAAAATAAACTAATTCGGAAATAGAGATGATTTCATATGCACATTTTAATAGAATGCCTCTCTATCAGATTTGTTCTACAATTATGATATTCTTATTTAGTTCTTTTTACAGCTTGGCAGCTCCTGAGTGCATGTAAAGGAGCATCCTGCAAAAAAAATAAATAACAATTTTGTATGTTTATGAACCCTCATGAGGCTGAGTAAATGATAGAAATTTCATTTTTGCCTATACTATCCCACTATATTTCAGTATTCAGAGATGATCAGTTAGAATTCACTCTGATAAATACAAATACTCTCTGAAGTGAATCTTTGAAGGCTTCATAAATACTCCGCACAGAGGTCTGTATGCATTAAGAAAACCCCAGATAACCATAATAGCCTCAAACAGCAGACAGCAGCGCTGGAGGCAGATAACGCCCTCCTGCATGCGTCTTTCCATCCCTGAGGCTGCTGTCAGAGATGTTGGTGATGAAATGCATCGGCTGGACTGCGCACCTGTGAGTGATTCGGATGGATCGGTGACCGTATCTGGCGTGGCGCAGCAGGAGGACTGGCCCTGTCTTGAGCGATAGCCCCTCACTTCGCACAGCTCTTCTCAATATTTCATCAGGCAGAGTTTGGCAATACCTCTGAGAATGCATTTGCTCATACTAATGGCTGCTTCCTGGAAATACTGACAGAGAAACGTCAAGCGCAGTGAGAGAGCGGCCCACCTGTTTGCATCAGAGTATTTCATGTCCAAAGCAGCCAAGCAACGTTTGCAGACACTCATGCCTTGATAAGTATCTTCTAAGTGAAATGAATGCTATTTCATCATTTACTCTCAGTCATCTAAGTCCAATCCCAAATGCTTTCTGTTTTCACAAAGAAGATGTACACTGAATAATGTACTCATCTCGCCCACCTTTTTGGCAAAGGCATTATTTTCAATGAGCTACTGAGCACTTTTATGTTCTAAAACCCAGGATTCCCAAACTTTTTTTGTCAGCCAAATCCCTTTGGCTTAAATAATAATAAAAATAATAACAAAAAGTAATAATACAAACAATAATTATTTATTCTAATTAATAAAATTCCGGTATTGCTGTTTACAGTTTTACCAAAAACCGAGGATTTCATATGCACTTTTTAAATTAGTTTAGATTTGTTCTGAGTGCATGTTCTTGTGAAGTTTGTTTTTCCTTTTTACAGCTTTATGTGTAATATTATTCTTATTATTAATTGCACATTAAATAATATACTGTCCCTTTTTTATCCATTATATTGCAATGACAAAAGCTTTAAAAAGACACAAAAGCACCATATAAGTATCATATTAGTCCATAAACAACGTCTTTTGAAGTATTTTACATCATAATTCATCTGCTCTAGCTCTTTTTTGAGCCTTTTCAAAGTCATGCAGAAGAATAAATGATGACCTATCCCTTTAAATGTTCTGAGTGTTTTTGCCTTTTTATACAAATCTGAGAGCAGCTGTGTTTATTGATCATCATAAATATCCAAAATACTTTGCCAACCTATATATTGTTATGGTTTATGTGAAATAAAACCATCTTTGTATTCTTTCACATGCAGCTCTCAAATCGAAGATGATGCAACTAGATGTTTTGCATGAACTATTGCTTTCCAAAAACAATCATCTGATGTTATATTGTCTGTATGTCTGATATCATCATGCACTGATGAATGTCACATATTCAGAGCCGTTCCTCAGTGAAATCTGAAGGCTGTATTTGATGGTTTGAAAGTTGGGAATTATTCTAGAGGCCTACAATTCAATATAATCAATGCATAAGAATAATTAATCTATAAATCCTGCTTTGTTTAGTATTTCATATTTCTGCTCCCTCAAAATAAAGAGTTGGATGCTCTGCTGTCCTGAAACTGAACAGATGACAGCTGACGCGGCGAGCGAGTCACACTGACAGCGCAGAAATGAAAATCTGCTCACCATAAAGAAAAGAGAAGGAGGCCAGAAGCAGCGCAGCGGCACAATACATAGAAAACAATGTCAGAAAAGGGGTGAGTTTGTCAAACAAGATGCATTTACAGCTGCTGCACGGGTCAGGAACGAGATTTTAAAAATATTTAGGCCTCAATTTCAGATTTATGTATTTGAACTGCATATAAAATTTCCATGAATTTGGATTACACAGTTTTAACATAAACTATTAAACGTAATATGATGCATGTTTGTCAGTCATACAGAAATGAAAATGTTTATTAACTATTTGCAACTATTTGATTTTATAACAATTATATAATCAAATAGCTGATGTGTTTAAAATGTATTTATTTAAACTGCTTAGAATCAGCATAAATCTATGGAAGATTATTTCTGCCATGGAATAGAATTAAAAAAAAAAAAAAACATTAAAAAGAAGTAATAGCTACTTTTTATCTCACAATTCAGACTTTCTTTTTCTTTTCTTTTTTTTGTAATTCATAGTTTATTTCTTATAATTCTGACTTTTTTCTCAGAATTTTGAGTTTTAGTTCAGACTTTTTTCTCGCAATTCTGATTTTATTTCTCACAATTCAGGCGTTTTTTTTTTTTGTTTGTTTGTTTGTTTGTTTTTTTGTAGAACTAGCAATATTTAAATAGTCAAAATGTACGTTAGATTTATTTATTATAAATATATAAACCTGGTTACTGTGTACTTAAAACACATTAATTTTATTAGTACTATTACAGAAATCTGACCGGCTTCATATATCTATAACTAACAAAAATCACATTAAGTTCATTAGTTTATGTTACAGTAAAACTATGTAATCCAAACGCATGTAAACTCAAAATGCAATTCAAATTATTAATTACTAAATATATTCCGAAATGCAAAAAAATAAAAAAAAAAAAAAATGAGTGCACTGATTTTTTCACATTGAGACCATGAAAATTAGATGCAAAAAAATCCTTATAATTACTCTTTATTAAAGCTTTTTAACTATTTAAAAACAAAAAGGTAAGTGTCATTCCACAGTAATTTCTAGTTGTTATGCTTTTAGCTCCAATCTATACAGCCCACAATATTTCAGAACTTTAACATAAATAGGCTAAGAAACCCAAAATATGATGGGCTCTGAAGTGAAAATGGGACATAAATGTCATCAGAGACCTTCAAAGTAACGTTTTATTTACATCAACGGATTTATTTCTGCTTCTTTTGTACCTGCAGGGAAACACAGCGGATTTCTTTCATCATTCTTGACTCTCCTCTTACTGACTTTATTCGCTGATGTTGGGGGACAGTTTATATACAGCTTTACAAAGTCAAACTGGATGTTTAGTTGTTATTTTAATCTTTAGGATATTGGGAATTTGTGATTAAGCTTAAAGGAATAGTTGTGTCATACAAAAATGATAATTTCGTAATCAAAATTGAAAAGTTTAGCTAAGCTCCTCAGACATTTGTCTCTCTCAGATGAACACCTACTGATTATTTCACACATATAGTGGCGTATTAAACTCTGTTAATGGATATCTAGTTCCATACAGCAAAAAATATATTTTCAAATATACATATGAAAAAAATGGCCATTTTTCTGTATTCAAAAAAAAAAAAAAAAAACTATATATATATATATATTTAATTAAAATATATTTTGCCCCCAATACATTTTAATCCAAAAAAATTAATTCACATCATATTTCCCATACTACAAAAAAAAAAAAAATAGTATATATATATATATATATATATATATATATATATATATATATATATATATAAAGTATATATATATACAGTATATATATATATATATATATATATATATATATATATATATATATATATATATATATATATACTATACACACACACACACAAACAAAATAGCCAAATAATATATTGGTGAAAATGTTACAAAATTGATTAACATAAGTATATTTTCTGCCAATATATATTTGACCTTTTTTCTTGTTTTCTTTTTTTTTTTTTTTTTAAATGCTATGATATATGGCCAAAAATATATTTCCAAAATTATATTAATGTAAATGTATTTATGTAAATTATTTATTATATTACCAATTTATTTTTTAGGCATTTTATACTTTTGAAAGTTTATTAAATATATATATATGATATATTTTAAAGCATGTAAAAATATATTTTGCCATCCACATATCTCAATCCATGAAAATACATTTGAAGAAGAACATTATTTGTTGTCTATAATACGTGAACATATAACACATTTGAATAAAAATCAGCAATATACTGTATAATGTTCAAAAATGTCTACAATAAGACTGGAAATGTGTTTTCTTGTCCCTGAGCTCCAGCAGAACTACACGCTTTCTGTCCTCCATCAGAGCCAACGATATGCACTTACTTTAGATGCAACCATTGACATGCTTGTAAAAACCTCAAATGCAGCGAGGAAAGAGTTAGATGAAACTTCAGCACCATGCAGAGATATCGTGATGAAAACAACATTTGTACGAACGCTGGAGTTCTCACAAAAAAAGATAAATACAATAGTTTGATAGAAGATAATGGATTTCAGCCAAAGATGGAGTGAATGGAAATGCAAATGAGGAATAACACTGTTATCCGTGTTTGAAGTTTGTCTTAGTGCAGATCACATACAGAGATTTTCATTTGCGGTCCAAAAACTCTGTCAGATTTGATTAGAAAGCTATATCAACAGAGAGCTTGTCTTGAATGTGGCTTAGCTTTTGAAATCAAGCATAAGGACATTTAAAAGGGAGTGAAGGGGATGCACGAACTGATAAAACATATATATTGAATGCTTTAGATAAAAGTGTATTCCATATGCATAAATGTAAATGCTAAATGCTTTGACTTGGTCCAATAAAAAATCACCTAGCAACCATCGTTCTAACAACCATTCACATCAAAGGTTATTATAGAACTAAAACTAAATCATTAAAAAATATATGTTTTTGTTACTTGAAATAGATTAACCTGAAATAAAATTAAATTAAAAAAACTTTGAAATTATTTCAGCTTGTTGCCAAGGCAACATTTCTCATTTATTTGTATTTATTATTTATTTATTTTACATTTTTAACTTATTTTATTTTAGCTAGTTGCCAAAATTTTTATTTTCATTTACTTTAACTATGTACTAAAATAACTAAAACTAAAAACTATTATTAATAATTAATAAAACTAATTAATAATTGTAAAAAATAATTATTATTTAATAAAACTATATATACATCAAATTATATATATATATATATATATATATATATATATATATATATATATATATATATATATATATATATATATATATATATATATATATACTAATAAAAATGTCAAACCACAACAAAATTACTAAAACTTTAACTTAAATTAAAGTGAATATATATATAAAGTTAATAAAACATTTTTGTTACTTGAAATAAATTAAACTTTACACTTTTTTATTTTTATTATTTGAAACAAACAAACAAACAAAAAACCTTAAACTTATTTTATTTCAACTAGTTGCCAAGGCAACATAATAATAATAATAATGAAATAATAATTAATAAAAACTATATAGACCTATTTGGGGAAAAAACAATAATAAAAATGACAAAAACACAACAAAAATACTAAAATTTTAACTTAAAATGAAAATATATAATATAAATATAAAAAGTATACAAATAAAAGCTAATTCAAAATATTAATAAAAACTTAAAAAGCACCACTTACCGGGGTATTATAGCTGACTAAAAAATTATAAATAATAATAATAATAATAATAATAATAATAATAATAATAATAATAATTGCCTGGAATAAACTCAACTCATCAAAATAATAATTAATAAAAAATAATAATTAATTCAATTTATAATAAAAAATGACAAAAACACACAACACAATTGCTAAAACTTTAACTTAAATTAAAATGAAAACAGAAAAATAAAAACAATTCAAAATAATAATAAAAACTATAATAGTATATCAGTGATACTAAAATACTGCCACACTTTCAGACCATATAAAATGTTTTTCAATGTTTTTCTCAAAGCATGTCTCATTTTTTAAAGCACGTTGTGATAAACAAACTCTTTTCTGCATGTTTTCTCATATGAATACATTTGAAATGTGTTTTTCTTTATTGAAAGTTGCTAATGTAGGTTTGTTTAACCCATCGCACACTCTGCGGTCTGAACAAATGATGTGCCAGAGGTATAATTATGTTTTCATTCATTTTACAACTGACAGTTTTTCCATCTGCCGCATACAGATGAAGAGCAAGTCGATATTTTGTCATTCAAACAATCGACCTCATATGGAAATATCACATGCTCTGCAAACAACTTCAACGCTGTGATTTTGACATCTGTAGGCCTTAAAGAGATAGTTCACCAAAAAATTAAACCAACAACCTGGTTCCCAAAATTCTTCAAAATATATTCTTTTGTGTTCAACAGAAGAAAGAAACTCATAAATGATGAAAATTTTTTTTTCATTTTTGGGTGAACTATCCCTTTAATCTTACTATATCTGCTTCCCTAAGAACATTGTTGGGTCAAAAAAAAAATTTGATAAATAAATAAAAGCCTGAGCCACGGCTACGAGTGTCACGCCTCACGATGCATTTAGCTTTCGCAGCCTCCTGCAGCAGCCCTACAGACTCGAATGAGGGTCATTTTGTCAGGTAATGGCTGCTCTCTCTGGAGACTCATTTAGTTTTGTCTGTAACAATGGGCTGCCTCAGAGAATCAACCTCTCGACAGGGAAGGAATGTAATCATCGCCTCATTTTCCCCTCTCTTCTCCGTCCCGCACTATATTTACATAGATTTTTCTGTCTGTCTTTCACATCTTGTACTTTTATCGTCTTGCTCCTCATTTCTCCCTTTTTCTCACGTGTACTGAAAAAACTGGTGTAGGATATTTTCACTAAGAAATTGCTAGTAGATTTCACAATGAGTTATAAAGAAATGGCATGTAACACACTGAATTAAATACAATTTTGAAGCAGAAAATACTGTAATACTGAAATACTATTTATTTACTTGTAAAATGCACAAATCTTTTTTTCTTACAACTTAATTACCAAGAAATTACAAGTAACACACTTAATTAAATGCAATTTTGAAGTAGAAAGACAGAAATTGTACTCTTCTTGTAAAATGTACAAACTTGTTTTTATTTACAACTTAATTACAAAAAATTACAAGTAACACTTAATTAAATGCAATTTTGAAGTAGAAAGACAGAAAATGTACTCTTCTTGTAAAATGTACAAATTTGTTTTTATATACAACTTAATTACAAAAAATTACAAGTAACACTTAATTAAATGCAATTTTGAAGTAGAAAGACAGAAAATGTATTCTTCTTGTAAAATTTACAAATTTGTTTTTATATACAACTTAATTACAAAAAATTACAAGTAACACTTAATTAAATGCAATTTTGAAGTAGAAAGACAGAAAATGTACTCTTCTTGTAAAATGTACAAATCTGTTTTTATTTACAATTTAATTACAAAATTACAAGTAACATTTAACTAAATGCAATTTTGAAGTAGAAAGACAGAAATTGTACTCTTCTTGTAAAATGTACAAAACTTTTTTTTAATTTACAACTTAATTACAAAAAAATGACAAGTAACATATTTAACTAAATGCAATCTTGAATTAGAAAGACGGAAATTGTACTCTTCTTGTAAAATGTACAAAACTTTGATTTTATTTACAACTTAATTAAAAAAAATTACAAGTAACACTTAATTAAATGCAATTTTGAAGTAGAAAGACAGAAAATGTACTCTTCTTGTAAAATGTACAAATTTGTTTTTATATACAACTTAATTACAAATAATTACAAGTAACACTTAATTAAATGCAATTTTGAAGAAGACAGAAATTGTACTCTTCTTGTAAAATGTACAAATTTGTTTTTATATACAACTTAATTACAAATAATTACAAGTAACACTTAATTAAATGCAATTTTGAAGAAGAAAGACAGAAATTGTACTCTTCTTGTAAAATGTACAAATTTGTTTTTATATACAACTTAATTACAAAAATTACAAGTAACACTTAATTAAATGCAATTTTGAAGAAGAAAGACAGAAATTGTACTCTTCTTGTAAAATGTACAAAACTTTTTTTTATTTACAACTTAATTACAAAAAAATGACAAGTAACATATTTAACTAAATGCAATCTTGAATTAGAAAGACGGAAATTGTACTCTTCTTGTAAAATGTACAAAACTTTGTTTTTATTTACAACTTAATTAAAAAAAATTACAAGTAACACTTAATTAAATGCAATTTTGAAGTAGAAAGACAGAAATTGTACTCTTGTAAAATGTACAAATCTTTTTTTTTATTTACAACTTAATTACAAAAAATTACAAGTAACGCATTGAATTAAATGTAATTTTGAAGTATAATGACTGAAATAGTATTTTCTTGTAAAACGTACAGATTGTTGTTATTATTTTGTTATTATTTTAGAAATTGCTAGTAAATTTCACAATTCATTATAAAAAATGGCAGATAACACACTGAATTAAATTAAATTTTGAAGAAAAAAACTTGTAAAACGTATAAATCTTTGTTATTATTTTAGAAATTGCTTGAAAATTTCACAAATAACTACAAAGAAATTACACGTAATGCACTGAATTAAAGGAGTCTTTGAAGTAGAAAAACTGAAATAGTATTTTCTTGTAAAATGTACAAATCTTTGGTATTAGTTTTGGAAATTGCTAGTAAATTTCACAAATGCTTACAAAAAAATGCCAATAAAATTCTGAAAAGTAGACTGAAATAGTATTTTCTTGTAAAATGCAGTCCAACAATCTTCAAAAATTCCTGTTTTACAGTGCAGTCCCTTTTTAATATCTCAGTTGCTCCTAGACAGAAATAAGTTTAACTGAAGAACACATTGAAGACTTTTGTTTCTCAGATGTGTCTTCTGAGAAACACTTCAGTAATTACTCATTTTTCTCTTCTAGTTTTAGAAACGATCCCAAACTGTGATCAGAAGGCCCCAAAATGTGCAGTCAAAAGCCTGAGATCTCAATATAAATTCATTAAATTCGTCCATGGTTTTGAAACATCTGATGGCGTCTCATGAGATATTAAAACAGCATCTAAACAATACAGTTTTCCTCTGGAGTTTCATTCATTCCTTATAGCTTTAGTAAATTTACTCTCACTTAAGTTACATAAAAAATAAATAAGCTGAAAAAATAAAAATGTACATTTTAAAACTCGTATGATGGGGAAACAGTTATATAGTTATCTAAGATCTGTTTCCCAGGTGATCAAACTGGTTTGAGTGTTAAACAGCCGTCTCTACTGTGACCAATTCACTTTGATAAATACTGGTGTAATAGAGCTCAGGGAAACTTAACAGCTCTCAAAAGCACATAATTAAGTTCTCTTCACTTCTACTAACTACCAATTAGTTTGTGCACCTGTTTCTCTGGATAAACAAATGATTCATTGCAATCTTCTGAACAATCCTGAGTAACGCTGGTATTTTTGCAATGTAAAATATTTTACCAGGTTTTATATGGACTTGTTCACAGTCTAAAGAAGTCAAGCGGGTCACGAGAACATCCTCCATTATTAACCATTATTAAGTCACTCATCTTGATTTTATTTCATTCCGAGTGTCTTGTGTTCTAGCATTTCTGCACGTATTCTTAAAGGAACTTAATGACTTTCTTTCTTCTGTTTAAGACAAAAGCAGATGTTTAGAAGAAAGTTTATGTGCTGACTTTTGATATAATTATAATTAATGCTTATATATATATATATATATATATATATATATATATATATATATATATATATATATATATATATATATATATATATATATATTAGGGCTGTCAAATGATTAATCACGATTAATCACATCCAAAATAAAAGTTTTGTTTACATAATATATGTATGTGTACAGGGTATATTTATTATGTATATATAAATAAATTATATATTTAGAAAATATTTACATGTATATACATTTATATATTTATATTCTTATATTTTATATTATATATAAATATATTTAATATATAAACATAACATATTCTTCTTAAATATATACATGCATGTGTGTGTATTTATATATACATAATAAATATACACAGTATACATACATATATTATGTAAACAAAACTTTTATTTTGGATGTGATTAATCGTGATTAATCATTTGACAGCCCTAATATATATATATATATATATATATATATATATCATTAATGTAAACTACTAAATCAATTATTATATATTTAAAATTGTATTTTGACAATCAATAATTGAATAATGATGACAGACAAAACAGAACCTCAAAAAAAGCGATTCATCTGAAAGGTACATTTATTTTATGACTTATCTACAGGCATATGAATATTTTTGTGTTTAATTGCCCATATTGTAATTTAATAAATGTCATAATAGCAACACTATGAATGCAAATTGAATGATTTCACTCAATTAGCCAATAGGATAAATGAAAAGTGTCAGAAATTACATCTAATTCATGGACATACTGAATAAAAACCCTATTAATTACAATAAGTATTACATTTAAAAAATAATAACACTAGTTCCCAGTATAACTGAGATACTATTATATTTTATATTAATATTAGTTTTTATTTTCATATTTTCTGTTTTTATTTTGTTGTGTTTTAATTTTTATTATTATTTTTTAATATGTCTATATAGTTTTCGTTAATTTTATTTCAGTTTTAGTTTTAGTTATTTTAGCACATTAAGTTGACCCAAATGAAAATGAGAAATGTTACCTTGGCAACCAGCTGAAATAAAATAAGTTTAAGTATATTTATATTATATTTTATTTCAGTTTAAGTTTTTTTTTTTTTTTTTTTTTTTTTTTTTTTGTGGTATTAGTTTGTTTTAGTTAACTATTATAACCCTGCTTTCTATTCCAAATTAAAAACATTAATTAAAATATAAAAATCCATACTCATGTATTATATCAATTATATGACGTTTTCTGAAGCCATATGAGCTTTGTGTGAGAAACAGACCAGCATTTATTTCTTATAGACGTTACAATTTGGCAAGATGCGTGAGAAGCAATGATGCTTGACATCAAACCTGGTGTGAATCATCTTAATGTACCACGTTTATGGAAATAAGAAGAATGAACATTCTTCAGAATATCTTCTTTTGTGTTCCAAAAACTAAACTAATTCAAACAGGTTTGGAATGATAGATACATGACAGAATTTGCATTTATGAGTGAACCGTCCCTTTAAGACTCACGGAAAAACATTTGATTAAAAACACAGAGTGGGAATATAATGGAGTTGAACTATTTCGTCATATAAATGTGCTTTATGAACAAATGATATAAAGGCAGCCACATAAAAGCGCATCTAAATGACTAAATTTGTTTGAATTTCATACTGAAGTCATTTATTCTGAAGCATATGAGGGATATTATGGAGGATGGAAGCACTTCACTGTCATATCGGTTTGATCTTTATCCCTGCATTTACATTTATTTATTTAATCATTTAGCAGATGCATTTATCCAAAGCGACTTACAAATGAGAATAATACAAGCAGAAGCGATTAAAGCCAAATTTCAATTCTACATAAATGCTACGATTATGTAAGATTATGTGGCAGTGCAATCCATCTAAGTGCGAAGATTAAAGTGCTTTTCTTTGCATTTACTGTGCTGGTTTTAAGGAAGATCTGCATAATGGATTTAAATCGGTGGACCCAAAAATGCAGATCAGACTCAAAAACCGGTTTGATTTGCTTGGTGTTCATGTTTTCACTCCGAGGATAATGAAAGGCCCTGTTTCAGTGAAGTAATAAAGTATTTAGCATGAACAGAAATAAAAAGAAGTGAGAGTGTAAAAACAGTTGTGAAGTTCATTTGAGAACAAGCCCTTGATTATAATAATACAGTCGTTTTTGTCTCTGGCAGAGCCGGAGTTGCTTCATAATGTACCATTTTCATAGCACTCTATGAATATATCATAATATTTTAATGTGCATCTTCTTAAAAAAAAATCACGAATGTAGAAAGATTCAGAACATGCTGCCGAGGTGATGATAAATTGCCTTTAAATCTACACTGCATTCATTTGAGGCAAACATTTTTTATGTTACATATTTTGCATTATTTTTAATCACATTTCTTCTTGCTTTGTTCTCTTTCAGAAACATGACAGCCGGAAGATTATTTTCCAGATGTGACCTCCATGAGGAAAGCTTCAGAACTCTGTTGACATTAATAGGATTCTTGTATGTTTCATTACACGATCATCTGATCTTAGATGTTTCTCCTTAAAAAAAAAACATCTTATTAGAAAAATCATACTGTAACAGAACAGAACATTTGCTTTTGGGAGAATTTGATTAGTTCATTTCTTACAGTCAAACCAAAAATGATGAAAAATAAAGTAAACTGTGACATATTATACCCATAAATACTCTAACAGTGGACTTGCAGTAAAATTTGGGACTAAAAATAATTTCTTGTTCTTGTCATATTTTATCACCATTTTCTAGACTATAGCAAATAAACTGATAATGTGTGAAATGTTGAAGGTGTCTGAATAAATTTTGGTTTGACTGTAAATAAAAATATTTTACTTTGTTATGTATTTGATTGGATTGCATAGTTTTAACATAAACAAATGTTTTAACATAAACAAACTAATAAACATAATGCAATGCATATTTGTCAGCCATACATAAATGAAAAGGTACACTCCAGGGTTATTATAGTTAACTAAAACTAAAACCATGAAGAAAAAAAATAAAACATTTTCATCACTTTAAATAAAATAAATGTTAACTGAAATAAAATACAAAAAACTTCAGCTTGTTTTATTTCAAATGCAACATTTCTCATTTTTATTTAGTTTAGCTTGAATAACTAAAACTAAAAATGAAATAAAAACTATATAGACATACTTAACTAATAAAAATGGGGGGGAAAATACTAAAACTTTAACTAAAGTAAACATGAAAGCAGAAAATATAAAAATTTAATTAATTCACAATATGACTAGTATATAAATAATACTAAAATAACACTGATACACAATAACCAGGTTTATATATTTATCATCAATAAATCATGTTTCATTCTCATGCATTTTAACTAATTGAATATTGCTTGTTCCACATCTAGTCGTATTTTAACCACGTTCATACTTTTTAACTGAATCAATTTAATTGTTTTCACAATGAACAGATTAATTCTGATTCTAAGCAGTTTGAATAAATGCATTTTGAAAATGTATTTTAAACAAAAACAAATATATGCAGATAGTTAATAATAAATTCCATAATATGCCATTATTATTATTTTGAGTGCAGAAATCTGACCCATTTAATTAATGCATGAAAGACAAATATGCATCACATTAAGTTTATTAATTTGCTCATGTTAAAACCAAATGAATTTTATGTTTGCAATCCAATTTTGCATGCACTTCAAATACATAAACATTATATTTAGTGAGTGTATTGATCTCTCTCACATTTGATTGAGACTTTGGTATCTTGACAAATCTGAGCTGAGTTTGAGACACTGTTGAGAAACTCCGGAGGAGACACGTGTGAGATTACTAGGGGCTTTTTCTCAAGAGTCTCCAGTGAAAGTCTGCATTTGCTCTTCATTGAGTCTAACTGTAGTCTAGCGGAAAAACACCTGTGATTTCTTTTTTCTACAGACTTGACACAAACCTAAAGCTTTATTATTTCTGCATAATCTTCTTTTTTTCTCTCTCTCTCAACTAATGTCTCTTTGATGTGACATTCGACTCCCAGCATGCTTTAGTGTCTATCTCGCATGTTTTATGCACGGTAGCCGCTTTCTTGTCTGCACATGCACACACTGTCACACAATGGACTTAATAATGTCTGCACTGCAAAACGAGCTCTGCAGCTACGCTAAATTATTCTTGCCAACTAACTGTTATCTGTTGGTGTCTGGCGGAGGTCCACACGGCTTTGATCACCTTAACAGTTCTGAATCAGCCCAGCAATGCCACTAAACTGATATCTTTGAAAAGAAAACAAAAGATAGATCCTTGACGCTTTCCTTCCGCGGCTGCGAACCTACATTTTCCAGCATTGTGATGCTCAGTCTTTTGTTTCCATTATGGCGCATCAAGGCTTTTGATGTTTTCTCTGGCCTAAGGCATTGCAAAACTACTGAAAATGACAACTTTTTTCTCACATGCACAGAAGAACACACAGCGTCCCGAAGTTCACAGGAACGTAGCTTTTTTGAGCCGAGACAATCACACGCGTGCCGCAGGGAGTCGAGCGGCGAGGTCTGTGTATTCAGAGCATCAGGCTGACTGATAGACAGCCAAATGTCACCACAAATAAATCAATGTATGGGAAACACTGGCATAGCAACACCCTAGAAACTGATCAGAACACCCCAGCAATTGCACAGCAACATGTAACAACACCCCAGAAACTCCCCCAGAATACTCTAACAACCATATTGCAAAATCTAAACAACTGTTTAAAAAAATACTAGTAACACCCTAGAAACCAACCAGAACACCCTAGCAATTGGACAGCAACAAGTAACAATCAACCAGAATACCACAGAAACCACATTGCAACACCCTAGCAACCATTGAAAAACACACCAGCATCTGGCTAGCAACACCCTAGCAACTATTAAAAACATTCTAGTATCTGAAACACTGTAGAAACCAACCAAACACCCTAGCAACTGCACAGCAATGCCATAACATCCAGCCAGAATACCCTAGAAACTACAGTACAATGCAACATCCTAGCAACCACCGAAAACTCTACACTCAACACCCTAGCAATTGGACAGCAACAAGTAACAATCAACCAAAATACCACAGAAACCACATTGCAACACCCTAGCAACCATTGAAAAACACACCAGCATCTGGCTAGCAACACCCTAGCAACTATTAAAAACATTCTAGTATCTGAAACACTGTAGAAACCAACCAAACACCCAAGCAACTGCACAGCAATGCCATAACATCCAGCCAGAATACCCTAGAAACTACAGTACAATGCAACATCCTAGCAACCACCGAAAACTCTACACTCAACACCCTAGCAATTGGACAGCAACAAGTAACAATCAACCAAAATACCACAGAAACCACATTGCAACACCCTAGCAACCACTGAAAAACACACCAGCATCTGGCTAGCAACACCCTAGCAACCACCCAGAATACTAGTAACTGCCTAGCATCAGTAACTACCTAACATCATCCTAGCAAACACCCTAGAAACTCCCCCAGAGTACTCCAGCAACCACATCGCAAAACCCAAGCAACTATTAAAAACATTCTAGTATCTGAAAAGAAACACTGTAGAAACCAACCAAACACCCTAGCAACTGCACAGCAATGTCATAACATCCAGCCAGAATACCCTTAGAAACTACAATGCAACATCTTAGCAACCACCGAAAACTCTACACTCAACACTCTAGCAAGTGCATAGCAACACTCTAGAAACCAACCAGCGCACCCTAGCAACCATCCGGAATACCATAACAACCACATATATCTCTCTGGGAGATTGCACGGCCTTAAACCTTTTAAAACAACTTTAAATGTTTAAATTGCAGACTTAAAGCTTTTAAACGTGCTTCAGACTTAAAACTTTTCAAACTACTTCAACTTCTCTGGCTAGGTTTTCTCAAGCCAACATAAAGTTTGTCTTGAGAAACTTTTTTTAATGTAGTGTCATACCAGTAGCAACCAATTCTGCATTCAAACCATACATGCATGTTGTGTTTCACTACTGTTTTCATATGCTCTTTCCACAGCAAATCAGTCCAGTCCGGATTCATGAGGGGTGCGGTCTGGTCCGAGCCCTGTACGCATAACCAAATGTCGGCATAGCACAGTATGGAGAGCATGTAGCTGTGTATTGTGCTGCTTTGAATTATTCAAATGTTGTTTTTGAGCAGCTGCTGGCAGAGATGAACTCACACAGCCTACTAATTTGCCTGTGCTCAGTGGCTCGCCGGAAAGAGTATGAATGCAGGAAAGTCTCGCAATGAGCTCCGCCCCTCCATACAATGAGCAATTAACGGAGAGGACTCCTGGCATGATGGATAAGACGCTCTTCAGATGGCAGTTGTTCAAAAGAAACAGAGACAGCGGCGCACAGCTGTCCAACTGGAAATCATCAACACCGTTCACATAGATATCAACACTATAATTTGGAGACATAGCAGAGCGACTTGGAAAGAGCACGAGGTACAGAGAGTATGGGTTAGAGACAGGTTTGAGAGTGACGTTTCTCAAAAGCGAATAGATGATAAAAACAACAACGGCTAATTGTTAAACTGTCAACAACAAACAAGCTCACACTGAAACTAACGTACAGATAAAACCACAAACACTGTGTACTACCATGATACAGTGATGGAATCGGATGGTAATAGTATGGTATTTCACAGGCAAATGTGTAGCAGCTGCCTAGCAACCACAAGCAACAACTGCCTAGCAACCGCCCACAACACCCTAGCAACCACATAGCAACACCCTAGCAACCACTAAGAAAACTCCATTAACTGTATAGCAGCACCTTAGCAACCACCCACAAGACCCTAGCAACTGCATAGCAACACCATAGCAACCATCAGAACACCTTAACAACTACGTAGCAACGCCCTAATAACCACTGATAAAAAAAACAGCAACTGCATAGTAACACACTAGCAACCACCCACAATTCCCTAGCAACTCCATTGCAAACACCCTAGCAACCATCCAGAACACCCTCAATATCACTGACAAAAAAACACTACCAATTGTCTAGCAACAAACTGGCAACCAACTACAACTCCCTATGAACGGCATAGCAACACCCTAGCAACCATCCAGAACACCCTAGTAACTGCCTAGCAACCACCAAGAACCCCCTAGCAAATGCACAGCAAAATCCTAACAACCACATATCAACAGCCTAGCAACCATCGAAAACACACACTAGCAACCACCCAGAATTTTTTTTTTTTTTTTAATTTGTCATTTTAACTGGACATGTATTCTTGGAAGTACCTTTAAGTGTCATGTAAATAGCATGGTAAATGTCTTTCAGTATCATGGTATAAATCAAAGTACCGTGATCGCCGAATATTCATGTACCACGGAACAAAAATGCTTCATTCATGGACACAGTACAAAAACACTATGGCACTACAATTGTGCACATGCAAAAACCTTGGTCGTACTATGGTACATGTCCAAAAAAACATGGTACGTGGTTCCCACTGTGTTTTGACCAATATGGATTTTTTTTTTTTTTTTTTTGGAAATTATGCTCACAAAAAACAATTATGTCACAACTAGAACAGATAGAATTAGACAGGGATCCAGGATGGCCTTTGTCATTTCTAGGCTGGACTTTTGCAATGCTCTTCTGACTGGACTTCCAACATGTGCAATCAGATGCTTCAGAATGCAGCAGCACGTCTTGTTTTCAATGAACCCAAGGGAGCCCATGTCACAGCGCTTCTCATCTCTCTGCACTGGCTTCCAGTCGCGGCTCGCATCAAGTTCAAGACTCAAGGCTTGCCTACAGAACAGCCACGGGCTCCGCTCTCTCCTACCTCTGCTCTCTCCTATGCATCTACATCCCCTCCAGAAGCCTGCGGTCGGTAAACAAGCGGCGGCTCGTGGTCCCATCGCACAAAATCACTCTCAAGTATGCTTTCTTTCACTGTACCATGTTGGGTCAGCTGGACAGCTGCTCAAAATCTTCAGGAAACCACTGAAAACTCATCTCTTCTGTGAGCATGCTTTCACTTTTTCTATTCTCTTATTTTCCTTTATCCCTTCCTGTCCTAGCTTTTACTATTTTGAGCGATGACTGAAACCATAGCAGGCATCTAATGATAAATCAGTGTAACAATCTTGTCAGGCATATTTACAACAAAAATCAATTTATGACATATTAAAAGACTAATTACATTCACCCTAAATACTAATTAGTTGTAATTTTAAATTTTTTAAATTTTTTACTAATTTAAAACACAATCAAATTTAATATGCTCCCTTATTCTTTTATGTATTTTAATATGTACACGTCAGAATAAGCATGTTGTTTGAATTTTTACATAAATATTGCGTTACACTGAACGACAATTTAACATTATTTCAACCAAATTTTGACATTTTATTCTCCAAAAACTTATTTGAAACCTTAAAAGTAGACACTTTCATTACATTTAATGTGCTTTCTATGGACATAAAATCACTTTTGTAAATTTCTTTTGATGCGGACATCTTAATGTCTTTGACCCATATATAATAAATATTATATTATATTATATTATATTATATTATATTATATTATATTATATTATATTATATTATAGAAATGCATTTTTTTAAATAAAAATATGATATAAATAATAATAATAATAATAATAATATAATGTAATAATTTAAATTTTAATAATTTAAAATGATCATTTATATATTTATTAATATATGTGAATATAATATGTATAATACTGTATATAAATAATATATTATATAATAATAATAATAATATTTATAATAAATGTAATCATGTTAATGAATTCAATATCCTGTGTAATATGGAGAGGGGCCTTTGCAGGGCATTATCATGATCATTCTGATATTTTTGTCATTCGCAGATCCCACAAATGAAGGGAAGTGTATGTGTAGAGCTCTCTTATGGAAACTAGGTTGTGATCCACCTGCTCAGAACATGTGCAGGTCATGAACTCTCTCTGACACTGATGTGTGAATGCAGATGAATAATTTGTGAGCTGACGTCTTAAGTAGGACACACTCTTGCGGGGTCCTTCACCCGCTCTTGCCCCAGCTGGAGACGACACGCTCCGATCGGGACGTCACGTCACATATGTGCTCGGTTCCAATCCTAGTGAGCTGCCTTGCTGTTACATAGGCTGCATCATTACTAAAGATTGAACCTCATAAGTGACTGATTTGAAGCGCTCTACATAGACAGCATCTCCGACCGGCACACAAACAAGAGACTTGATTCATAATTGATTCCAAGATAGTAGTTTGTTGCTAAGCTAATGATGTAATGCTCTAAGACATATAAAAAAAAATATGAAATAAAAATTTAAAACGATAAAAAAAAGTTTATATTACACTGTATATATAATGTTAAATAAAATTGATATCAACGTTTGATATGTTTTATTTAATTTTGCACATTTTTATTTTTTGTATATAAAACTATAAAATAAATATAACATATTTTAATAAATATTATTTAATTATAATATATTAATATAATTAACTAAAAAATATATATTTATTTTATTGATACCTTTTTAATTACTATAATTATTATATAATATATATTATATAATATTATAAAATAATTATTATTTAATTACTATATATATATTTATATATATTCTAACTTGGTATAAAAGCTTAACTATTTAATTAGACAAAATATTTTTACTTATATTTTCAGACAGCAATCCTATCTCATAACATTCAATGTGTCAATTAAACATCGTAAATTGTAGCTGTGTTGACTTCAGGCCCTAGAGGAGCTTTGTTCTACTATAAAAATCATTCTACTCTTTGTTTTAGACTTGTTTTCTTCCTCTATCCCCTTATTTGACTCTTGGCGGTTGCTGAAACATCACAAAGCTACAATTCTATATCAGCCGATAAGGTAGAAAGCGTAGAGGACCCAAGGGTCTTCCTGTAATTGGGAATGGATATGGCATGTGTACAGACAGACAAATCAATATACGTAGGAGGATAGCGCTCTAATCAGATAACAAAAAATCACCCAAAAACTCTATGCTCTGTTTTCTTGACTTCCTAATAGAAGGTTAAAGGGGAAAATAAGCCTTTGCCACAAACAGAAATAAGCACTTCACACTCAGGAGACGTTCCATTATTCCATTATCAGAGTTTGCACTCTCATGTGAAACCATTTCGCCGAGGCTGCTGATGTGTTAGTCATTTATCTAACGGAGCTATCAGTGCGTGTAAGACAAGAACATCCACAAGAGCTGATAGCAGTTACATCAGTGTTCCTTCGTCCGCTCTCCTGATGGACAAGACATACCAAAAACACTCGACTACTGCTAGTTTATACCCTAGCATAGCAACCGCCTAGTAACAACCCAGAACTTCCTAACAATCGCATAGCAACCATCCAGAACACCCTAGAAACTGCCTAGGAACACCCTAGCAACCCCCTAGAAAAGCCTAGCAACACCCGATCAACCATCCAGAACACTCTAAAATAGCAATTGCATAGCAACACCCTAGAAACTGTCTAGAAATGCCCCAGTAATTGCCTAGCTACACCCTATCATCCACCCAGATTCCCCTAGCACCTACCCAAAACACCCTAGCAACGGCATAGTAACACCTTAGCAACTATCTAAAACACCATATCAACACCCAGAACACACTAGGAAGCATCCAGAACACTCTAGCAACTATGTAACTGCCTAGGAACACCCTAGCAATGGCCTAGCAACCACCTTGCAACACCCAATCAACCACCCAGAACACCCTAGTATAGCAATCGCCAAGCAACACCCTAGAAGCTGCATAGTAACACCCTTGCAATGGCCTATCAACACCTAATCAACCACCTAGAACACCCCAACATAGCAATTGTCAAGCAACACTCTAGAAACTGCCTAGGAACAATCTTGCAACTGCATAGCAACTATCCAGAACACCATAGCAACTACGTAGCAACACCCAAGTGATGGCCTAGCAACCACCTTGCAACACCCAATCAACCACCCAGAACACCCCAACATAGAAATGCTAACCAACACCCTAGAAGCTGCATAGAAACACCCTTGCAACTGCATAGCAACTATACAGAACACCATAGCAACTACGTAGCAACACCCAAGCGATGGCCTAGCAACACCTGATCAACCACCTAGAACACCCTAACATAGCAATCACCTAGCAACACTCTAGAAACAATCTTGCAACTGCATAGCAACTATCCAGAACACCATAGCAACTACGTAGCAACACCCAAGCGATGGCCTAGCAACACCTGATCAACCACCTAGAACACCATAACATAGCAATCACCTAGCAACACTCTAGCAACCACCTAGGAATGCCCTAGCAGCCATGTGGAACACCTGACAAACCACCCAGAACACCCTAGCAATGGCATGGCAACCTCCTAACAACACCCTAGAAACCACCTAGGAACACCCTAGCAACCCTAGAGCCACCCAGAGAACCCTAGCAACCCAAATTTTATTTCAAGAAACATCAATTGTCGCTTTCCCGATCCCATCCCCCTCTCTGTCTCCCACTTCGCTTCCTGTCCACCTACTGTCCTATACAAATAAAGGCATAAAAGGCCAAAAATCAATTTATCATTTTTATTTTTTTATGGTTTTAGTTTCAGTAGAAACAATCACTTTTAAAGCTGTTTACACTGAGTTCACTCTTTATAACCAACTACAATTTACAATACACATATTTATGTCTTACATTAGTCTATTTTTTTTTTTTAAATGTTCAAGCCAGTCCAAAACTCTCCCTCAAATCCTTTTGCTTTTCCTCTCTTCCTCCCTCACGTCTCTGGCATCATCGCCCGTCATCACAAACGTTAATTGTTCTCCTTCTTTAATTGAAATTTATCTTCCTTCATGCGTTATTTCTGCTCAGGCCGTTTGTTTTGATACAGCTGGCCTGCAATTTGGACCCCCTTTCTCTGACCGGAGCGCTGTGGAGAAGTCTGACTGCAGTCTTAATAACTGGCCTCAGCAGCCTTTCAAGTAATGTGACAATTAAGTTCTCAAGCTGAAGGAAGAAACACCCTCACAGCCTTTTGTTAGCAGCTGGAGGTAGTGCATGTTAACTTCAGCGCCTTCTTCTCAAAGGTTTGGGACTTCATGTATTAAGCACTGAACTGAAGAGATCCTAATGTCTCATTTTGCTCTCGGGAAGGAACAGGACTCTAATCGTGACTCTTTTTTTTCCAGGTTTTCATCATCTTTGAGCTATAAATATCTTTATGCTTCCTCGAGAGATAAATGAGAAGATAAAGTGTGATCTTGTGGCCTCAGACTGAGTAATTTGTTCTTAATTACAGCCACTTCACCACAATGTCTGTCATCTGTCTGCAACCTGCAGACCTCATCAAGGTAAGAAGGTAGAAATCAGAGTGATCACACATTTCCGTTACTTGAAATAAAATAAATGTTAACTGAAATAAAATAAACTATCTATATATATATATATATATATATATATATATATATATATATATATATATATATATATATATATATAAATATAACCTTAAAGTAATTTTTTCAGCTAGTTAACTAAAGCAACATTTCTTATTTACATCTAGTTTAACTTGATGTATGAAAGTTACAAAAACTAAAACTGAAATAAAAAATAAAAATAAATTGACATTAAAAAATGTCAAAAATAAATAAAAATGAATAAAATAAATAAAATGTCAAAAATAAATAAAAATGACAAAAAAAAAACAATAACAAAAATGCCAAATACAAAAATAAAACTATATCTCAGTGATACTAAAAAATAACACTGGTAGTAATAAATAATTGAAAAAGAATTTTTAAATACCAGAGTACCATGGTATTCTTTAAAGTACATTGGAGTACCATGTATATACTATGGTTTCTGTACACAAACCATGGCAGTACCTCGCTTCTTGGCAAGTACTATGTTTTTTAGGTAAATACTATGGTAACAATGGTATTTCTTTGGACATTTAATGGCAATGCCATGTTTTTTTTGTACATGTACTATGGTACAAATCTAAAAAAAAAAAAAATTCTAAAAAATGCCATGGTATTCTTTGAAGCGACACTAAAGTATCATGTAAATACCATTGTACCACAGTACAGCACTTTTCATACTAAACTTGGCCTCAAATTTTATAATCTCACCACTTATCACAAACGACTCTCAAAAACCTATAATTCCTTCAGTATCATGTTGCTCTGCATTCAAGGACTGAACCCAATGCAGTCCGAACATTTTACTGTATAATCAGACATTTCCGCACCGGCCTTACGGTGCATAGCTATATAGCCTACACTCTTTAAATGCACTCAACATGCCTCGTGTGTGTGTGTGTGAGAGAGAGAGAGCATATATGCAGGTACATGCATATGCTGCTGAGGCTTATTTGCAGGTTTTGAATAATTCATGGTTTTTGTTTTTGATGAATTGTGCATCACAGCATATGGAGTTCCTCTGGTCATAGTCAAGGTTCGGCGCAGCACCGCAGCAGAATTACAAACGAGGCTCATGGGAAAGCGCTGAGGCCGGAGAGATCACAGGGCGGTGGGCCGCGAAACCAAACGCATCTTTAATTCCGCTGCTGTTTATCCCGCGTTACAGCTGGCCGGCGTGGAAACGCCCCGGGTTTAATTACCTTCAATTTGAGCGCGCTCACAGCACAGACCGCCCTCGGCGAACATCAAACGCTCTTAATAACAGCGGCAGAGGAAACGCGACACGCATTTGGCTTCCACAAGAGCTCATTTCCTGCAGGTTAAAGCCGGTGTTAGTCATGTACAGCTGGACAATGCAGTTCGGATGAGATGCAGAGCTTGAGATTTAGCTCGGGATATGTAGGGATTTGCAAGGTCTGCGACACGCGGGAAACAAATTGTGCTGCGCTCACAAGCAGGACTCGTTAACTAGCGGAAACTGCTTGGATGGGCGGGTTAGTCAGGCGCGTGCGTTAAACCAGGTGATCTGATAGTAACACGGGTCTCCCGTGCATGTGTTTTCATGTTTAAGTGTTGTCTAATGACTCGTTTCTGTAGCGTTAATTTCAAATCGAACACCTTTCCACTCATATTTGCTTTGCAAACTTTTTATGAAAAGAAATATATAAGCTGTGCTCTCTAAATCACTAAAGTTTTACTAGGACAATTTTGTTGTTATTGCTGCTGCGTGTTTTTGTTCCAATATAGTTGGCAGTTTACACCAAAACATCATTTGCAATACTTTGTGCTTCTGTAATGTGACACATTTCTGAGTGAACCAAGATGTTCAGGACATTGATTGGTTAATGAAGTGCCTACGAGCAGCCACTTTTAAATTTGCATCCGAACAGTTGTAAAAAGCATGGAAGAATAAGCGCTTCCTAAATCGTAGTGTGTTGAAAATAGTATGCAGAAGACTGTCAGATGGTGTTTTTTGATGGCGCATCTGTGCATGCTCTTTTAGATAATTTGCAATTTGTGCACTAAAGTTTCTACTAGGACAGTTTTGATGTAAAAGACACTGTTAATCATAGCAGCTGCATGTTTGTGTTCTAATAAAGTCAATTTCTTTGCAATTCACACCAAAACAGCATTTGCAACACTGTGCTTCTGAACTGTGGTGCATTTCTAGGTGAAACTGCACATTCAACAAGACAACATTTGGGTCAGGACTTGATTTTATCCATTAGAAACTGACTGGATTGTTAAAAAAAAAAAAAAAAAGTGTTTTTTTTTTTTACGGTTACGTAATGAATGGAGGTCTAGAGAACTTTCCATGGCAGTGGCTCACCATGGCACATGTAGCACTGGAAGTATGCGACCTGCATATTTAACCCAATGACCTGACGTTTGAATGTTATGTGACTGATCAGTGTTTAGAAGGAAAAAGTCTATTTCGTGCTGTTAAGAGCCCTTCAGAAGCCCTGTTTCAAATTATGCTACTTGCAAAGAAATCATTTTGTCAAAACATATGGTTACTTTTAAATGGTTGTCAATGGAGAAAGATGTTATTTTCCCACAAAATTATGTAGTTATGGCATCTGCCAGCAGGGGACTAACAGGTGAAGTTGGTGACAGGTAAAAGGCAAGTCGATTAGTACATTTAGTGTTCATCAAAATTAAAGCACTTTTTCCTGTAGAATAATATGCACTGATAAATCATTCCCAATGAGAACAGGATGTAATTCAAGGTGTTCACAGCCATGCATTTGGGTCTTTTGTAATTGGTTAGAGAGTAAATAATTGCACATTGTTTGGTTAATGAAGTGCCTTTGAGTGGTTTATGTCCTAATAGTTTTAAAAAGCATGCAAGAATGGGTGCTTCACAAATTTTATTGTGTTAATAAAGTATGCAAATGACTCCCAGATTATCTACTTTTTTGGTGGATTTTTAAAATGTGCATCTGTGCATGCTCTTTTGGTTAAAATCATCCACAGAAAAAGGAATCTAATACTGCAATTTATGCTTTTTCTTCTATAAGGATGGTTTAGATTGTTGCATTATTTTTATTTTGTGTTCTAATACAGCAAATCTGTTTGCAATTTACACTAAATCAGCATTTGCAACGCACTACTCTTCTGTAATGTGATGCATTTCTGAGTGATTCAGGACATTGATTGGTTAATGAAGCACCACTTTTAAGTTTGCATCCTAATAGTTATAAAAAGCATGCAAGAATTGCTTCCTAAATCGTAGTGTGTTGAAAATACTATGCAAAAAAAAACTCTCAGATGATGTTTTTGGTGTATTTTTTGATGCATGCATCTGTGCATGGTCTTTTGGCTAATATTATTCACATGTAAACTATGCCTTTAAGACTCTTGATGAAAGACTTTGAGTTGTGGAGTGTAAGTGTCATTTCTTCAAGCACCCTGCTGACATATGACAGCACTGCGAGTCTGATGCACAGACACTTAATTATTATTCTATAAAGTTTAGCTGCCTGTTTTCCTGGCTGTAAATTAAAGTGCTTGTGCGTGAGGGTTCACACAGCTGTAACAAACACACTAGAAACCATGTTTAATAAATGAAGCAGTATTCCAAAGAAAATTAATTAATATTTAAACTTCTATAGCCATTTGCCATCTGTTGAGATCAATGCAGATGTCTTTAATTGTGCATGTGGAGCGCGTCATGCAAAAAAAAGCACTGCAATAAAATCTTTCAAGCACCATATAATGAAAGAGTAATAATAGCTCGTGCACGCTCATGCATGCTCGTGCACGCTCGTGAACGTTCACCTGTGTCTTTAGCATCTTGAATATTCCTGTAATCTCCTTCCTGAACTCTCGTTGTGTAATGGAGGGAGATGATCTGATTTGCCATCCATGATCTATCAGCGTTTCCATCTGTGTTGGCCATGCGTTTTAGCCCACATTTACATTAATAACTCTCTCCCAGAAAGACAGAATTACTTTGGGGCTTTTTAACGACGCCAGACAGAAATTCGATTAAGATTAATTCGAGCCGAGCAAGCAATTTTGGTGGAGGTTAGAAGCAATTTCTCCGTACATCATTGGCCACACAATGCATCTAATGCTGTGAACGTAGCAGCTTCTGTATTACCGACGCTCCATCTAGCATTTCCATCTGCACACCTCCGTTATTCTCTGAAGAAAAGCCCAGTACCCCTCCTAAACTCCTTTCAAACTTTGATGCGCATGCCACAATTAAAGACACGCACTGCATTATTGGAAATGGAATGAGCCTTGTGGGTCTTTCAGTGAAATCAGTGTAAAAAAAAAAGAGAATGGCTGCATTCACAAGAGCGTGCTATTCTTTTTTAGTTTTGCAGTATCATATGCAAATTTTCTGGAAGCATCAGTGTTATTTTAGTATCATTGAAGTGCTAGTTCTAATTAAAATTTTGTATAAGTTTTTATTTTTATATTTTCTGTTTTCATCTTATTTTAAGTTTTTGTAATTTTTCCGTTATTTTAGTGCATTTTATGTTAGTTGTGGACAAGTTAAACTAAATAAAAATGAGAAATTTTGCCTTGGCAACTAGCATATTTGCTACATTTGAGTACATTTATTTATTTAATTTATTGTTTTAGTTTCAGTTTTTTAGTTTTAGTTAACTTTAATAACCCTGATATGCATATATGCAGTATTGTATCCCATAATGCAATGCACTGGAAATGAACTGTTGAACTGTTTCCTTTTTCTTTCTAGACATATTTATTTCATTATTTAATCAGACTAATTAAAGCTGTCTTTTTGTTAAAATACTGTCCCATATCACAGTTTAATATGCAAAAACAATAGGAAACCTGTTTGAATACAGCCATTATTTTTGCAATTCCATTTAGTGACACTAAAAGTGTAACCTATAAGACAAATAAATAAATAAATAAATAGCAATGTATATATTTGTTCAAATGTTAAATAGTATTCAGACTACCATTCAAAACTTAAGATTTTTTTTTTAATGTTTTTGATTCAAAAAGCATTTATCTAATCTGAGATACAGTAAAAATTGTGAAATATTATTACAATTTTAAACGGCTATTTTCTATGTGAATATCTGTTAAACTGTAATTCAAAACTGAATTTTCAGCATCATTACTCCAGTCTTCAGTGTCACATGATCTTCAGAAATCATTCTAATATACTGATTTCTGATTATTATCAATGTTGCAAATTTGTAGAATTTTTGAGGAAACTGATACATTTTATTTTTCGGAATTCTTTGATGAATAGAAAGTTCATGCAACAATATAACATGCATATAAATGCCTTTCCTGTCACTTTTGATTAATTTAATGCATCCAGTATTGTACAGGAACATCATGTTTGCACAAGTAACACTTTCTTTCTCTTTCACTTTCCAGAGATTTTCACAAAGGTCATCCCTGACCGCGAGAGATGCATCGTCTTTGCCTAATACAGATCACCTGCCTTCGCTGGATAATTAATCACGGCGAGCCGCTGGAGAGATATGAGCGACGGTGTTATGCCTCCTGTATTCTCAGATGGGCCGCATTATGATGCCGTTTAAAGCAGATTCCTCAGGCTAGACAGACTATCTCCCATCCGATCCGTCTCCTTCCATCAGACCCCTGCAGAAATCAAAGACGGGTCTCAGAAGGCACGGGACGGGCTGGATGTTAGCACTAAATATGAGTTGACCCCTGATGGTAATGGCTCTCGCTGGGTGTCGCGGAGTAATTTGTCTGTGGCGATGAACAGGCAGCGAGGTGACATGAGAGTCAATGTTTGTCTTTGCTCTGTGTTTACACTGTTTACTCAGGCTTGTGAGCAATAGGGATGAGGAACCTGAAGAGAAATCTTTCCTATCGCTCTCTCTCTCTCTCTCTCTCTCTCTCTTTCTTGCTTTTGTCCTGTATCCTACATTCCCACTGGCAAGGTGTCGAGACCTATTATAGTAAATGAGAAAAAATCTCATCATGATACAATAGGGTAATTTATAACTCTATTTTTATGTTGACATTTTACATACTAATCACATTTGGGCCAATTAATTAAGGGATATTTCATGCAGAAATTATCATTCTGTCTTTTACTCACCTTCATGAATATAACATAAAAGATGCTCAGCAGAAGCTTGTGCTGTTTTCCATATAATCATATTTGTATGTCAATATTTGAAGCCTTCTGAATCCATGCGTTAGCTTTGTGCAAGATATAAACTGAAATTAAAAGTGGTTTTTGACTGAAGATATTCCATATAATATAATATTTAAATATACATATATATATACACTGAAGACTGGAGTAATGATGCTGAAAATTCAGCTTTGATCACAGATATAAATTACATTTTAACAGATATTCACATAGAAAACAGCTGTTTTAGATTGCAATAATATGTCACAATTTTTACTGTATTTTTGATCAAATATAAACAGCCTTGGTGAGCAGAAGAGACCTTTCAAACACATAAAAAAATCTTACCGACCCCAGACTTTTGAATGGTAGTGTACATTGCATATTGGTAATTTTTTAAAGAAAAATATGACATTGGCATTAAAACAACATGAAAGTGAGTAAATAATGACTGAATTTTCATTATTAGGTAATGATTAGTTGAGTAATAATACAAAAAATAATTTTAATAAGATAGTTTGCACTAGTAATATTTAAAATGTAGTCATTTTCATTCTGAATAAATTATCTTAAGACTTAATAAAAAAAGATTTAAATATTAAATCATTCTTCCGTTATATTCCCTTTAAACATTATGAGTATCTCTCTTGGCGATTATAATAATCCCAGAGTTGATGGAAATTTCCCATGGTATAAAACAGAGTTTGATTGACAGGTCAGTTCTTCAGCCACCTGTGACTGTGACACATTTACTTTCACGTTCTTGATCGTAGTAAAATGTATTTCTGTGGTATGTAGGTGAGCTGATTTTTGCATGCTGTATGATTATAACGCTCCTCTCCATCATTCTATCGCCATGTTATGAATTACTGTTGCCATAATCAGTAGAAAATGCACAAACAACCATACATTTATGGTAGTGATAACAGTGAGCAAGACAATCTTTAATAAGTCTCATTTACATAGAAAGTGTTTGCGATGAAAATAAATTATTCACAGTTCAGAATTAAACCTGTTAAACCAGACTGTGTTTAAACAAGCTTTTAAGGTTTTTTTTTTTTTTTTTTTTTAAAAAAGACTCTTATTTTGACTGCATTTATTTGATCAGAAATACAGTAAAAATTGTGAAATATTATTAGAATTTAATACAACTGTATTCTATGTGAATATTTGTTTAAATGTAATTTATTTCTGTGATGCGCAGCTGTATTTTCAGCATCATTACTCCAGTCTTCAGTGTCACATGATCTTCAGAAATCATTCTAATATGATGATTTGCTGCTCGAGAGCCATTTCTGATTATTGTCATGTTGTGCTATCAAATATTTTAGTGGAAACTGTGATACATTTTATTTTTCAGAATTCACTGGTGAATAGAAAGTTCAGAAGAAGAGCATTTATTTGAAATAGAAGCATTTTGTAACATTATAAATATATTCACTGTCCCTTTTAATCAATTTAATGCATCTTTACTGCATAAAAGCATTAATTTATTTTATAATTCACCCCCTTATAATCTGCCACTTTTGTATTTTAAATTGCACTTTATTGATCTAAAGCTCACAGCATGTTGGTTTTATTATTCAAATGATTATCGTTGTTGTGATTTGAAGTATGCATTTGGCAGATGCTGTTATTCAAAGCAACTTCCAGTGCATTCAAGACAAACATGCATCATTTCATAAAACCACAGGGCAGACAAAATCAGACATAATCGGGTACAAATTAGCACAGCGATGCGAAATTTGTCGAGACTAAATCATTTTGCATCACGTCTCTCGGTTGATCAGCTCTCAGCGTTGACCTTCTGACCTTGAACTGAAATCTGAAATCGTGTTTTGTGTGTAAAGAATGAGAAACTGGGTTTGTGTTTAACACCAGGCCTGCGGCGGAGAGCGAGGATTCGCTTCAATATCCGTTTCTACTGCCGCCCGAGTGCTGTTCATATCTCAGTGTGAGACGCGCCGATGATTTATCAACAAACATCCATATTCTCAGACACGGGGCTCGGGGAGCGCACACTTTTTTAAGTGAAGAGCTGAGTGGAAAGCGGCTGCACCGCTGGAGCCGAAGCTCCCAATGCAAGCAATTAGGAGAGTCAGAGCCACAAAAGAGCTTCGCAGAGAAACGCTTCAGCGGCCGGAAGCTTAAAACCACAGCGGACGCCACCGAGAATCAAAGACAGACCATGAGGAAAGACCAGGCTTTTCAGAAGCGTCTCAGCAGGGACGCACGCATCTAGAGAAACCGAAAAACATCATTTTTCTTTTCACTATGGAGGCGGCGTGATCAATAACGCCAGACTTAAAAACAAGTCAAATTCTCATTTAGTTTGGCTTTGAGGAATAACAAGGTTGTTAGCTGAGAAAGGTTATACTGATTAATATCATTTTTTCTCTTATCTGTGGATGAATTCTCAGTATTCGCTTCACGTCATCGCGAGCAGAAAACAGGGCCGGCTTTGACTTATTTATGGGCGTTCAACGAGGTGGGCGATGCTGTTGCTCTTTAAAAAATAATGATGAACCTGTGTTTGGATACCAGCGTGAAGCTTTTTATGAACAGATGATGAAACTCTAATCATGTGTGAGCTGCTAAAGCCAAGAAATGTTGGCTTAGAGGAGCAGACCATGAATTTACAACAACGACTTCATATTAAGAAATTCCTTATTTTTTTTCTATTGAACTGAATATGAATTTAAGTCAAATTCAGGTTTATAGACCATAATCACATCCATATGTGATTACAAACATTTTTTCTAAATATAATACACTCTTGGCGTGATTATACAATTAGCAATATAAATAAACTAATTGATTATCTCTATCTATCTATTTATCTATCTATCTATCTATCTGTCTGTCTATCTATCTATCTATCTATCTATCTATCTATCTATCTATCTATCTATCTATCTATCTATCTGTCTATCTATCTATCTATCTATCTATCTGTCTGTCTGTCTGTCTGTCTGTCTGATTTTGACCAGTTTCATGTCATCTGAAAGTCTTCATTTATAGATGTGGTAGCAAACATACTCATAATTCATAAAGAGAGTTTTTTTTCTGTTGTATCTTTTTATGTAGTATGTTGTAAACTATTGTTGTATCTGATTGTAGAGTGATAGTCAGTGTAAAAAGAGCAAATGGGAGAAGCAGATGAACACAAAAAGAGCAAATACCAACATATATCTCCTCCAAAGACTGAAAAGCATAATTTCCGAGGCCTAGTAACAGATTGTGTTTTACACTGATGCGCTTGAGCTCTTTGGTCAGTTTACAAGAGAAGTGGGAGTGTCGAGCAGTTGTGAGTCACAATAACACACACACACACTCTCTCTCTCTCTCTCTCTCTCACACACACACACACACACACACCGCTGTGTTTGACTGGCCAGATGGTGTGTGTTCCTCTTGTTTTCCCATCGCTCCGACTGCGCAGCTTCTGCTTCAAACCAAGCGCTGGCCGGTCAGTATGGCGAGGGAGGCCGATAAAAACAAATATCTCTATTAGATTATCACCTCATTCCCCGAGTGTGTGTGTGTGTGTGTGTGTGTGTGTGTGTGTGTGTGTGTGTGTGTGTGTGCGTGTGTGTGCATGTGTGTGAGAGAGAGTGAAATGAAATTATGATATCCCAGCATCATCTCTAGGGGTGCTCCGATTGATCGGCTACCGATCACAATCGTCAGATAATCTCTTTGGGATGATTGATCGGCGGTCTCTAAAAAGGCCGATCTCATAAAACCGATCTCAAGCTGATGACGCTGCAGTGAGAGGTTTGGCACGACACGCAGCGGCACCGTCACAGTCTCTGTCTGGCGCGGGTGAAATAATTATAATGCTATATTTCTTCATTAAATAACTTATAAAGTAATTTGAAAACCTTGTGTGAGAAGTGACTTCACAAACAGCGTAAGTGAACCACCGCGCGCTCTCAGTCTCTTTCTCTCTCAAAATACGCGAATGACAAATCACCACACATTGCGTTGTTTTATAGTTGCTTATATTTATTGTTTAAACATGTCTGTTAAAGATTGTATTACAGTACTGTGTAAAAAAAAATTATAATAATAATTGCAATGCTGAAAAAGCATTTTTACCGATGATGTTTGGATTTGAAATCAAAATAATGGATAAATGTCGTGCTTGTGCCTTTGTGGTAAACATCCACGGATCAGTAGCGGACTCTTCTGTGAAAGCAGACTCACAAGAGTCACCTAAGAGAGGAATTACCCCATTTAAAAAAATGAAATTCAGGCCATGAATATATTTCTAAAAATCCTGATTGGAGTATCAATATGTATATATAGTTATAAATGATAAAAAAAAGCCTTTAAAACGATCGTTATCGGATCGGCAGATACTGCTTTCTGTGATCGGTGATCAGAGCACCCCTAATCATCTCCATTAGCTCTGGGCCTCACCTGTAATACCGGGTGAGGAGGGGTGTTTAGTTTATGCGACACTCCTCTGCAGAAGAGCCATTTAAATGTCTATCTGTGTTGACAGCATCAATACGAGCACCGATATCATCGTAGCGCCGGCTGGGTGGTGAAATAAGGGAACATGAAACATCCAGCTGACATCTGCACAGCCTCCAGCCTAAACAGGAGCATCCGTGTCGGGCTCGTGCGCGCGACACCGGTAATCCAGCTGATGATGAGAAATGCTCCGAGAGGAAAGCGCTTATTGAATACATACGGGTTCTCGGGCTCCCCTGACACCGTGATAGATCTCCACGAGAGGCGTGTTGTGATTGTGGCGAGCGTTCACTTCTCATCTGATCGTGTTTAGAGCAGCTTCCGCAGCCCTGGAGAAAAACCTTCTTTCATCGCCAATCAGGACGCGCGGATACGAGTCTGTCTCGCTTTAGTGCGGCGGACACGTGCTGGGGTCTGTTTTAATATATTAGTGTGAGTCGCTTTCATCATGTTCTGCTGTTTTTGACAGACTTAAGGCCCGATCTAACAGGGAACGTTCTCACAACTAACGTTTTTAAACGTTAGGATGAAACGTTCTTAATAAATCTGATATACGTTCTCAAGATTCTCTCTTTTTTTTTTTTTTTTTTTTACTTGATGAAAATTCCCATAATGCTGAGGATTTTTTTTTCTAAAATAACATTTTAAATAACATTCTAATCACAAGACGAAAACAAGACATTTTAATGTTAAAAAATATTAAAAATAAACATTCAAATAACGTTATCTTTTGGTTAAAAATAAAGTTTGTAAGTTGCAAGAAGCTTTCTTTTCTGAGCTGTTTCATTTACTGGATCATACAAAAGTATTCTTTAGTCATTGAAAATACAGTTAATGTTATGATAGTCAAAAGAACTATTTTTAATGAGCAAGGATGCATTAATTTAAATCGATCAAAAGTGACAGTAAAGACATTTACAGTATAATGTTATAAAAGATTTCTATTTCAAATAAAGCTGTTCTTTTGAACTTTCTATTCATCTGTGAATAATGAAAAATAAAATGCATAACAGTTTCCACAAAAATATTGTGCAGCACAACTGTTTCCAACATTGATAATAATCAGAAATATTTCTTGAGCAGCAAATCATCATATTAGAATGATTTCTGAAGATCATGTGACACTGAAGACTGGAGTAATGATGCTGAAAATTCAGCTGTGCATCACAGAAATAAATTATATTTTACAATATATTCTCACAGAAAACAGCTGTTTTATATTCTAATAATATTTCAAAATTTTTACTGTATTTTTGACCAAATAAATGCAGCCTTGTTGAGCAGGAAAGTCTCTTTATGCTAGTATACAGTTACTGTGATAAAAGATTCCTCATAGCATTTTATAAGATCAAATAAGGTCACGCCGCCCACTTTAAAGGCTTTAGCAGCGCAGCTCTGAGTGCTAGTAGATGACACACTTGCATCACAGCAGGCTTTTCTCTCGGGTTAATAGTCACTGTGGCAAACCGAACACACAGAGTTTCTGACACACGGGTGAAGAAGGGAAAGGCTTAGCCATGTAAAGGTCAGGAGCGTTATCCACTCAAGGAGCCCATTTAAACAGCTAATCGCACACATTTATAGCGTCCCCCGTTATTTGAAGAGGCTCCTCAGGTGGGGCCGCCAACCCTCTCGTATTTAAAGAGACTTATCAGGCCTGACGAAATGTCACTGCCTCTGTAAATCATAGCCTTCAGGATGACACTCGCTCCAGGCGCAGGTGTTAATCGCCCGCCGTCCCGGTTGCAGACGATCTGACAGCTGACGATGAAGATTTTGAAGTTATGAGCGGCTCTGATGGCGTACTTGCTAACATGACAGTCCTGATTCTTCTGGATAGATGAGATGATGCTTCATTCACTCACTGTATTCCGCATGTTCTCTAGCTTTCAGAAATTGCATTGCATTTTGCAATTTGTACAATGACCTAAATATCAACTAGAACAAAATGAATGCATGATCACATCTAGTTTATTTTGTGATACATTAGCAGTCAAAGTTTTAGACACGCATGACTGAAGCTTTATTGTTTTTGAAAGAAGTCTCTTTATTTGGTCAAAAATACAGTAAAAAATATAAAATATTTTTACTATTTGAAATAAATGTTTTCTATGTGAATAAATTGTAAACTGTAATTTATTTCTGTGATCAAAGCTGAATTTTCAACATCATTACTCCAGTCTTCAGTGTCACATGACATCATGATTTGTCGATATGCCTTCAATCGTACATTTTCTTGAAGGAGTAGTTCACCAAAAATTAAAATCTGCAGAAACAGCTCACCCTCAGGTCATGCGAGATTAGGATGAGTTTGTTTCTTCATCAGGTTTGGAGAAATGTAGCATTGCATCACTTGCTCTGCAGTGAATGGGTGCCGTCAGAATGAGAGCTGATAAAAAACATCACAAGTAATCCACAGCACTTCAGTCCATCAGTTAACATCTGGAGAAGACAAAAGCTGAAACAAATCCAGCATTAAGACGTTTTTAACTAAAATACTGTACATTGAGTCTATAATCCATAATAACACTTCCTCCAGTGAAAAAGTGCATCTCCTGTTGTCTTTCACATCAAAATCCAGCCACATATTTGTTTAGAGCTGTTTAAACGCTGCTTGATCTGTGCAGATTTCTCTCCTGATTCACACCAGAACACTTTTTCACTGGAGGAAGTGTTATTATGGATTATAAACTCTATGTATTTTAGTTAAAAATGTCTTAATGCTGGATTTGTTTCAGCTTTTGTCTTCTCCAGATGATAACTGATGGACTGGAGTGCTGTGGATTACTTGTAATGTTTTTATCAGCTCTCATTCTGACGGCACCCATTCACTGCAGAGGATCCATTGCTGAGACACTGATTCAATGATAAAACCCTTCATTATTGCAAGCTTTACATTCTTTCATATAAAGCTGTCTGTTCTAAATACACAAATGTTTGTGTATATTCGTGTGTCTCGCTCTCTTCCTTTATTGCACACTGACCAGTGTCTCTAAAAATAGATTTGGGCAGAAACGCTACAGCAGCTTCTTATTCGTAGGCATGAGAACATAAGCTTCAGGAACAAATGACACAATCACCGTTAAACTGCTTTACAACCGAGCCTGAGATTAAATCTGATCCATCATCTGAAACGAGACATATTACACACAATTAGATTCTGAAAACACCGATCAGATGGTGAATATATTTCATCAGCTCGCACATATGGACGTGTGTTTGATAACAGGAACGGCTTCCGAGATCCAGCTTCTGCTTGAAATATCTCAATCGTTTCTTTTAGACAGCAGTGAGATTTAATGAAGACTCTGAATCTCACACGTTTCTCCTGAGAAAACGACTCACGGTCCCATGACGACAGGAACTTATTTATTTATTTATCACCGTGTCATTTTAGTATTATTTATACACTATCAATGTATATATCTTATACAATTTATTGATAATATTACATTTATAATATTTTGAACTAGGGCTGTGCGATATGGACAAAAAAAAAAACCTATCACGATTTTTTGATCAATTTTGCGATTTCGATTTTAATCACGATTTTGAAACACACAGACATGCTTTACAATCATAAATGCATTCAGTATAAATTTGAAACATATTTCCAAAAGAAAACCAATGAGAGCTTTATCAAAAAGTTGTAACGCCTCTAGAACAGACATGCCAAAATAATCACTAAATAAAGATGTCAAACAAAATGTCATATGGCAAAATAAAATAAAATAAAATAAAACCCGTGTCCAGGGCTTTTTATTTTATTTTATTTTTTTATTTTTTTGCCATGCATTGGTCATAGAACTCATTGTTGCGGTGCCTCAGGTGCCGAAATATATTTATTGCCCAAGGTTCACACGTACTCCGTCAGCAGTGCGTATACAGTATGTGTATGCGGTGCAGAAGCAGCAGCGAGAGCGCGTTATTGTAACGCGAAAGCACATTAAAATAATGCGCGAGCGCGAATCTCTCCGCTTGCACGCAGATTTCCTTTTCTTTGTCACAAAACCAGACACGCATGCTCAGATACACGCTGCTCTCGTCTGGAGAGAGTGCGCGCAATTAAAACATGTCTCCTCTCACTCACTCACTCACAACTCTCTCTATGCTCATGCGCTAGATATTCATTCTTTTCGCACCTCTCGATTTCTAACCTTTTCTGTTGACATCTTTTACCGCATGCAGTGTGAAGCTCTGATCCATTAACATGGGCTCGGAAAAAATACGCAGAGTGTGTGAACCTGGAGTTAGGCATTTGCCCAGTCTGTTCTGTTCTCGCGCTCAACTTAGGTCGGATAGCATACTGCGGGAGGTCGGGACCGCGGAAAATCGTGCTATAAAGCGATTTAGAAATCGCGCACGCTCAAATCGTGATTTTATTACGATTTCGATTAATCGCACAGCCCTATTTTGAACTAGCTTTTATCATTTTAATTTTATTAATATTAGTATTAAATGTAGACACTGATGTCTGAATGTTAACACAAACTCAATAATTCAGTGTTATTTTTGTATTATTTATACACTATCATCGTATATATCTTATACAATTTATTGATAATATTACATTTATAATATAATAATATTTATAATTTATTTATAATATTTTGAGCTAGTTTTTATCATTTTAGTTTGAGTAATATTAGTATTAAATGTAGACACTAATGTCTGAATGTTGATACAAACTCAATAATTTAATGTATTTCAGTGTTATTTTAGTATTATTTATACACAATCATAGTATTTATCAATATTTAAAATTAGTTATGATAATTTTATTATAAGTTTTAGTAATTTTGCCATTTTTATCAGTTTCTATTTTTAATGTTTTAGTGAAACCGTTTTCACTCAGAAATTGCTTGTAAATTTCACAAATAATTTTAAAGAAATGACAAATAACACTGAATTAAAGTTTAAAGACTAAAATAGTTTTTTTTTCTTGTAAAACATACTTCAATAACCTTTGTTTACAAATTTTAAAAATATGTATTACAGAGTATTCTATTTTAATTTGTTGCCAAGGAAACATTTCTATTTGCATTATATATATATATATATATATATATATATATATATATATATATATATATATATATATATATATATATATATATATATATATATATTGTTGTTGTTTTGCTTTTTGTCAAATATTTATATTTTATTTCAGCTTTATTTCAATTAACAAAAATATATATTATAAATGATATACAATATATAGATATTCTAAATTAAATTTGATCATTTTAATTTAAGTTTTAATAATTTTGCTATGTGCTTTTGTCTCTCTTTTTGGTTTCTATTTTGGTTTAATTTATTTTTTTCTTTTCAGTTTTAGTTTAAGTACTTTAACAGATTTTTTTACAGTTTGTTGCAAATGCAACATTTGTAGCTTTAGTTTTTTTTTTTTTTAAATGTAAGTTTTTCATCTAATATTTATATTATATTTTTTATTTTTAATAGTTAATTTAATAATTTTTCGTTTTAGTTAAAGATAAAAATGCTGAATTTAATGCATAATTATTTTGTTGATATTTACAGTACTAATTAGTTTTTATTAACACTTTATAAGCCTTTATATATAATGCTTTATAAAGGTTATAAAGCATTATATAAATAATAGTAAACAACATTAAAATGCATTATAATATTTGCAGATTCCTTCCACTTTTAATGAGTTTTAATGCATTATACTTTCTAAAGGTGTAAAAAAAATCTGTATTGTAATGCATTATAACTGTGGATACAATTAGTTCATGTAATGCATTATAAAGTTTATTACAGGCGTAATTAACCCATTGCAAATACTTTTCTAATGCATGATGAATGCAGGCTGGAGCAGCTTCTCCTGTAGGACTGAGAGGAGGTTTGTCTCTTCTCTGGTGAAGACGGTGAATGTTAATGTGCTGATACGGTCAGATCCTCCGCGGGCCGCGGTTATCTTTAATTGTATTGAGTTTCGCTCCACACTGACCTGAGTTCAGTGCACTGTGAGCTAATGGAGGCTCTCTGTCCCGCGAGACTCGACCGTTCGTCTGAAAGGACACCGGACCATCTGCTGAGCTGAGAGCGTGAATGTAAAACCAGAGCTGAGAGGAAGAAGCTGATTGGTCAGAAACGAGAACTGCACACAAGAACTGCAGACTGCAAGAACTACAAGAACTGCAGAACTTCACTAACTCTGACAAGCAGTACAATGGTACAGACTGCGCTTCAAAAAATACCATAGTTCTAATATCACTTAAAAAATTTCCATTGAATTACCACAGTATTTTGTACACAAACTATAGTAAATATATTAATTGCAGGTAAATATATTAATCATAAATTTCAGTACCATGGTAAATAGCTATATGTACTATAGCATTGCCATCACTGTAAGGCATGTTACTCTAATGTACCTCGGCACTGCCAGTGTTATTTTGCTATTATTGAGATACTATTTTAGTTTTTATTAATATTGTGAATTACCTTTTTTTTTTTTTTTTTTTTTTTTTTTTTACATTTTTACATTTTAGTAATTTTAATGCCTTATTTTTTTATATCACTCTAGTTTTTGTTCATTTTTATTTCAGTTTTAGTAATTTTTGTCATTTTTTGTCTATGTAATTTTTTTATTATTATATATTTATTTAAATCTTTTGTATTTTGACATTTCTATATTTTTTGAGTTGAAGTTTTAGTAATTTTGATGTTGCATTTTTGTTATTTTTATTAGTTTTTTAATATCACTCTTTAGTTTTTAATTTTTATTACAGTTTTAGTTTTAGTAATTTTGTCATTTTTTATGTCTATGTAGTTTTAGTTTTTAATTTTTTATTATATATTTAAATTTTTAGTATTTTGTCATTTCTATAATTTTTTAAAAAATATGTCTGTACAGTTTTATTATTATTTTTATAATTTTGTGTTTTTGTCATTTTTATGAATCTTGCTCTTTTATGTCTATATAGTTTTATACATTTTTATTTCAGTTTTAGTTTTCATAATTTTAGTTCATCACATTAAACTAAATGAAAAATATTGCTGAAAAACTAATGAAAAAATAAGTTAATTTTTTCACACACACACACACACACACATATTATATTATATATATATATATATATATATATATATATATATAACTAAAGCTCATTTAAAGTTTACTTCAAGCAACAAGTTTCATGGTTTTAATTTGAATTTTAGTTACCCTGGGTACACATTTAAACAATACAACAGTCCCTTTCTTATTATTTTTCTTATTTGTTTTAAATGCATTTTTAATCCATTTGTATTTTTATTTCTTAGGCATCTGTTATGACTATTTTGCAAAATTTCCTTTTTATGTAAAGCACTTTGAATGACGATTGTGTATGAAATAATATGTAATTAAAATAATAAAATAATTTTAAATAAACTTGCCTTTCCAAATAAACATGGTAAATATGGTATAATATACCATGATGCTTCCAGGCAATATGTAATTTTCTCCAAACAGAGTGAAAGCTTTCTGAATGCAAGCGTGCAGTCATGTGTCTGTTATTGGAGGTGTGTGGCGCGTCTGAATGAGTGTGTTACACTGCTGGACAGTGATTTATTAGCTGAGGCCAATCAGAGCCACAGGAAGCTGCAGACAGATTAAGGTCAGTGTGGCTCTTCACTTCCTGTCACCACCATCACTGAACCGCTTCACAGGACAGACTTCAGTTCAACTGAGAGGAGAAGGCTTTTTCTGTCAGATCGCTCAAAGCAGCGAGATTACAAAGACAGCGCTGTTTGATTTGCTATTGTCACGTTCTGATTCATGTATAAGAACTGATTTATTCAGGATACTTTCATTACTGACAGCTTCTGGCTGATGACAGGAAATTACAATAAAGGTGTGTTTTTTTCATTCAAAAAAGATAATTAAAAATTTAATTGTTCAAAAGAAAAGTTCTGGGTTTGCAAGTTGAGCTCTGTTTTTTTTTTTTTTTAAGGGAAAAAAGTTATACAACAAACTATTTTTTTTTTAATATTGAAATAAAGTTGCAATAAAATTACAGAAAGAGATGGAAAACTAAAAAATGAAATTAAATGAAAACAAAGAAATAATTATAGTTTAAGTTGACGTATTTAAATTACTAATAGATAAAATAATTTGAAGCACATACTATAGTAAAATAACTAGAAATAAAATAAGTTGAAAACACTATAATTACTAAAAGTAAAACTGAAATAAATTGAAGCTAAATGGAAATTTTTAATAATAAAAATATAATTTAAAAAAAAAAAAATTATAAAGCACATACAGTAGGTAAAATTACTTAAAATTATTAACACTGAAAATATCAAAAGCGTAATTTAAAAATATAAATACTATAATAGTATAGAAATAACACTGAACAAGCAGTCACATTCTGAAATATGTGTAAAATTATAATGACATTGTCATTTAATACAAACTCATTCAGTCTGAATTTACAATAATGCTGATTTGTTTACATAAAAAGATGATTAAAAACATAATTGTTCTTCCAAGGTTTTTTTTTTTAAGTTAAAACAAACTATTAAAAACTGTTTCTGTTAATTAAAGTAAATTTATAAATATTAATATAATTAATATTGAATGGAAACTTTACAAAAAAAAATGTTGTCTTGGCAAATGACTGAAATAAAATAAGTACTAAGCACTAAAATGACAAGTTACTAAAATAACAATAAATTAAAGCTAAAAAGAAATGTTTACAAATATGATAAAAGCACATAGCAAAATTACTAAAATTAAAATGAACACTGAAAATATTGAAATAAAAACTTACATTTAAAATATTAATAAATACTTTGATAGTATATAAATAACACTGAAAACAAGCAGAAATATCCTGAAATGTATGTAAACTAATATTAATATTTGTCATTTATTAAGAACAGGTTCATTCTGGCTTCTTGTTGATAATCACAGTGATGGTTTTAACACACAAAATGACAATTAAAAACATAATTACTGTTTAATAAGCAGCAGGCTTTTAACACAACCGGTGAAGAAGAAGAATTATGTTAATGCTTTGTGAGCGTGTCCAGCTTTACAGACATTATTCTGTCGGTAGGCTCTTTCCCGATGGATCCAGAGCCGACTCTCGTCCTCATGAATATGTAAATGAGCTGAGTATGTTCAGATCATTTAACCCCGCGACGACCCCTGAACTGCAGCTATTTAAAGGCATCACCTCATTTCACAGACTGTAAGCACCAAGGACCTGAGGACTCTTAAGAAAGCTTCGACTTTCCTCGGTGCTTTTCTACTGAACTGCTATTCTTGATGCTATTATAATAACAGAATTAACACTTTGCATGCTCACAAATGCACCGTTTTTGGAGAAATTGTACTTTTTTAGTAAATTGTGTCTGATTCATTAGTATGTGTAGGAGCACGGCTTCATTAAATATTCAAATACATGCAAATGATGTTTGAGATTTACAGCCGATGGGAATATTATCAGACTTTAAATCAACTTAAATTTGGGCCTGTTGCTCATCAGATGACTCCAAAAGACTGATTAAAAATCATGATAATATTAATATCTATTTATTAACATCTATGAGAATTAATAATAATACATTAAATAATAATACATATATAATTATAAAAAAAAATAATAATATATTGTTAAATTATTGTATTATTTAATAATTATGAAGGTAATATTTATTAGAAAAATTATTAAATAATATAATTATTAAAATTAATATTAATTTATAAAGAATAAAGCGTAGTATTGAGATTTCGCTAAACATCTCAGTCTATACATTTAATGATGAATTAATAAACAGTTTTTAAAATTAATAAATAATTATTAAATTGTTTTTTATGTAATAATTATCACAGTAATACTTATTTAATAATTATTAAGTGTATAATTTATTAAAATTAATATTACTACATTAAGTATAAAAAGTATAGTAAAAAATATATATTTTTTAATATTTCTCTTATGCATTTAATAATAAATTAAATTATAAATAGTTATGCAAATTAATAAACAATTATTAAATTATTTAATTGTTTAGTAATTATTAACAACATAATTAAAACTAATTTTAACATAGCAAGAATAAAGTGTAGTTTAATACTTATTAAAATATTTAATTACGTAATAATTATTAAATTAATTAAATTAATTATTAAAATTAAAAGTATGGTAAGAATAAAGTGTAGAATGAAGATTTTGCAATACACCTCCTGTCTGCACATTTAATAAAAATAATAATAAATAGTTATACAAATAAATAATTGCAAACGTTTTATTTAATAAATACGAAATTAATAATTATTAAACTAAAAATATAATTTTTAAAATTAATATTAATGTATTAAGAACAAAGCATGGTAGATCATTTAGATTTTTCATCCATAAAAGAAAGCAAGTCATACATAAGGATGAGTAAATGATGACAGAAAGTTCATTTTAGGTGAACCATCCCTTAAAGACCGTGAGGATTCTTGCTTCCAGCAAACTGTCTTTTATTAAAAACAGACAGAACTTTATTATCAGCACATTAAGAATTTTAAAGTTTGAATGCGCCGAAAGCATATTCAGAAATCAACTTAAAACTTAACTTTCTTCAGCTCACAGAAACTACAAAATGAGGACTCATTCGAAAGAACACAATATTAAAGCTCATAAACTCACTGAG